>JBBJLR010000139.1:7581986-7596931 GCA_037577145.1 Brachypetersius gabonensis | reverse complement strand
AAGAACTTGACTGGCCACACAGAGCCCTGAGCTCAAACCTATCCAGCACCTTTGGGATGAACTGGAACGGAAAATGTGATCCAGACCTTCTCGTCCAACATCAGTGGCTGATCTCATAAATACTCTGCAGAATGAATGGACACAAATTCTCAGAATCTCCAAAATCTTGTGGAAAGCCTTCCAAGAAGAGTGGAAGCTGTTATTGCGGCAAGGGGGGACCAATTCCATATTAAAAACATTTGTAGCCAACAAACAACTGGCTTTTGAGGAATTTCAGGGGCGTTTTGAAGATTACCGAAGAACGCTGTCGTGTTCTTGAAGATGTTTTAATACGCTCTCCACAGCACACGTCGCAGTTACAGCACAAGAACAAAAGACAGGGTGGAAGTCTTTGCTGAAGTGTTTATTTAGTGATCGTTAGTAGATACAGTGAGGTTCTCACACTCAAGAAAGGCTACGATTCCTTTGCTCTTAATTCCAGATTAGTTATATGTATGATACAAAACGCTCTGTAACTCTTTTAATATTTATAAGTACGTTTTTACAATACACATGCACATATTTTTATTTCATTCTATTTTATAGATTATTCTAGATTGCATAGTGCACATTGATACTGTCCTGTTGGTTTAGTATTTTATTCTACTTTATTCTATCTTATTGTTTTTCATTTATCCTGCTCTTCGTTTCTGTCCACTTTCTTCTGTGGGAATGCAAATTTGTCCCACTTGTGGGACTAATAAAGGTTTTATCTTATACTAGTTCTGTTGCATTACTGAGGGAAAAGAAAAGATGTTGTTTAAAGGTACACCTCATAACTACTGTTGAACAGGTGGCAGCTTTGGGCCGCTGGCCATAAAGCCGGATAAGATATCTCTGTAATGGGCAATTTACAATAAAACTGCTGTCAGTTCTTTGCTTGCGGCTTGCGTGTCTAGGTTAGGGAATTGGCTCGATGACAAACATTGTCAGTGGCAAGTGGCTCAATAGCCTATTGTATTGCTTTTCTATTATCCTAATTAATTGCCCCTTATCTTCATCAAGTCAACAATAACAGAGCTTTGCCAGGCAGTGAGCTTCCTTCCCAACGTGCATCAGAGTGACCGTGGGGCCTGGCGCCGACTTCAGGAAGACTCAGAAAGAGGCTGGAAGTGACTCCATGTGGAGTAAACTGGGGAAGGTTTCCTCTGTACACGCAACCAGCTGCTGATCCAAAGAATGTAATAGACAGAGAGATGTTGTAGTAGATTCTCCCTGAAATTTGCAGTGTTATGACTGAAGAGTTATTCACCACAGCATTATTGTTGTGCTTCTATTTGGGACACAATTGGAAAATACAGTTGACGTGAACAAGTCTATTTTTCACCCTCCATTGTTCTTGGTTATAGTCAGACTCCACTCATGCGAGAAGATTAAGCAGCTGTTTGTTCTAGTGTTACATTGATTGGGAACTGCAGTAGGGTGGCACTGTGTCCGAGGTATCAAACCCCTCTGGGCTTCAGAGTTTTCTGTATAATGGGAACTTGATAGGGTTGGAGGGGGCCAGGGGGGTGGGGGTGGTATAGGGGGATGAGGGTGTTGGGTTCAGTGTGCCTGCGACTATGATGACAGCGCTCAGAGCTCGTGTTCCATGTGAAACGGGAAACAGTCCTCTAGATAACCGGCTCACTGTCCAAGCTTTAGATAAGCTACTTGAACGCGTGTCTTTTAGCCACAAAGCTACTGTCAAGAAATCTGAGGCCACTACTTATGATAGTGAATTGGACAATTTTTGCAGTTTTACATGCTGTTCAGTGTTTAAATATATATATATATATATATATCTTTAAACACTTATATAAGTCCTGGCTTGCAATCTCCATTCCAGTTCGTAGGGTTGAGCTCAGGGCTCTGTGTGGGCCAGTCAAGTTCTTCCACTCCGAACTTATCCAACTATGTTTTTATGGAGCTTGCTTTGTGCTGTAGCGCACTGTGTGTGCTATGTTTGCTATGTTTGCTATGTTTCATTTTATTCTTCTCTACAATTTATTACACTCAGGGGTGGGAAATAAGGCAACTTCCACGCAGTTTGACAAAATACACCAGTAAAACGGTAACGACTTAGAACGACTGTACAAGAATGCATTGTATATGTATAAATAACTTAAGAAATGAATAACTGAAGAGGAAACAAAAGGGGAGAAATGTAAAGAAGCAGGATAATGGCATAATCATCTGCTTAGTAAGATGCTGTTCTTTACAGGCTTTCTGAAACATACAGTGAAAAGGGATGATACTGTGAAAAGGCTATTGTAAACATGATCTATCACAATAATGAAGACAAATGGTCATATTGCCCACCTTTACAGGCCAGTGTGATTGGACTAAGCTGACTTCTTCATGATATTTTATCTTAAACTCAACAGTTCTTCAGCTCAGCTGACACCATCTATTCAACTCGGAGTCCATCATGATGTGGGGGCCACACCTGGAGCAGAACCAGAGATAGCTCCTCCTCGCACTGCGCACCACGGGGTGGGACGACCAGGTTGACCCCTGAGGTCTTGTTCTGTCAGAGAAAGCTCTGCAGGGAGCCTCACATCCCAACTCTCACTGTTTTTTCTCTCCCTTTATAACAACCAGCGGTGGAATTCCTCAGGCCAAAAGGGTCGAGATAAATCAAGTGGAGATTATAGGGAAGTATGCATCAAACAGACTTGCATATGGAGATAAAAACCCATTGTCGGAGGCTTGCCTTTCGCCTCTGATTTACTTTCCTTCTTGTATCATCCTGCAGCCTTTACTGTCTCATGGTTAGTGGAACCAAAGGCACATGGGCCTAATGGCTATAACCAAAGGATTAAGTCTGTCCTCGTAATTTTGCATTCCGCTCACTTTCTGCTTTGGATTAAGTGTCTTTGTGTAAATCATTTGCATCAGGCCACATAAGTTATCGCCATGCCGACCTCCAGTTAGCAGCACTAATATCAGGGAGTCTGGCTGGAGCATCTGTAATTATGCAGCAAGTATGTCATGTGCTGTATCCTGACAGAACCGTGAACTAATGCAGGGATCAGCAAAGAGCTGCAGGTAACAGTAACTGTTCTCTAGCTGTGGTTTATGCCCTCTTAACTCTTACTGTATATAAACAGAGAAACATTCCACAGTTTCCATGACAAGCAATCTTGACTATAACTAAATGTCCCACCTAATGCCCCAAGGCCATGACTATAGATAAATGTAGCACTCTGGAAGTACTTTGCTTAATTGTGGCAGAGGGCCATGCCTTATAATTAGGCCTTCCTAGCTCAAGAGACTTTTCCATTAAAAGTAGATTTTACAAACACTGCATGTGAACATCAATCTTATAAATACCGCTACATTTCTAGCCTGCTTATGCAAACCAACAGAATAGTCATTAAAGAGATCCCAGTGTTGTGTTATAGAATGAGAGTCATGTTGTTTTAAACAAACTAGTAACGCTGTGTGGACAAAAGTATTGGGACGTCTGACCGTAACGCGGACTGTTATGACAATGCATTCAGATACATACGTAGACTTTAATATGGAATTGGTCCCCTTTGCAGCTATAACAGCTTCCACTCTCCTTGGGAGGCTTTCCACAAGATTTTGAAGTTTATGTGGGAATTTGTGGCCATTAATTCTGTGGAGCAAGAAAGTCTGATGTTAAAAAGTCTGATGACAAGAAAGTCTGGATCACAATCTTTGTTCCAGTTCATCCCAAAGGTGTTGGATAGGGCTGGGGTCAGGGCTCTGTGTGGCCAGTCAAGTTCTTCCACACTGAACTCCTCCAGCATGTCTTTACGGAGCTTGCTTTGTGCACTGGGACACAGTCATGCTGGAATAGAAAAGGTTGATACCCAAACTGTGTCAACAAGGTTGTCCAAAGGGTCTTGGTCTGCTGAAGAATTGAGATCGTCCTTCACTGGAAGTAAGGGGGAAAACAGGTGTGTCCCACTACTTTTGTCCATACAGTGGATGTTGCCAGTCTGTGTTAGTGCAAGCTGATTTGAATGTCAGACAAGTTGAACTTCCTCTATAAAAGTGCAATTTATGGGTGGTGTGATATCCAGGCTGTCTAGAATGAGGTCACTGGCAGGGAAATCTAACAGCTTGATCGTACTCTCTGTCGGCTGTATTATCTGGCAAGAAGCAATACATTTACATAATGAGTGCTTTGAGATACAAAGTTTGAAGCAACGATTCAGAAAAATGGTATTGATACTTAGATTATCAAGGACTAAGATGTATTTGCATTTGTCTTCCATACAGTAACCACTGACCTCCTAAAGCTCTTTTTAAACTGTTCTTTTATATGTCTTTTATGTCATCTTTATATATTTAGAACTTCTTTTATACACCTTTAAGTGTTACATAAACTGCAGATTTAATGTGGCAAAAGTTCTAACACTTGATAAACAATCCAGTAGAGAGACGCCTGGCTGTCTGTATTTATAAAATTCTTACAATAAACTTTACCTTTATTTGACTCCTTCAGTTAGGTCAACGGCTTTGATACATTTTCTGTTTATTGTTAGTACGTGTTGTGTTTAGAAATCATACAGATTCTCTCTGATTAAACAGCAATGGGATCTTTTGATGTGGATTTCAGGTTTATTGTTTATTGTCCAAACTGAAGCGGATTGGTTTGAAATGTAGCAGGTGCTGTCTCCTCTTTATTTGGTGCAGACCAAACAACGACTAGAGGCGCACATTGTGTCTAGACAAGGATGTTAACGAGCTCCCTTTCACTGGACGAACCCCCTGCCGGGAGACAACAGAGCAGGGCCAATTTTCGTGAAGTGTCCCAAACGGGACACTTATAAGATCAGCTGCCACCTTTCCATTCTTTTAAAATTCACAAAACAGGTCCCAGATTAATTCTTTCCTATGAGAGGTTTGTTCATTTAGGCCCCAATTCCAGCTGAGCACGCCAGTGTTAGCGTCTTGCACATATTTTGAGTGGAGTAGAGGCCTTGGGCTACATTGTAAATCTTCGAGAGGAAGCCTCGTGCGTGGACCTTCTCCAAGCATCTAATGGGAAAATTGTCACCATCCGCCATTAGCGCACTCCTGCTGTGTTTGTAACGGAAATCGTTGAAAAGAAGGTGGTCTCCCCCAGGCTGTGCAGAGCAACAAGGTCAGGGCACAATTGTTTTCTGTGTTTGTTATCCACGCAAACTCGACTTCAGTTTGGTTACCATGGCCTAAGAGGAAACCAGGAGGAATTCTGTACATTGTGCTTGTTTTCTTTCCTGTTATCCAAGGGTTGGCATTTTTTTTTGCTCTAGTATTCTAATGTGTACCTGCATGAATGAATTGGTAAGCACCAACATTAAAAATGTAAAGGTAAACCCATAACCGTGCTGTAAAGCAGTGTGTCTCAAACTTATTTGTCTTGGATAAAGGACAAGGCACAAACCCCCTTAATGCCCCCCAACACCCTCAACCCCCCGCGGTCTCGGAGTGGAAAGGCAAGAATCTGTTCCCACTCTGCTGGGAATTTTCCTCACAGCATAACAACCAGAACTGACGGACGAATCTTTGTCGTAATCCTGCATCGCACAGGAGCTTCAAAGGTTTAGGCTGGACCATAGGGTCAGATCACTCCTCTCTAGATGTACCGGGCGGGCCGTGAAGTCTTGGGGTAGGGAGGGGCACACAGTGAGAGAAGTGCTGAAATCAGACCTGATCTGACTGAGTTTTGATCTATATAGAAGCAAGGCCGGCAGGAACCCTATTTTAAAACAAAATTATTATTTGTCTTTTTATGATTTTCCTTACCTGAGTGGTGGTAATTAGAGATTCAGTGTGAAGTTACTCAAATTAGGTACGCTTTTGTGCCGTGAAGATTGAAAACTACCAAGCATTTTATTGTTTACCCGCGCCTACTTATACACCTATATCAACCCCTGCTGTTATCTATGGGTGTCGCCGCTATTCAATCTGAAGGGGACGTTTCATAATTATTTGTTTGGACCCCCCTACATTTACCATAAAATATTAGTTCACCCAGTGCTGTTGAATCTTGAATCTTTCACGAAAGAGTCCATTCCACTTAATCGATTGGAGACTACACACACCACTGGAAATCCGAGCATCCTGTCTATGCACTGACGATTCACTTTGTCCACAAAGTTGGAAGTGTGTTGTTGTCCAAAATGTCTTGGTCTGCTCAAGCATTAAGATTGTCCTTCATTGCAAGTAAGGGGCCCAAAGCCTGGTAAACAGGTGTGTCCCAATACTTTTGTATATATAGTGTACATAGTTGGGCTTGGTTATGGGAGCACTGCAAAATTCAAATGGGGGCATCTCATCTGGACAGTTATTTGAATACCTTGAGGGATTTAAATAATTCATTCTTATCATCCTTTGGCATTCTGTTCTGATATCGGCTATCTGAGATTAATACTTCAGCTGTGCCAGTTTTCTTTTTTCAGTCAGAGTAGTTAACAGACTCCCCTCTATTTCACTGGCCGTCTTATCCGATAGATATTCCTGTTTAAAATGTACAGGCCACAGTGTTTGTTTATTTTGCTGCAGTCAGAAGAAATGCATCATTTGCAGTAAGGCCCAAGTAGTTGGGTGCAAATTGACAGATTACTCACCCGTGACATTTTCCCAGCTGGCATATGCTGAGGGTTTATGATTCCTCCATCACAGCAGGAGTACTTTTCCGATGGACACAGCAGGGGTGTTGAGCGATAGAGTGACAAAGGAAGAAAAGGTCTTTCTTTCACTAAAAGGCTTTGTGGTGACATGAGACGTCTTTCCGAGAGCACGTATGGGAACTGGTCACTGCAGAATACCAAATGAATCTTGTGAAAGCCCAACACCCAGCTTAAGGAAATGAGAGGTGCTGAAATCGTTCAGTGTTGTACGCAATTAGTGGCTTGTATAGGGCGAGTGGTGCTCTTGGATACATAGGGGATTAAAATGAGATTGAACAGAGACGTGAGAACCAACAGGGAGCCAAGTTGTAAATCACTATGCATAGACCTGCGTGTTGGATTACATATTAGCCCATATTGCGTTAGTCTGAACCATTGCATATTGTCTGATGCTCAGAAACTGCAGCATAAGATTGTAAATTTAGACTAAACTAGACTTAATGTGTGTCATCCTGACGTATGCTGAAGGCAGACCTGGCTGCTGATGGCTTGGAAGTTCAATTACGGTTGCAATTAAAAATTTGCTGTAATATTCATAAATGAGATTTTGATTTGTTTGTAACAGCCACCGTTTCAGAGATGTGGTTTTAATTTCTGTATTTGATGTTATTTTTAAGAATGTGAATTTTTTTTTTAGTAGGCCAGTTTGTTTAAAATGGAGTAAATTCCAGGATGAGGTTAAGATACCCTGACAATAATTTTAAATGTTTTGTCAAAGCAAATAATCGGATGGTGTATTTGAAGAAGGGAAAATGATGGATGCTGCAAGATTGCCAGAGATTTTCATGTGCTTTTACATTATGTTACCAGTAGCAAGGCAGGAAAATCATTGTACTGCACTAATGCACTCCCTGAACATCTGATTATCTTAATCCTATAGTGCCTTTGGATGAGGAAAGATGTATTGCTGAGCTTAGTGAGGCATTTTGTAAGAATTTGAATTCCTCTTTTAATTCTTTATTTTATTATGTAGATTTCAGATAGAGAGGATGTCATGAGTCACACTCTGAACATGCACAGAAATGTCTCTGAGGAACGTCAGGTCTTATTGTTTCTTGGGGTAATTGACTAGAACAAACAAAGGTACTGAGAATTGCTGGAACTTGATCCTCAGAGTGGAAGTGGGTGTCTCAAACAATGGCTGCTTGTGAAAGTGACACAAACTGCACTTGTCAGTGTTCCTCATGTTTACAAGCATCTGTGGGATGGGAGAGTAAGGGTGGAATTGTGGGTTAGGGGCAGTAAAGCCCGGGCTTTTTTCCACAATTCCTTTACTTAGAGGATAATCAGATACATTTAAGCACTGACATTTACCCTTTCAGGCAAAGCTGCCACAAGGCACTCCTCCAGGTGGAAATGCCCCTGGGTCAACTTTTGTCCTAATAGCAGCTCCTGGGTCTTCTCAAAGTCAAAACATCTGAAGTGGACAGTAAATCTCTCTGTCTTCATGGCTGCTTCACCTTTCCAGCTGTGGGGATCTGAAGGAGTGAGATCTGGTGCTTTGGTTGGCTTTGTGGCCTGGTATGTGAAGGAGTGCAGTTTGCTCCAGGGCAGCTCTCCTGGACTCCACCCGAGACCTGGAGCAGAGGTGCTGTTTTTTTATTACAGAAAGCTAGATCACTGGACACTGGATGGTGTGGGAGTCTCAGGAGCTATTACATATATTCATCCATCTCCAGCTTTCAAATGTACTGTATTTAGCCAGATGAATTGGTGATGGGAGTCGTTTTCGACAGCTGAAGTGGAAAGACGTTTATCTTGTGCAGTTCAAGCATCTTCGTATCTTCGTATGCAGATATTTACCTTTAAAACACGAGTGGTATAGGTCTGTTCCAGAAACTCACTAAATGGTAAATTGTCGCCAAAACCGCTCTTTATGTTGACCTTTCCCCGGTTTGTGTTGTTGCTCGAAGTGTCGGATGTCATGCTGAGCTTTGTTTGGTGCTCCAGTCTCACGTATAACCGAAGTTACTGTAATTTAAGAAACCTGTAATAATATTAATAATAGCTACAGGGATTTTAAGAAAATTAAACACATTTCTTTCAGTTTAGGTTTTTGAAACAAACAGAAAAAGAGCACAAGATCTTTGAACCAGGAGAACTTTCAGGATAGTGTCCACCCACAAGTGGGAGGGGAAAGCCTGCAGGAGAACAAACACCGGTTTTAGACCGTTTATATTTACTGAAATCAGAGTTTACCGATATTCTAAATGTTAAAAAGTGATTGGCAGGTAATATCAGTCCATTTTTCCAATATAGGGCACTGTTAAAATATTTGCACCTTGTTTTTATCAAACGACATGGAGATGTCTTGCTTTCTGTGTTGCAAAAAACCCATTTGGACCTGTTGCCTGTCTTTTCTCATTGCTAACAATCACACAAATGAATGTCATATAGCCAGCAAAACCTTGTTGTAAAAAAAACGTGATGACATTTTAGATAACTGGGTTTCATTAAGCAGGGATAATTAAACCGTTCTTAATGTGCTTCTTCCTTTCTTCCAGTAAAGACGTGTTGGCTTTGGCTGGTTCAGTAGCTACCATACCTGGTGTCTAACTTGCTTTGCGAATCAATACCCAGGCACTTAATGGCACTGAACATCCTGCCTGGCCTGCATTTCCTCAAGACGATTCCTAAAGACAGCTGGAACAGTTGACAGAGCAGTTGAGTGACCCTGCTGATGAGGCTGTGTAGAGCAGACTTACTATTTTGTAGCTATAAAACAAGGCTGCACCAGTAAAAAGCCAATTTTAGCAACAAAAATCCTTACAAATGCATGTGGAATGAAAATAATTCATATGAATTGGAAAGTGTTTGCTTCTAAATCCCATTTTGGATACACAACCTGCCTGCATTAAATAGCTGTCTGAGATGGTGATTGTTGAAAAGAAATACTTTATACTCTAACATGGCAAAGACTGATTGTTGATTTATTCGTAACTTTACTTTTCCCCAGTTAGTTAATATACATCAGAAATGATCACACAGAAAGAAATTAAAAATGTCACTAGAATCAAACTGATCATACCAGTTTATGTGAAATTAAATTACTAAAATGATATGAGAGAATCAAATCCCTCTCAATCAATGAATTAAATTATTAAAATTCTTTGAAGTCATTATGAATCATTATTAAATAGAATTTCAGTCAGGGCTTAGCAATATGACCAAACATGTTATCTTTTGTTATATTTTATCTGTTTATTTTTTTATTGTTTCAGTTGATATATTGATATATTGAATGATTACACTGATTGTTATTTTTGCCCAATGTTGGAAAGGGTGATTAAAAAATAGGGAAATATACAGTCAGGTGCCTTGTTGGTGCTAGATAAAAAATTTTAATTTAAATTTAAAATTATTTTTGTTAACCAATGTCATTTATAGTTAAATCATACTAAACTAAGTGTAAACAGGACTAAAAATGTTATCTGATCAAAAATCTGGCTTCTCATTTAGACGGGCATGTATAACTAAACTGAAGTAAAACTAAACTGGGTGCGCATCTGTCAATTGCGATGGGTGAGTTAGTGCTAAAAATATTTCAATTATAAAAGATAATACTTGTACAGAATGAACCAGACATCGTAATATAAAGTTTAACACGTTCTAAATATTCAACACACACCACGATTGTTTTTCTAAGTAAAAAAGTTGCCATGTTTATTAATTAAATTTGATGAAAAAGCTTTTGTTATTCTTTAAATAAATGTTTGAAAAAGTGCTTAGTGTAAATTGATTGTAAATATACTTAATGCACTATATGATTAAATATGTAGCTTCATTTAGATTGTGTAGGGAAACGGAAGTAATAACAGTTATCATAGAGCGCAATAAAAAAGTGCCACATTGTCGCTCTGCATATCAGATTAATTGTCCTGCTTCAGGAGAGGTGACAGAGTCTCAAGTGGTGGGGCGCCATTGTCAAACATGGTGAGCGATTACTGGAGCACAGCTAGGAACGGCTTCCTGCTGATCCCTTTACTCTGACCGATCACAAGTGCATGAAGGCCAGGAGGGGAAGTGAAGGCGATCATCCATTACACTGACGGCACCCCACACTCCATTCAGCTCAACAGCAGCCATTGTGTCACCTCCTAAGCATGTTATTTTTTTTTTTTAACAATGCAGTCTTGTTGCCTGACAATGCACTAAATTATACTATATGGACAAAAGTATTGGGACAAATCTGTTTTCTTGGGGTTGGGCTAGACCCCTTACTTCCAGTGATGAACAATCTTAATGCTTCAGCAGACCAAGACATTTTTGAAACCATGCTTCTAAATTTGTGGACACAGTTTGAGGAAGAACCTTTTCTATTACAACATGACTGTGACCCAGGTCCATAAAGACCAGACATCGGATGAGTTTGGTGTGGAAGAACTTTACTGGTCTACACAGAGCCCTTACCTCAACCCCACCCAGCACCTTTAAGATGAACAGGAATGGTGATCCAGATCTTCTCATCTAACATCAGTGTCTGACCTCATAAATGCTCTACAGAATGAAAGGACACAATTTTCCACAGAAACGCCAATATCTTGTACAAAGCCTTCCAAGAAGGGTGGAAGCCGTTATTGCAAAGGGGGACAGACTCCATATTAAAGTATATGAATTTGAATGCAAAGTCATTAAAGTCAATGGTGGAATGGTTAAGTTTCCCAATACTTTTGTACTATCTCTTATGATAATGAAGTAGATCATTTGTCAACTTGAAGTCCAACCAACTGTAGATCGGAATGCAGGGTATATTTACCCTGATTGAGAAACAGTAGGCCAGGCTACATCCAAGGACGCGGTAGCAGAGAGAGCAGTCGTGACACGAATTTCTTCACATACAGCAGCCATGTCACATGGAAGCGCCTCACTATCAGCTGTTTCCTGTTTCTGATGTGTGAAGTTTCCCACCACTTGCTTGTTTGTGTTCTTTCCTTGTATTCAAAGTCTGTTGACCAGCTTTTGTCTGTCACAGGAACTGAAGCTTTGACTTCACTCTGAAATGTACGCATGCAGATTTTAACACTTTGCACTTTAGCACTGAAGGGCCGGTGTCTTCTTAAACACAGATTTTGAAGATACCCGACTCCTTGTTTAAAGCCCACACTTAATACATCAGGTATTAAGACAATGCTGAACATATTTGGCTCATTTCAAGTTAGTAATGTGTATTAACAGTTGAAAATATATTGAGTTATACAGCTGACAACCCTTTTAGCCTTTGCTGTGGTCTGATATTCGTATGATAAGATAAACCTTCATTAGTTCCACAAGTGGAAAATGTACAATTTATTAGCAGAAAGTTAGGAGCAGCAAAACAATAGAATAAAAGCTATACAACACAACAGTATAGTATAAAAAATACACAGTACAAATAAGACAAAAATAGAAATATAGAAGGATGTGTGCTTGTTAGCATGAGTGTAAATCTCATGGTTGGTCAAATTCTCAAAGTTTGTTTCACAAATTGCTTGTACTGCACAGTTTCATCACAATTACAGCCAATAATGGGTTGCTTATTTAGCATGTCCCAATTTTTCCCCAATCCCTGTTGATTTTGCACATAAACAGGCTACCAAAATAAAGTCTAATCAAGATCAATCAACATCTCAATGGCCCTCATATACAATAGTAAAACCTGAAAGGAGACTTTCATATCATTGCATCAGGAAGACAAAATGTGGGAACGCCCCTTGGAAGACTGTTAACTCAGAGTCTTTACCTCATTTTCTTTACAAAACTAATTCTGCAGGTTTTTTGTCTCGTCACCCATTTTGATTAGAGTTAGGTTGATAGGTATGGACTCATCCCAGGTGCACGTTTCAGAATTACAGCTCCTCCGACTGTGAGAGGCCAGCACATAATGAGACAGCAAGCCAGTCTCTTTAGAGTCATTAATGATGATTGAAACCATGTTCCATATTTCCAATAAATCAAGGTCACTGCAAAAGGGGAACTCCCGTTTTAATGGGGTCTTGTGGGGTGTAATTTAAGTACTTTCCTTTCTCCCTAATGAATAGCCCTGCTTGACATGAGCATAAAAATCTCTAAATGAATATTAAGCAGAATGTTCAATTTTAAGGTCGTATTTCTTGCTCCGTTACAGTCAGGCGGATCGCTTCCAACATGCAGAGAAACATGTGCCGTCTCTGAGTCACGAATGTTAGCTTGCTTCCTCTACCAGGAAGATGAATGCTTTTGCAGTGATTTGGAGGCAGTTAATAAGGGTCCCTGATCTCTTTCTGAGCTGTGCACCTGCACTCTGGCTGCTGGTATAAATCCAGACTCAGGCGTGGGTCCAAGCTCTGTAGACACTGGGGTGTAAATCAGCCTGGGGCTCAACATATTACAGAGGTGCTGTCATAAAACTATCACCTCCTTTAAGCCTTTTGATGCCACTCGAACATCCCCCTCTACATCTGAGATTTGTGTTTAGATCCCTGGACTTATGAACATGGAGTGAGGAAGTCGGGCAGATTCTTATACTTCAGGTTTGATGATGAATCAGTTAATACAAACTTAACACAAACACATGCAGGATGGAGCCGTGCTGGAGGCGCAACAAATGGTAAACTGTCTTCATACGGCCAAACAGCTCCTTACATGGAAGTTCCCCCCAGTTTGTGTTTGTGCTTGAGGTTTCAAGCATCGGGCTGAGCTTTGTTTGGTTTTCTTATGTCACATCGAACTAAAGTTGTAATTTATAAACCATAAAATGAAAAAATATCTTTTAAGCAAACAGAAAATACACTAGATCTTTGAACTGGGGAGAACTTTCAGGATAGTCCCGTAGAGGTAGGGGGTCTGGAGAGCGGTCGGTTTCGGAGCGGCACACTGAGAGAAATAACAACAAAGGGCGAGCGTGTAGGAGAACAAACACCGGTTTTAGATCGATTTAAACTGTTTATATTACCTGAAATCAGAGTTTACTGATACACTCTGAGTTCTAAGGGTTAAAATAAATACCATGAAGGGTCAAATGCCTTTCATCTGGGAGCAGTTAGTTAGCTGAAGACTGCGGTCGGAGTTATGCTGCAGTAGCAGCTGAACTGCTGTATCTTTTGAGGTTGTTAATAGGTGGAAAAAGTGCCTGTTAATGGATGGAAGAAAGGTCTGCATTCATTTTGCATATGTTTAGCCCTAAGCTCATTTTGCTTGCGTTAAAAACTCTCCCCGGGGGTCCTTGTGGTAGCGTAAGTGTGGCTCACTCCACAATAACCCTCGCATGGGAAACGGCCTGGCACAAAGAGAGCCACCTATTCAATGAGCTTGCCTATTTTCGGCCTCTCTCAACCAATTTAGAGCAAGAAAAATCGATAATGACGTCATCCTGAATAGGCTTTTTAGCATTTTCAGCATGTTCTTGTTTTCTTCTGTTTATGGTGTTTATGTGGGATTTATACGAGCTCTGCAAGTGTTTTGAAGTTACACAAGAAATTTGTTTACATAGGGTGACCTCTGTAGGGAAAGGGAATAAAGATTGCTGGGGGCTGATTAGCCATGGGAACACTTCTCTAAACAATGCCTCGGTTTCCCCCCTCGGCACAACCTCGTCCAGAGGAGGTCATAGACTGGAACACTGCTCACACGTTTCGAGAGCAGGTATCAGCTTTCTGGTCAGCTTGGATAATCATGTTTGCCCTTTGAGACTCTGTTGCCCTTAAGTACCCCTGTCACTTTTAGTCCTGAAGTACTTTAACGAGTGCTGCCGACCTCAGGATGTCATCAGCCACGGAGCGTGGCTCTACAGATGAGGACTAGGACAGAAGGCCCCAGGCTTTCAGGAGTTCACTCAGAATCCTGTTCTGAAAACAAGACATTTCAACAGGGCCAGTGTCATTGTGCAAGAATGTCGTCAGGAGCCCTCTTCAACATTGTTAAAGCTAAGGATCCTCAAGTTTAAGAAAAAGAAGAAGCAAGACCTATTTTTCTCCTCGTCTGGTCAATCCTGAGGATTTTAAGTATCCAGCCATTCTTCAGCCATAAATGGAGATGCTCTCTTGCAAAACTAGTTCAAACTAAATGGTGAGTGCTCTTGCTCTCTGGGACCCGGATGTTTGTTTAAACAGTTAAGATTGGTGTATCAATAAAATTGTGAGTAATGGATGTCAATGATTTTTATGTCACTGTGGTGTGTCTTCATTGGGGTTTATTTATTCTATCTCTATCCATATTACATGATTATATGATTGTAAGTTTGTAGGTTTTGTAAGTTATGTCGGCTCATATATATATATGTGTGTGTGTGTGTGTGTGTGTGTGTGTGTGTGTGTGTGT
>JBBJLR010000139.1:7566608-7579695 GCA_037577145.1 Brachypetersius gabonensis | reverse complement strand
AGACTGTTCCCTGTAGTTAAGGAATGGAAGTCGCTTTGGATAAAAGCGTCTGATAAATGCCGTAAATGTAAATGTAATTAAAATACAGTATAAAGAGAAACAGCTCTGACTAAGAAAATAAAAGGCAAGGTTGTTTAATATTACCCTTGATTTCAGAAGAAATACTCGATATACAGGGGTCTACATACGGGGTTTTGGCCAGGCCACTTACTTCCAGGGAAAGACAATCTTAATGCTTCAGCAGACCAAGCCATGCTTATAACTCTGGGCAGTTTGGGGAAGAACCTTTTCTGTTCCAGCATGACTGTGTCCCAGCGCACAGAGCAAGGTCCATAAAAACATAGTTGGAGAAGCATTTTGGGATGAACTGGAACGGAGATTGTGAGCCAGACCTTCTTGTCCAACATCACTGTCTGACCTCATAAATGCTCTGCAGAAGGAATGGGCACAAATTCCCACTGAAACTCCAAAATCTTGTGGAAAGCCTTCTAAGAAGAGTGGAAGCTGTTATAGCTGCAAAGGGGGACCGACTCCATATTAAAGTCTATTTATTTGAACGCAATGTAATCAAAGTCCCTGTTGGTGTGATTGTCCCAATACTTTTGTCCATATATTGTCGACTGCAACTGCAGATTATTAATGGCAGTGTGTTATATAGTGTAATAAGGACTGTAGCATACTTGCTTTTATCTTGATTAAACTAGAAAATATGAATTGTCCTCCCTGCTGAGAAATAATTACACATCAAAGGGTTATTGTAGTCCACTGTTCAAAGCAAAAGCAATAAAACAAGACTTCAGTGACTGACCGCTAATTATCGCTCCTAAAGGGCCGCTCTCCCTTGGAGGCACATGAAAAATGAATCCATTAACCATTCCTTACACAATGTTATCACCCACCTGCGTGTGGACAGCAGTCACAACGTCCAAAAATCTCAAAATCGAAGAGATAAACTCTCGTCTCTGGTGAAACACTGCCTGGCATCCCACAGGTTTTCTGTCAGGTTGTTCCCGCCACACTGGCGCTCATCCCCAGACCCTCTTTTGTTATCAGCTCATCCCAGTCACCCTCGGGGACTGACCTCCAGAACCTTCCGGAACCAACCAGGACTTGGCCGGCTTCCTGACAGGAAAGTTCCATCCAGGGCGGCGTCGGCCAGTGGCTTATCCTTTCTACCGCCGGCGTGCATCCCGTTATCTTCAAGTGTGTTAATGCCATGCACGTCAAACATGCACGTCATTTTTGAGGCAAAATCTATTTGTGACATGAAAAACAGACCTTCAAAGATGTTATTCATTAACAATTGAGAGGGTTGACTTATATTTTGCTTGCAGGTATCTCTAAAGAGCCCTAGCTGCTCAGTTAGGGAGGAAAGGATAAAAAGAGAAAGATAAAAAGAAGAAAAACACAGAGCAGTTCTGGAAAAAGGTTAGACACAATCCTTGCATGTCGAGGTCAGCAAAGTCTTCCTTCTTTATCAGTTAGTCATAATTATAATGTTACATCTCCTGATGAATCCTCTTCACAACATTGTAGAAAACGTTTTGTCTTACTGGATAGTTTCAGTCGTATCATCAAGGTCGACTTTTTTAAGTTTGTTGATAACATTAGATGGTATTTTGTCTCTTTCTGCACACACAGGAAAGGTTAGTTCATATGAGCGCTGATGACTGATCTAGTTGCCTCTATTGTCTTTGAATGGAGTGAGACCTCCGTTAACCTCTAAAGTCAAAACACAGACAGACTGACGCAAAATGTGGTGGCTTGTGGCATCGGTGTGAGGTGCTTACCAGTGTACAACCCCTAATCAGAAAAAGTTGGGACAGGGTGGAAAATGTGAATAAAAAAAGAAAAAAGCAAGTTATAAATTTTCCTCGAATTTTATTTCATTGCAGACAGTATGAACACAAAATAATTCATGTTTTTTTTTTGTCAACATCATTTGATTTATAAATAAATATCAATTCTTGCCATTCAGGCTTGCGACACATTTAAAAAAAAGTTGGGACAGTACAGCATTTTACCACTTTGTACAGTTCCACTGTCTTTTAACAACACTTAAAAGACGTTTAGGCATTGAGGAAATCAAGTGACTATGTGTTGCAGGTGTTAGTTTGTCCCATTCTTCCTGCAAACAACGTTTCAGGTGCGCTACGTTTCTTCGTTGACGCATTTTTCGTTTCAAATTGCGCCAAACATTCTCTATAGGAGACAAATCAGGGATGCAGGCAGGCCAGCCAAGCATCCGCACCTTCTTCTTACAAAGCCATGCCTTCGTTATGCGCGCAGTATGTGGTTTGGCATTGTCTTGCTGAAATAAGCAGGGCATCCCTGGAAAAGACGTCGTCTTGAAGGCAGCATTTGTGCCTCCAGAACTGAGATATACTTCTCAGCATTGATGGTGCCATCGCAGAAGTGAAAGTTACCTTTGCAGAAGGCACTGACACAATCCCATATAATGACAGACCCTGGCTTTTGGACTTGTATCTGGTAACAGTCTGGATGCACCTTTTCCTCTTTGGTCCGCAGCACACGGCATCCATTTCTTCCAAAAAAGATGTGAAAAACTGATTTGTCTGACCACAATACACACTTCCACTGCACCGTGGACCATCTCAGATGCCTCCGAGCCCAGAGAAGTTGACGGCGCTTCTGGACACTATTTATGTAGGGCTTCCTTTTGGCACAGTACAGTTTTAACTGGCATTTCCTAATGTAACTACGTACGTACTGTAGTGCTTGAGAGTGACTTCCTGAAGTAGTCCTGAGCCCACGCAGTTCTATCATTTATTGATGAAGGACGTTTTTTAATGCAGTGCCATCTGAGGGCTCAGAGATCACGGCCATTCAGTTTAGGCTTTCTCCAGATTCCCTGATTCTTTTCACCATGTTATGCACTGGAGAGGGAGAAATGCCCAAATCTCTTCCTATCTTTCTTTGAGAAACGTTTTTCTTAATAATTTCAAAGATTTTTGCCCACACTTGGTGGCAAACTGGCGATCCTCTGCCCATCTTTGCTCCTAAAGGAGTAGACCTTTCCTCGATGCTGCTTTTTTACCGAATCATGATTGCAATCACCTGTTAACATCACCAGTTTCAGATCACATCATTATTTAGTTATTATACCTCATTACTACCCCTGAATTGCCCCAATCCCAACTTTTTTTGGAATGTGTTGCAAGCCTGAATGACAAGAATGGATGTTTATTTACAAATCAAATGATGTTGACCAAAAATAACATGAATTCTCTTGTGTTCATACTGTCTGCCATTGAATAAAAGTTAAGGGAAATTTGTAAACTACTGCTTTATTTTTTTATTTCACATTTTCCACACTGTCCCAACCTTTTCTGATTTGGGGTTGTAATTCACCGTCCCATATTTCTCCCTGAGAGAAGACGCTGACAACAGTGCAGTAAAGGTAATGAGGCCTCTGGTAAGAAATGACGCAAGGAGCTGCACCTCTCATGATCTGTGTCATAGTCAGTCTGTTAGTCACTACCAAACAACATTAGAACATCTGTAATTTGGAGGGAATCCCCCAAAGTGTGTTTCATTTTCTCATAGCCTAAATATATTCCCACTTTTTTGGAATGCAGCTTGTGTGAATTCGCTCCTGATAGCTGCTGGTGCCATGTGTTGTCAAGGGAATGACCCCTGGCTGTGTGACATCTGTGTGCATGTCAGGGATAGTACTGTGCTTTGAATTTTGAGCTAATGAACCTGTCAGGATTTGGACACTGAACAGAGCACACAGCCTTGATGAAGAATGCTGTTAATTAAGAGGATGGACTCGGCAGAGCAATGTGGCATGAGAACATCTCTGTGCCTTCAATACCAGTCCAAGCACTTCATTAGATGGTGTGTGAGAGTTGTGAAAGGCGCTTATAAATAAAATGTGTTGTTTTTAAGTGAAGGTACTTGCTTGCTACTTGGATAGTCTTAAATACTCATTCATTTAACCATGACCTGAACTTCCACTATATGGACAAAAATATGGGGACACACCTGTTTTTCAGGGTTTGGACTAGGCCCATTGCTTCCATCTTAATGCTTCAGCAGACCAAGACATTTTGGACAATGCCATGCTTCCAACTTTGTGGACCCAGTTTGGAGAAGAACCTTTTCTACTCCAGCATGACTGTGTCCCAGAGCACAAAGCAAGTTCCATAAAGACATGACTGGAGGAGTTCACTGTGGAAGAACTTGACTGGCCGCACAGAGCTCTGACCTCAACCCCATCCAGCACAGAATGAATGGGCACAAATTCCCACAGAACCTCCAAACCCTTGCAGAAAGCCTTCCAAGAATAGTGGAAGCTGTTATAGCTGTGAAGGGGGACCAACTCCATATTAAAGTCTACGGATTTGAATGCAAAGTCATTAAAGTCCTATACGTTTGTCCATATAGTGCACCTCTTTTTGTAGTTCCATTAAAAATCTGTCTGCTTTTAGCTTAAGCCTGCCTAGATTAGAAAAACAGGGCTGCTCTCTTCTAGCAATATCTTTGGCCATTATTCAAAGAGATGAGTCTTTCTGATAATCTGCCCACACTTGAAGAAACCACTCTAGTTTCTCTGTCCTACTTTTACTCTAGATATGCATGACCACTGGTGATAAAAATCAAAGACTTACAATCTTGTTCTATGGATAAAACAATCTGCCTGATTGTAAGTGATTGGGTATCTCAGGTAAAGCAGCATGGGGTCTAGTTTGAGTCGAATCAGCCGTAGCATCTGGAGTGCCTAACTTGACCCAAGTCTCTCTCATGATTGCACCGAAGTGTGTGTGTGTGTGTGTGTGTGTGTAGACAGGCCTGCACCATTTGTGTGGCAATGCATCCTGTAGCCTCCCCAGCAGGTGACATGTTACAGAACATTCTGGAATAAAATAAAGAAAACAGTCCACCAGGGCCGCCGCTCAACCATGTCAGCCTGTTATCACTGCTGGGCGTTCTCAAAGCTCTCCAGTGACCCCTAAAGCTCCACGGCCCCTCTCACACCAGGGTAGCAGCAGACTATCCCACACCAAAGGCTCTAATTTAGTGAGTTATTCAGTAACCATACTGTGCTATTAGTGCCACAGTCAGGACTGCCACAAATGAAGATTAAAGAAACAATAGCTGCCACTAAGAACTCCTAAGACTCTTTTTAATACCAAGAGAGTCCGAAAAGAGAAAGAAAGAACCAATATTGATTTTTTTGTCATTTTTTACAGGTTGAAAGTGGTGTAAGCTGATTCACGACTAATGTGAAGGAGATCCTCCCTGCCTTTTGCAGCTAAAGGCTTTGTAAAAAGGTCAAAATCTTTGGGGGGGCAACGTCCTGTAAAAAGTTGAGACAAAAATGAAAGAGGAAACTGCTTGTACAATAGAAGGAGAGTTAAAGATGACTAAAGTGTGGAATATTTTAGGGATGTAAGAATAAAATGTATTGAATTGCATCATAGCATGTCATGGTCACATTGTCATACCATGATCAGCTTGTTAGCTAGGAGCTAACATATCCTGTGGGTAGGGGGTTAGATCCGAACACTAAAAAGCCCTTTTATTTCAAATAAACGTCCCGATACTTTTATCCATATAGTGCACTTTTTTATAGTTCCATTAAAAATCTGCCTGCTTTTAGCTAAAGCGTGCTTAGACTAGAAAAACAGGGCTGATCCCTTCTAGCAATATCCTGGTCCGTTATTCACAGAGATGAGTCCTTCTGATAAATGGCTCACGCTCTAAGAAACCACTCTAGTTTCTCTGCCCTACTCTATACTCTAGATATGACTGCCAGGTCAGGTCAAGTCAAGCATTTTTTTTTTGTCATTTCACACATATACACAGTTCACTGTGAAATGAAACAATGTTCTTCCAGAACCAGAGACACAGAAACACAACAAGGCCACAAGTGCAGAAAGGACAGAGGAGAATGCAAACAATCCCCACAAAAACACACTGTTATAAAGTTGAGCCCATTTTCATCATCTATTTGTTTTTGCTGTATGAAATAATCAAAAATATGTCAGTTTGTGACACCACTATCGTATATTTAATCAAATTCTGAATTTTGTGTATCGTTACACTCCTATTATCCATCGAATGTGGACGATGTCAGATGCAAGCAAGCCTGAGGTTAATAAGATACCTCAAGTAATCAACTAAAATTAAATTAACTGCATTTTCTATGACATAACGTTGCTATTAATCACCCTTAAAACTGCTTAACGACTACGCCCAAGTCAGAGAACAACTATTAGAGCTGAAATTATTTGTAAAACCCTGCCAGAAGTATGGTTGGCCATCACTGGAGTTGGCTTAGGGAGATCATGTGACTTCATGGTGGAGAACTTTCACCATTAAATCAATGTTCCAGTGCTTTTCAGCGTTGGCTTCTAGCATATCGTTTATATCAGCTGCGTGATTCTATGCTGATTGAGTTGATTGCTTTGGGGTGTAGGAGAGACTTGTTTTGTTAAATGAAAGAGTTTTTTTTCTCCAAAAAAACCCTCAAGAACTTTGGTCACGTAGACCATCATATATTTGGAAACAATAGAGTCACATAATCTGATAGGCACCATTTGAATGGAGTTATTAAGATGCAAATCACATTTGTTGGTTATTTGTCAAACAATTGTTTATAATGAGAAAACAAGAAACTCTACAGTCTAGGGCTATTGGCAAGACCAACAGGTGACTTATCTTTTATAAAGACTGAGGTTAAAGGCCTTTAAAGAATGTGCATGCTGTTAAGAAATGACACACATGCATTCATGTCCATGTGTTCCCAAGAAAACTACACATACACAGACTTAAAAAACACAGCTTTGTTTGATTAAGTAAATAAGTGCAAGTTTTTACAAGGTCCAATACACTGAAACAACTAGGTATTTTCAATTTCTTTATTTCATTGAATACTACTAATGAAGAAACCCCGCACACAACCATATGTGAATGATGCATATACGGCTCCAGAAAAAAATGCGAGACCACTGCAAAAATGTTTCTCAGGTTTTATCTTTTCTAGGTGCAAGCATTGAACTGAACAGCTTTACCCCAGTTTTTAAGAACGGCTGACAATGTTTCTCATGATTTCCAAATATACATATTGTTCTTAAAGCATAATTTTAAAGGAAATGGCAAAACAAAAAATGTCTTGTTCACTCAAACAAAATGGCAATACTAACATTTGACGAACCTCTAGTAGTGTTTTGATTAGAGCAGTGTTTTTATACTTTTCTCATTAAATAAAATGTGATTCAGGTGATCACTAATCAGTACCTCATGAAGCAGAATGAGGTGTTTGTGTAGGAATTTAACAGACACTGGCATGGAATGACTGTCACTCATAAAGATGCTGATTTAGCAATAAATTGCAGAGGTCTTATTTTTGTCGTCCCGATAGCGTCCCGCTCAGCTTAGCTTGTATTGGGCATTCATATAGTCTATGACTTCAGTACAACAACAAAGTGATTTCCATCAGTACAAAGTGTTTGTTGGACAGAAATCAGTTGATCTCCAAGTTGCAGCATCTCATGAAAAAAATAACAAAAATGTGATATTAGGAGATGCTTTGTTTTTTTTTATTGTTTTAAATTGTTATTTAGCCCTTTTGTGACAGTGCCCATACTATTAAGAAATGTGTTCCATGGTAGGGATTCCATGTAAGTAACGGTAGATTAAGGCCTGGTGTAACAGGACACAGGCAGCCTCATGCACACAGACCCATTCACCTCATGTCATAACTCCTTGGTATGCTTCTTTCCAGCCTTCCTTTTCTCTTTTCCACTTGTCTGTCCATCTGATTGTCTGTCCTCTATTTCACCCCGGTGTAACATAACCTTCTCTTTTTGCTAAGCTCAAATCCTCTCTCCCACCCTTGCTCTTTTGCACTCGTTTGCACGCACTCATTAGATTTCTTAATGAGGGCAAAGCAATTCTTTGACACAGTACACTCCTTCATGCAGCTGCTGTTCCACATTCATTTATACTTCCTTAACCATTCGAGAGTCCCTTGATGTGGCGCTTTACTTACACCCTTTTCAGAAGGTGATAAGAAAAACCATTGACGACTTTGTTACACAAACTGTGTGGTTCCACACTGTAAACCGTGCTCCAGTGGTAACTTGTTCCACTGCATGTGATTTAATCTAACACTGTTCAGCCATACACTGTTTCTCATTCTTTGCTGCTGAAAACAGTTAGTGTGTGTTTGAGAATGAGAGAGAGAAGGAGAACAGAATTTTTGTCGTCCCACTCGTTCGTGTGCCCCCCCCTTCCCCCGTTCTACTAATGAGAACGACCCTCGACACCTCCTGCAGTGGAGGCTTGTGGGTAAATATGGTGAATGGTTGCCATTGACCCAACGCAGAAGAACGCAGTGTAAAATGCAATCTGTCCACATCTTCCATCTTCCTTCAAACAGGATTTCTGGATATTGTGAGGAGAGAACCACGCCTCACCCCCCCCTTTACTGGTGAAAGAATGATGAGGGGAAATTAAGGTTAATATGTTTTCCTACCTAATGGACACAGTATAATCACCAACACTGAACTTATTCATTACTGTTACATGAACTTTTTAAATCAATAGAAACACTATATGGATAAATGTATTGGGACACCCATACATTCCACTAACAGGGACTACATATCCATAGACTTTAAAATGGACCAGCTTTCATTCTTCTTGGAAGGATTTCCACTAGATTTTGAGTTTATGTGGGAATTTGTGCCCATTCATGTCTGGATCGCAATCTCCGTTCCAGTTCATCACACCACACTGAACTCCTCCAGCCATGTCTTTATGGCGCTTTGTGCACTGGGACACAGTCATGCTGGAATAGAAAAGGTTCTTCTCCAAACTGGGCGCACAATGTTGGAAGTTGGAAGCATGTTGTCCAAAATGTCGTGGTCTGCTGAAGCATTAAGATTGTCCTTCACAGGTGTACCCTAATGCTTTTGCCCATATAGTGTACATGGCATTTGGAAAACGTTCTTATCCAGAGCTACATACATTTTGAAATCACGGTACGGATGTAGGCCAATGCGTCATTTGGAGTCTTGTCCAAGTACTCTTACTGGTACAGGATTATGTTCGTGCCTGAACAGGGAATCATTCCTCTCTGTCATGTATAGATCAGTCACTTTACTTTACGAACGCTGTTCCAAAAAATTCTCATTCTTACCTCATTAGCAGCTGTGTTGCTTGGATTTTGTCCATCCAAGTGTGTGAAGTTTTTTTTTTAAGCAATCTAGTCATTTTACAGAAAACATAATCAGAAAGATCTGGTTTTCCCTTTGGGGAGCCCAAGTAAAATGGTAAGCGAAAAAAAATATATATTGATGTAGATCAGATTCACATTCATCTCTCATTTAAGTCTAAAAAGAGAAAAAGACCTCAGATCTATTTAGATTTTTCTTTCATGCACTTGCACTATCTCTCTATCATATTTCAGTTTATGAGACTGGGCCTTTCAAGAGCAAAACTATTTGACTTGGGAATACACCAAGCCTGCATACCACACAACTGTTGCGGATTCTCCCCGGACCTATTAAAGGCAGGAGGAAACCTGAGGAGATCCACATTTTCACCTCCGTGTACTCCCTCTTGGCCTCCCTATACAAACAACTGGAAGAAATCTCAGAAATCAGACTTGGATAGAACCTGGCACAGACATCCACTGAAAGGAGGAAGGTTTGCCACTTGATACATGATAAAAACAAACAACAGACGCTTTTTTCCAACTACCATTTATCTCCCCCATCTCAGAAAACACATCATCATTACTGTCTCTTTCAGACCGTTTACAGATCACAGGCTGATCCTGTCAGAGGGATATTTAGTGCAGCTTAGTGTTTCGCAGAGAATTACCCTGTGGTGTCCATAGAGCCAAATGCAATTGTCTATTGTGGTTAAAATGCTTGCAGAAACCCATTACTGTTGCTTAAACTTCCCTAAGGCAAACGTAATCTCTCTGTCGGCGTGCCGTCATAGCTCCCAGTCGCTCGCTTCACTTTTTAAAATTTTTTAAGTTTTTTTTGCTGATGTACGTAAACGCTGTCGCGTGATACTGCGTCGCTGTGTTGCAGGGCTGCAGATGGCGGCTGGTGAATTTTAGTGCATGACACAACCAAAGTGGTTCCAGTCTTGCTTTGTAATACTGATATAACCTTGAATATCTCACACAACAAAGTATGTCTGTCTGTGCCAGCCCAGTACAGAGCAGCTGTTTGAAAAAGATAAAGATACATAAGAATGTGTTCAAATCATGCCGGCGCTGTTAATGCGAAAGGTATTCAAGGCAATGAAAACATGCCGATGCTGTTGTGTCATTTCTCACTCAATAACCACAGCAGGAATGGTGATGATATGTAATGCAAACTCTGTCAAAAGTGGCACACTTTCCAAAAACCTACAGAACCTATAGAAGAAAAAGTCAGTTATGTGTCTAAATCTGTTTTTTGTTGCTGTTTAATGGCCCTAAAGAGCATTTTCTGGAGTCCAAGGAATTCAAATTGCCCCTGGTTTGAGAAATCTGATATATCGCAATGAAAAAATCTGTTGGTCAGATGTTCATTTGAATAGGCTTCCATGCCAGAACAGGAACTAATCCCTCCTCGAGGCATATTTGAGCAGATCTATTATAAACAACTCATTTCACCTACATGCATTGTATTGGGAGATGCAATGTAAGTGCTTACACTATCTTATGTCTAGGTTCATGTTGTCCCTGTATAAATTCAAACTCTGCTTTTTGTAGTATGTCCACTAGGCACCTTAAGCCTCAGTCTCATTCCAGGTGGCCAGACTTTGGAGTGTGAAAGAAACTCTTCTGTTTTAAGAGTTTGGAAGAGTTTTTTTTTTTTTTATGTTTTCTAAGAAAGAACAATCTGAAAAGGTTAAACAAACAGTGTGCAGTGGATTGTGAAAAACTATGAAACAGGCTCTTTGTGACAATGTGACTCAACATTATTATTGTTCCTAATTGTTGTTTATTGGCTCATGCTTGGGTAATTTGAAATATAGCACCAACAACAGGCTCCAGGTAATTTTCAGTGCCTTTATGAGAGGCTGAAATATCTGCCAAAGTTAAGAAGTTTAAAATTCCTTTTATGTGGTGCACTGGGCACAAATGGACTGCAAAGTGAGTAGCTTCAAGCACAAAACTACACTAAAAGCCATATAAACATTTTTGGCATTGATTGAGTAACTGTCTGGCTTCATAATACACTATATAGACAAAAGTATTGGGACACCTGACCAATTCAGCAACAGGAGAATTCAATGATACTGCATTCAAACACATAGACTTTAATAATGGATCTTCACAGTTATAACAGCTTCTTGGAAGACTTTCCACAAGTTTCTATGGGAATTTGTGTCCATTCATTCTGTAGAGCATTTATGAGGTCAGACACTGATGTTGGACAAGAAGGTCTGGCTCACAATCTCAATTCCAGTTCATCCCAAAGGTGCTAGATGGGGTTGAGGTCAGGTCTCTGGATGGGGTTGAATCAAGTTCTTCCACACCCAATTCATCCAGCCATGTCTTTATGGAGCTCGCTTTGGGCTCTGGGACACAGTCATGCTGGAACAGAAAAGGTTCTTCCCCAAACTGGGTCCACAAAGGATGGTGTTGTCCAGAATGTCTTGGTCTGCTGAAGCGTCCTTCACTGGTAGGGGACCCCTTTACAAGTAATGGGCCCAAACCCTGAAAAACAGGTGTGCCCCAATACTGTTGTCCATGCAGTTTATAGGACTTTCTTAGTAGAGAGTTTGACTTCACAGTGGGGCTGCTGAAGTCATAATCCTGCTCTGTAGTTCTCCCACTTACATCATTAGCTCAAATGAACCAATCTATTGACCTTCACAGTGAGAGATTGATGTCAGTTTGTGTAGACACGCATCCCTGGCCCTCGCATGTGGGAAAGGTCTTTGCTGCGGGCCACAACTACGTGTTGACTTTCATACTGCCCAACTCTTTGCTTACTCAAGTGTTAGGCCACAGATGCAGTGGCAGAGAGACGTTTTCTTCATCCAGTGCTTTCCTTCATCCCTAGAAGCTGGGATGTTTGCCTTTCCTCCATGCTTCCACACTTTGGTGTCCCTCTGTTTTCTCTACCACTCAAGGTTTACACCCAATCAAACAGCCTGAGCTTATGGGAGCACAGATTGAAACTTGAAGATAACGAGGCATACGGTTGGTTCTTGGCAGATTGATGAAAGATGTCAGCTGTCAGTGACCTGTTTAAGTGCTTTTCGCAAAGTTGCCCTCAACCTCGTGTTTAATGAGTGTTCCCCAGTAATGAGCCCACCATTTCCAACACTGCCGCCTGTTTAGCACCACTCCTTCCCAGTTACCCTGGTCATCAACCTTTGCCATTATTGAGCTGTCTCAAGCAACTTGAAGTCTGATCTGAGCCACTAAATACTGGCACCCCATTTACTTTTGAAATGATTACATTGCTCTCCCCTGCTTTGCTTTTAAACTTAGTATACAAGATTGCTGCAGGTGTTGGGCGCAGACCCAACAGAACGCTGCTTCTGATTGCATACAATTTCAAACAAATGTTTGGAAATGGCTTGCGTTTCATGCCAGAGCCTTTATGCACACAATCACTTAGAGGCTTCATCCATACCTCTAGGGGAAAAGGAAGAGAGAAGCAAGTCTGGAACTGAGTATGCGAATGGCAGTTTGAATCATATTGGGTGTATGTCTGAAGATACTTAAAGATCTCAGGGATGGTTTAGAGGTAAAAGCTCAGAGCTAATAGCATTCCTGGGTGGCCTAATCCATGTCGAAGCCTAATCCGAGGGTTTCACTCCATTAAGAGAATGGTAATCAAGACGCCACCCTTGACCTCTTAAATCTTCGGCCTTTCTGAAGCTTTGGTCTTGAAACTTTCAGTTGAAACTAAATCAAGACAGCCCTGCCTGTGGGCACTGACTTACTGAAAGTAATCAGTGTTGATAGGAGGTGACATCAAACTGCTTGTAGGAGAAGAGGAATGATGCACTGGAACTACACAAATACACACACACACACACACACACACACACACACACACACACACACACACACACACACACACACACACAC
>JBBJLR010000139.1:7540195-7558709 GCA_037577145.1 Brachypetersius gabonensis | reverse complement strand
GTGAGAGGAGGGTGTTGATTACAGCAGTGTTTTTATACTTTTCCTCATTAAATAAGATGTGATTCAGGTGATCACTAATCAGTGTCTCATAAAGCAGAATGAGGTGTCTGTGTAGAAATTTAACCGACGCTGGCATATATATATATTCAGTATATTTATATATACATATATAAATGCTAATACAAAACATTCTGTCACTGCTGGGACTAATACAAACCACACATTTGTATTACTTATACAGCAGTATATTATATGGTGTGCATCATAAATAGGGTCTAATAATTTGACATATCAGTGTCATTATTAAGAATGATTCATATCACACATATTACATACTTATATATTTGTATATATATTGATAGCAGCACTGTTTCTTGTTTCTAACAGTATTTTTGTTCAATAGTAGTTTGGACCTATTGTACCGGTCCAAAACTGTGCTTGTATATTTAAAAACGACAGCTTGTCACTCACTGAAAGATTTGTTGGACCATCCTAGTCAGACTGTAATCTCACTGCTTTGTACC
Organism: Brachypetersius gabonensis; assembly: GCA_037577145.1. Lineage (NCBI taxonomy): Eukaryota > Metazoa > Chordata > Actinopteri > Characiformes > Alestidae > Brachypetersius > Brachypetersius gabonensis. Next base: position 7,558,185 of record JBBJLR010000139.1, on the reverse strand, counting down.
CACAAACAGTTTTGACTGTACCTTGAGAAAATAGTCTCTGTCCTTCATTTTTAGATTCACTGGCCAGCTGGAAGGGAACATACTGAACGCTGCAGGCACGCAGGGAAGAATCTGTTGGTAAGTCTTTGCAGCTTTAAAAGGCTGGGGAGGTCAAACAGGCAAAAAAGTTTCTTTTTCAGTGCCAGCTTTCATATATAGCTCAGGCGTGCCCCCACTCTGTGATGGAAGCGAGACTTGACAAAGGTTTGTTTATTGCTCTTTGGAGGGATATTACTAGTTGAAAACTATATAGGGAGGTAGATTGGTCTCTTTTGCTTTCTCACTTACATCAACAGAGAAACATGAAAGTGTGTGTTGTGAGGTGATTTAAAGCTACCACCAAATCTGTACTTAAACCTTATTCTGAAACTGAGAATTGTATTGCATGTCTTTCTCAGACTGACTGTGGCAATTTTGTGAGGCTCCTGCAACCGTTCAACAAAACCCATGTGTATGTGTGTGGGACCGGGGCGTACCACCCTCAGTGTACATACATTGACCTGGGCCACAGTATTGAGGTGAGAAAGTCCCTCTCCCGTAGGGACAAGCTGACATTTTCTTATATGTCTTTCTCCTTTCTTTTTACTGCTACTGATAGTCTGTTGCCATTTCGCCCTTTGGCGGCTTATGACAGACCCACGGGTGGCATGAAACAGACAACAGGATGTTTAAGAGCTGGTCTAAAAGCATGTTACTCTGTCAATACGAGCACCGAGAGGGATGAAGAGCACACTTGGGACACCTATTGAGATGTATTGACCAAAAGACTAAGCTAACAATGAAGGCACTATATAGAGATGCTTGTGTTGAGGGGGCTCACATGACTGTCTCCGTCTCCTAGGAACCTGCATTCTCACTGCTGAGCCATGATGTGGAGTCCGGGATAGGGAAATGTCCCTTTAGTCCACACGAATTGTTCACCGCTCATCTCACTAGTAAGCATTCGTCCAGAGTGTGAAGATCACTTTAAGACATGCCAAAGGATTTTTGTAGTGGTTGTTCTACAAAACCTCCTAGTTCCTCCATAGTTTATTCACAATGACATTTATTAGCTATCATTAAACTTCAGATACTTAAATAGCAAGTAACATTATATGGAGAAAAGTAATGGGACACATCTGTTTGTCAGTGTTTAGGCTAGACCCCTTACTTCCAGTGAAGGGAAATCTTAATGCTTCCGCAGACCAAGACATTTTGTACAACACCATGCTTCCAACTTTACGGACCCAGTTTGGAGAAGAACATTTTCGATTCCAGCATGACTGTGTCCCAGTGCACAAAGCGAGCTCCATGAAGACATGGCTGGATGAGTTCATATGTTTTAAATGCAATGTCATTAAAGTTGGTGTTATGGTCAAGCGTCCCAATACTTTTGTTCACATAGTGTATTGTTTTTTATTATAACTGAAATTTGAAGAAAATGTATTGTGTCACAAAACCCTTATTTCGAAAATGCAGATGCCAACTTATGTTATCTGTTATCTTAGGAGGAGACATTTTAAAGTTATTGTTGCATGTGAAGTCTTGTTTTGTGGAACGAAACCAAGTTGGGTGTGCAGACTTGCCTTTGTTGATGCAGAACACACATATACATGAAATGAATTATAGAACTAACTATAATTATGTAATTCTATTTACACAACATAGCAAAATCATAGTAATAACCTGTAACCTCCAAAGGTTAATGAAAAACTTCAACAAACTTCTACAAACTGCCATTCACATCAATCTAAGTTCGCAAAACATGACCTTATCTTGACACTCCCCTCCTTAAACCAATATATAACTTCTATAGTGTCAGACATATGGAAGAAACCCATATGAATACCATCTTTTTCTGTGATCTCCTCCCACATATGATGTCACTGACGAGTGGAAATGTTTAGCTGTGTGCAGCTGTGGCTGGTTTGGGAAGTTCCTAACGCTGTCAGCAGCTCCGTCCGTGGCTGACGCCTTCATTTGTCTATGGCCTATTATTTCACAGCTAATTGGAGGGACGAAAGCCACCCAACCGCTCCTCTAATGTTATGCTATCATCAGGAAATGAAAGCCAACTGCAGCATTTTTTTGCTGCGATTTTTAAAAGTACACAACCTCACCCTTAGGACCGTGATACAGAAACCATATGCTTTGCAATCAAAGACTGCTGTTGGCGCTACAGACTTCTGTTTTTATGATTTATTGATGCATCGAGGGTAGTCTGGAATAAACCGGGGTGCTATAAAAACGACCTGATTAATGATAGAGTTCAAAGTCAGGCTCATTAAGTTAAGAGTCATGCATCACACGTAGAAACCCCAAGTCCCACAGGTCTTGTTCTTTACTTTAGATGGAGACCTGTATGCAGGAACATCCGTGGACTTCATGGGAAACAATGCAGCCATATTCCGCACCTCTGTGCACTCCAGCAGTCAGCACTACATTCGCACTGAGGCCTACCACGACCAGTGGCTCAACGGTAAGACCTGTTGAAAGCAGATTATGTGCTTATTTTTGCCCAAATGGAATAGTATGTTGATAGTTTCTCATCCTCTTGATAGCAGATAATAATGTGAGAACAGAAGCAGCATTCACTTCAACAGGTTTCTGAATAAGATCCAACAAAAAAAAAAAGTTTGGACACGCTTGCTTAAAAAGGATTTTACTTAGTTTTTTTCTGCTTTACACTTTTTAGAATAAAAGTCCATATTAAAACTACAATCTGAATTGTTTTTTGGTAACAAATAGCGCTATTTAAAAAAATCAACAATAATGAAGAACAGACATGCCACTGATCAATAGTTATCATACACATTTAAAGTGTACATTTGATCAAATAGAGCTATTTAGACCAACTCACCGCAAAAAAAAAACACCAATAATGAACAGACATGCCACTGATTAATATTTTACATACACATTAATATTTAACATAGTTACAGGCTATGGGGTGAAACATCTATAATTTAAAAAAGTATTAACTTCGTAATAACGTCTTTACCATCAAGAAAAATATTCAAAAAGAATGAGAATTATTTGTAACATGGCACATGCAAAGCCGTTTGAGTTTATTCATTAATTTTTCCATAACTGAAATGCACATCATTGTATCCCAGCCACCGTAAAGTGGTCTTTTCCTGATGTTACTTCCTCTCCAGAGCCAGAGTTTGTGGGCTCCTACTCCATCCCAGATACACACAGCGTGGACGATGACAAAGTCTACTTCTTCTTCAAGGAAACAGCTGTGGAGTCCAACCAGCTGGATAAGCGCGTCTACAGCCGAGTGGCCAGAGTCTGCAAGGTGAGCTAGCTGGCACCGAGGGTAATTGGCCAATGAAACGGAAAGGTGATCCAAAAGACCTTAGTCTGAATGAATGTGGGTTTTATGCAGTTCAGTGAATTCTGGGCACAGAACGTATGCATAAGCCTGTGTAATATCAATTACTAAGTATTAGTAGTATTATTAATCTAATAAGGAATGAATAAGGTGTCTGTTAGCAGGTAATTGGCTAACTCTGTCCATTGCATTTACTTTACATGGTGTATGTTGAGTTTCATGTAACTATAGTAGTAATTTAACTTGTGTTTTTATTGTCCTGCTCTCACTTAACTAACACTTGGTTAATCCATTAGACAAGTAAACTGTGTAACAAAATGTGTCGTAAAGAGACTTGTGTTGCTGTGGTAAGAGAAAAATACACTATATGGACAAATGTATTGGGATGAAGATGTTTTTTTAGGGTTTGGGCTAGGCCCCTTACTTCCAGTGAAGGACAATTTTAATGCTTCAGCAGACCAAGATATTAAGGTCAACACCATGCTTCCAACTTTGTGGACCCAGTTTGTGGGACGAACCATTTCTATTCCAGCATGACTGTGTCCCAGAGCACAAAACAAGCTCTATAAAGACATGCTGGAGGAGTCCAGTGTGGAAGAACTTGACTGAACACACAGAGCCCTGACCTCAACCCCATCCAGCACCTTTGGGATGAACTGGAATAGAGATTATGAGCCAGGCCTTCTCATTCAACATCAGTCTGATCTCATAAATGCTTTACAGAATGAATGGGCACAAATTCCCACAGAAACTCCAAAATATTGTGGAATATTTTGGTCAGATGTCCCAATACTTTTGACCATAGAGTGTAGCCATTTTGTAGATGCTCCAGCTTAGTAGTGCAGGACAGACATGTTTTAATGGAGAAATCCAGTGCTGTGAGTTATTAATACCATGTTCTTAGGAACTATGCCAGCCCTTTGAAATGGTTTAAAGTGAAATTGTCTACAGACCCTTGCTGCAATAAATTTACTGAAGAGGTTGATTCAACTCCATCTATATTCTTTGAGAGTATGGTGCTATCAGTAGTCTTTAATTAAATCTTGCCATTATAATGTCTAATACACAATTTACTCCAAGTTGATGGGCTCAACAGGGTTTTTTATGACCCGACCCAACATTAAAGCCAACCCGCCCTGCCCAACCTGCAAAAAATATCTGTTAATCAATGACCCAAACCTGACCCGACCCACAATGTTTTTGTACGTTATTTAAAACTGGAATGCTGCTTTGTCATTTTTTAACCCGCCTCACCCAAACCCACCCAGTTTAGTGGGTGGTGCTGGCCTAGTGGATAGGCTACTACCTCTGGACCAAGAGGTCATGGTTTCAAATCCTACCTTCAACATACCATCACTGGGTTCCTGAGCAAGACCCTTAAACCCAAGTCATTTTGGATAAAATGCCAAGTGATGTAAATGGAAATTTACTAAATGATCCAAACCAACCCGACCAGACCATCACTACTGATCTGTCCTTTGGAATCATGTGTCTCTGTTGCAGCAATTATTTACTGTATTAATCACATTGGTAGCAACATATTTACATCTGATACACAAATATATAATTTGAAGTTTTAGAATGCACACTTTTGAAAGTGTCTGCAGCAAAATCTTCAATGGTGTGGTTTAGCATGGTATCCGAAAACCAGCTGCGTGATATGATTTATTTGTCTCCCCAAATTAGTCATGTCCAGTTCCACCCACTGTCTAAGACTTTCCCAGTCATACAATACCCCCAGCACTGAGAGAGTGAAGGCTAGCATGTGTATTCTAAGTTACATGAAGCCTTTTTAGACATATCAGCACTCTGTGTGTCACATCAGTTAACAGAAGCCTGAATAACATCGTGCTGAGTGATGGTCAGCTATGCTCTGTGGGACTCCTGACACAGATGGCTGTGGCATCACCAGGAACTGAACATGCTGATGACAGGGTCAAGCTACTGGGCAAACTTTTTTTTTTAAAATTTCATCAGTTCACTGGAATCTGGTTTGAGATTTCTCCACCCTCGGATAAAATCAAATGAAACTTTATTCATATAGCACTTTTCAAAGAAAGTCAATGTAACATAAAGTGCTTTACAAAACAACAAAAAACCCTTCACCCATAGTGCCATCACTGATACTGTACTGTCTGGTATCCTGAAATTGGTTGATAGAGCACAGTTCTGAGAGTTCACCTTTATTTCCCAAGGAATCCCATCCAGTACATTTTATTTATATATATATATATATATATATATATATACTGTATATATAATATATGCATAATCAATAAAACAGAAAAAATTAATATGAGAATGCTAAGTTTCCTCAAAAGATTTTAACATCCTTAGATCTAAGTCTCATGGAGTAGGCTGCATACACATCAGAGTATGATTACGTTTACAATACAATAAAAGTTTTTTCATAAAAAAGGAAAGGATTTTACTGTTCTCACAATACATCATAGAACCTGTTGGTTGAGAGTGTTGATCTGTTTATCAGAATGACGTTGGTGGGAAGAGGAGTCTGATAAAGCGCTGGAGCACCTTCCTAAAGGCCAGACTGATGTGTTCAGTGCCAGGGCCGGGAGGCATGGACACACACTTTGATGAGCTGGGTATGGATCCCCACACCCTCATATAAACACGAGGAACTCTACAGGGTTCTCAGTGGGGTAGTAAAGTTCTGGATTTATGAATTGAACCCTTTTTAATTATTTACTTATTTTTTTAGAGGACATCTTCCTTTTAGAGACCAAAGATCCACAGAATCCAGTCATTTATGGAGTCTTCTCAACCTCCAGGTAAGAAAGTTCTTAATTATATTATGTTTGTCTCAATATGGTCAAATCACCAGGGCGCTGACATTATTATCTAGATTTTAAAACTGCTAAAGGTTGAATATTAGTCAGAATACACCAAATTAAGTCTGTTTTAAGATCAACCTGGGTCAGGAATCTGAACATGGTTGTAGTTTAGATCATCTTTTGTTAGATTTTAAATTGAGAGACATGTTGAACACGGGTTTAGTGTAGCAAAACATTTCCCATAGCAACTGAATGTAATGAACCTGATTGTAGTGTGTTTGTAAAAAGGTTTGACTGGTGATTACACATCTGTCTGATTCTACTGGAAATTGTATTACTCAAGATACATTTTGGAAAAATGGTCTCTGACTACTTCTATTTCTGTCTCATACACTTATGACAACTTGACTTTAAATCATTGCTGGGATTTAGTTTATTTGATTAACTGTCTTTGTCCCGTCATCTGACATCAGTGCTCATACGCCCATAAAGACAACAGTCTGGTTGCACGATATTTTCCCTCCCCTTTTGACTCTTGTAGAACAATCGATCTTGGTTGTCTCCTGTCTGATGCAGGAGAGGGTAGGTTTAGAGGCCATTCAGGAAGGGTCAGAGGTGACCGGGCTAAGGGAACAGTGTTATTTTAACCCAGCAGCAGGCTAACACTCACTTCCCCTTCACCCCTTCTCCTCCTGTTTCAACAGCTCTGTCTTCAGAGGCTCGGCCGTTTGCGTCTATTCTATGGCGTCCATTCGAGCAGCCTTCAATGGGCCCTTCGCCCACAAAGAGGGCCCAGACTACCGCTGGGTGGAGTACAAAGGGAGGATCCCATATCCACGGCCTGGAACTGTGAGTGCTCAACGCCGATTCAGAGTGAAGAAGCATGTAGGCAGTCGCAGCGGGAGGCTAATTAGAGACATAACTGTTGTAGTAACCTTCTTTTCAACTCCTATAGGTTCAAGGCTATGTACTCAGTTCAAATCCCATATTGCCCAATTCACCTTCACACACTAAAGCTCTTAGTTCTAGCAAAAAGAAAACCGTGATATTGTAACAGGGGCTGTAACCTTACTGTAACGTTATTGTAGTTGAATAATCTACCAAGTACTTTCAAGGTTTATTGAATAGTTTATTTAAAAAAGAAGCCAGATAATAAAATTGATTTAACTGAATGATAACAAGTCAATCATAGCCAATCAAAGATTCCAAAATATTTGACATGAATGAGAAATTTAGACTTTCATTGTGGTAAAAAAAATATATGAATTGGGTGGCTCATTAGGTTTTTATTGTTAAAGACAGAAGAATTGAAAATATGGATTATCATTATACAAATGGTCAAGGAATCATTGCCAGTTTACAGAGAAGCTAAATTTAAATTCTTTTTCTTTAATGAGAAAATGGTCATTCCCGTACCTCATACACAAACTCGGTTGTTCAATCATTCTGGTGTGTTGAAGAGTATGTTTTCTCTGCAATTCTAGAGACATAGAGCCCTTATGATCTTGGTGGTCTTGCCATATGCCGTCATAATCCTGCCGCCCCGTCACTTGTCACCTCGTGGGAATCATAAAAACGTCTGTGAGAGCTTTCAGGGACATACTTTAGGGAGCTTTCAGAAGTGCCAGACGTGTGTGCTGTTAGTTCTGAGTTCCCGGAGGAGGGAGTAGACTTGGCAGGGGTGTTAGACTTTTAGATTTGCCTAATTAATTCTCTAGGTCTCCGTCGTTTCTCTCAAACTGCAATTATCACTTTCAAATTAGAGGCTTTGTGCCTCTGCGTAGACTCACAGCACATGTGGTGTAATAACAGGATTTCTGAAAAGGAAATGAACCCAATTTAGAGTTATTTCCCAGATATTTGTGATGCTGACACTTTCCAGAACTTGGTCATAGGTCTCCACTTTGGTTGACTTCAGATTGTGGTGATTAAAATTTTGGCAAGTTACAAGAATTCTTAATTGCAAATTGGGTCTATTAAGGTAGTACATTTCAATACACGCTTGACCTTAGTTTGACACACTGGCTTTTTGCCATGTTCTGAGAAATGCTTAGTTTCCCTTCTACAAAACTACATTTTAGTTTCCTCCTAGCTTTTCTATGGGTAGGCAAATCACCTTTTTGGACAGATCTCCTCATAACAGCACAAATAACAGCCTTATTGTGTTCCCACAGTGTCCTAGTGAGACTTACGATCCACTGCACAAGTCTACCCGCGACTTTCCTGATGATGTGGTGAGCTTCATGAGGGGGCACCAGCTGATGTGGGAGCCTGTGGTGCCAATCCACCGGCGTCCAGTCTTTACCCATGTCAGTGCCGCCTACAGACTGAAGAAGCTGGTGGTGGATAGAGTGGAGGCAGAAGATGGTCAATATGATGTCCTGCACTTGGGAACTGGTATGTTGGTGAAGTGGAGATCAAGATCAAATTGATCTTGCTCAATCACAAGCTTTTTATTGACACTAAATATACAATGCAGACTTTATTCTGGCCAGTGGGCGCGATTTAACAAATAAACAATGAAAGCCTTGGAAAGCCTTTCAAGAAGAGTGGAAGCTGTTCTAGCTTCATAAGGGGACCCAAACCCTGAAAAGCAGGTGTATCTCAATAGATAGTGTAGTGTTTGCCTTAATTGGATTATGAAAGTAAAACACTTTTGCCTTGAACCAACACACATTATGAAACACACATGGTGAAAACACCAGTGGTATGCATGAGCTGACCTACACAACTGAACACACACCAGGGTCCGTCCTCTGCACTGTTATTCACTCATTTCTTCTTTGTAGCCTTTTTAAGTTTAGATATTGTGACTACATCATCTACAGCCGCTTTGTACGTATGCTGGAGTCTGTAAACTCTGTCATGTATAAGAGAATAATTCAGGGTAAATAAAGCTTCTGGGAGTAAATACCCTTTGCCTTTGTGTGCAGAAGGCATTCTTAAATGCTAAACTCAAACGGGTGTCTCCACAGCTGCTAGATCGAGGAGTGTTACAGCTGTTGGCCATCTGGGAGTCATGTTGATCCTCATCTTGAGCTGTGTGGTTCCTTTTTCCTCATTTTAGGTATATGTACATCTAAGTGAAAAGGTAACAAAGGCAAATACAGTGTGAGCCATATTTCAAAACAGTTAAAGTAACCAGAGGGGAACAGAAAAAATTTGATGGGTTTCGCTCATGATTAACGCTCTGACTTGATGAGGGTGGACAGGGTGAATGTGAACTTGACTGCAGGTGTATTTTGTATTAAATCATGTCATGAAATACAGATAAATTAGTTTTTCACTCTTAAAACACAAGTTTGGAAAAACAAGTGTTCCACATATGTTTTCAGTCATCCAAGATATGTTTGGTGTCCATAGTCCATACATTCCCAGGATGTTATTAATGTGGCGCAGACATGTTTAGGAGACAGTATGAGCTAAAAAAGCAGTTGCAGGTTGCTTGAAATGGCAAAGGAAAAGCTAAGAAACGTTGTTCATTTTTATACTTGACAGTAAGTCTTTTTTCCATGAGTCTGCATTACCTTAAGGAAGGGCTGGGAATGTATTTTTCAAAAAGATTTGAGTTGACTTTTAGTGGTTATTAAGAAGCTAAATTTGGGGACTAAATGTCTCTTCCCTGACAAACTACATTTGGATTAAGTGGAAAATCATGTAAATGTGATATTTTGCCAAACTATCCTTTTAATCTTTTGATCATAGGAAACCTGTTGCTTCAGTGTGTTTAAGAATAGAGATTTCTAAAAGCTGTGAAACCTAAAATAAACCTGACACCTGTATCTATCTCTAGATGATGGAAAAGTACTGAAGGTGGTGTCCATCCCCAAAGAGAACTTGGAAACTGAGGAAATCGTACTGGAAGAGCTGAGTGTGTTTCAGGTAATTCAGTTTGGCCAGATGTTCAACCTGACTCTCTGTGTTTCTCATGGGTCCAGCGGTTACGGTGACACATGATCTGTAGCTACAGGTTTTGCATGGTTGTAGTTTCTATGTCGCAGAAATAACCTCTTTGAAGGAAAAACAGATTCTTTGCATATTTCCCAGGGCTTTTCATACAACTGACCAAACCCAGGGAATGGGAGTAAGGGGCAGGCCAGTGGGCAATGACTAGAGGATCAGTAGAGAGGATCATCTTTGTTTACTAAGCCAAGAAAGAACAGTGATCATTCATTCCAGGTATTAGACAGCAAAGAACATGTTGGTTTTCCCCTGAGGATAGACAAGGGAAAGAAAATGGAGACAAATAAGCTGGGTTAACAGGAGATGCCAAGGTTATGTCGGGTGGTGTTTTCACAGGGGAGTCACCAACTTAGCAACTGAAGCAACTAGACCATGAGAAAATGCAAACAGTGATTGCATGATTACTATAATACCAGTGTTTGGAGACGGACAAGCAATGGTTTTATGTCAAATAAATATATGGTTTGCTCTGTGTATTCGAATCCTGATCATTTTAGCTTTGTGCTACAGGAGGTGTGGAAATATGCCAGCTCTTACCAAGCCATTTATGGGTGAGAACAGCTGAACACATAGCTACAACAAACTACAACAAAAAGTGACACACATCTCTTAGGTCTGAGTTTAAATGTCTTGAAGTCTGTTTATGAGTCTGCTGTGTGTTTTGATTGGCGTTTTGTTCTCTGCATCTATGTTTTGACCCTTTGCAGGCACAATGCTCACAACACTATCACTCCCATTTAGACTCATAAGGTGACTCACCCAACCGCTCTCTCTCCCATATATTACCGGGAGGAGACTCAACCACAACAATTGTAATTTTAAATGATTAATACTAGATATTAGCACACTGATCAATCAGGTACCATTATCACACACTGCTCCCCAGGCACTCTGTTCCTGACTGCCCACTGTTTCACTTGGTGAATGGATTAAATGCAGAGGAAGAATTTGGTGCTGTTCATGTTGTGGTATGACAGAATGGTCAATTTACATGTTTTGATTTACACGTTTACCAAAATTCAATACGGGCTCCAACAAGAAATGGCACCAAAATGTGGGTGGAATAAAAATGATAATAATAATCAAATTTGAGAAGAACTATCACAGTACCGTTAGCTGATCTCGCTAATGATAGAAAACTTTTCTGGGCGGAGCTTGGAAAGATGAGTGAAAACAAAAGTAGCTTGCAGGATCTAGAGAGTTACTCACAATGACAGTTGGACCACATTGCTGTCTGAAGCAACTTTCAGCAGAAGAGTGTTCTTTCAGTGTTCCTACATTTCCAATATAAAGAGTGAATCAGCGTATCACAGATCGAACAAAACCTGCTATTCGGCAGCACTGCTGCCCTGCATTCAGGCCCCTGGCTCTTGTGCCCCTGGCACCGGAGACATATGATAGGAGCCTATCGGCCACCATCCTCTCAGGGCCATTTGTAAAAGAGAGAGTTGTTTTAGGAGTCAAGGACCATTTGCCACCAGTGTTATGGAGGAGAAATGAACCAATGAGCCGGAAAAGCCTGGAACACGCACAAGAGCCTAGGATGAGCTCCTCTTGTTCAGTGCCAACAATGCGTGTCCCCCCTCACCTGCTCCCTGATTTGGTAGGTGATTTATGTGGCCCCTTTAATGTGTGCTGACACTTTGTTTTCTCTTTTCATCCCATAGAGCCCCATTATAAGCATGGAGCTGTCCACTAAGCGGGTATGTAGGGCTGTTTTGTGGGTGGCCATTTGAAGGGAGTGTTTAAAGATCTTTTATCTGGGAGATTAGGGGCAATGGAAAAAAATGTCAAGACATAAGCTCAGCCTCATGCTTTGAAAAATTACTCTCTAGGCTGTAATTTTAGTGCTATTATTAGAAATTTGACTTGTACTGAAGTAAATGTAAACTCTTGCTCTAAATTTGCACCACAGGCCTCTAAGTGTTTTTTAAAAACCCAGAGACTTAGTATGAAAATGAGACTTACTATGAAATGTACCTCTAGAAAGATTTATACACAAGATTATCATCGAAGCTTCATTTTTGGCTTGTCGACGTTAAACTGACTGTAACCTTCTTTTGGTATTTCTTATGGCCCATGATTCCTGAAAAATGCTCTCAAAAATAGAATACATTTAAAATGGAATAAAATCAAGATGAATGGTATGATAAAATAATTCCCTGTTATTTATTTATTTATCTATTTTAGCAAGTGCTGTTCGTCAGTAGTGATGAAGAACTGGCTCAGTTGCCTCTGCAGCGGTGTGAACTCTATGGAAAGGCATGTGCAGACTGCTGCCTGGCCAGAGACCCTTACTGTGCCTGGAATGGGACGACCTGCAGCAGCTATATCCCCAGTAACAAGAGGTACAGTGCAATATCTTTACCATTTATAGAATGGAATATTTGTTTTATTGCACTATATACACTATATGGGACACCTGACCCTTCCACCAAAATGTTACCAAGATTTTGGAGTTTCTATGGGAATTTTTGCCCATTCATTCTATACAGCATGTTTGAGGTCAGACACTGATGTTAGACGAGAAGCTCTGGCTTACAATCTCCGTTCCAGTTCATGCCAAAGGTGCTGGATGGGATTTGCTTGTTTTTATGGAGCTCACTTTGTGCACTGGGACATAGTCATGCTGGAATAGAAAAGGTTCTTCCCCAAACTGTGTCCACAAAGCATGGTGTTGTCCAAAATGTCATGGTCTGCTGAAGCATTAAGATTGCTCTTCAAGTAAGAGGCCCAAACCCTACAGAACAGGAGTGTCCCTATACTTTTCTCCATATAGTGTAATATTGTATACATTTGGTGACCATTAAAGGCAGTTCTGAAATGTGTCTAAAGTGTATTTATGCTAAAAGAAATCTGCCTCAGACAAACATTGCTACATCTTGCACCCTATGCTTGCATCAGGTTTGCTGTGTGCAGTATATTAAGCTGAATATATCTTGTGATTATGTGCAACTGTTTACTGTTGCTCATAGACACAATGGAAAAATGCCAGTTTCTGTGTTAAGGGACGCAAGGGTATGCTATACTGCTGTTTTATATGGACATAATGCTCTAGGCGGTAAGAAATACAGTGACGATTAAGTTAACCACGCTGACCTCAAATATCCCCATAAAACAACAAGAAGCCTATTCTGTGCCAGTAGTTTTAGTAAGAGCAATGTGGAATACAAACAAACTTAATTTTGGATTTATGTTACTTTCCCATTCCATCTGTTTGCAAACTCTTACATTCCTGTTTGTCTAAAGTCTGATAAAGAGCTGAAGTGTTTCTTATGCTAAGAAGTCCAACACTGATATGACTGCATATGCTTTAATGACTGCTTAATAGAAATACACTATATGGACAAACATATTGGGACATACCTGTTTTTCAGGGTTTGGGCTAGGCCTCTTACTATTAATGCTTCAGCGTATTAGCTGTAATAGCTGCAAAGGAGGACCAGCTCCATATTAAAGTCTATGTATTTGAATATTGGTGTTGGTGTAATATAGTGTATTTTACTAAAAAAGAAACTTAATGGCTGATATGACTGTAGTATTGTAGTAATATGGTCTGAACTGATCATCTATAGTTATTGGGTGTCTTTCCAAAGCAATATACTCTCAAATCCTTAAATAATAGGTGGAAGATTAGACCTCCCAATATAGTGTAGAATAATGGAAAACAAAATATGTCGTTCCCTGTATGGACAGTTTAGGAGAAATGGCTAGATCTTATGAGAAGATCATTTACAAATTCAACACTAAATGACTTTATTTCCAAAAGATATGTGTTTAGATGGACTAGGTTGGAGGTTATTGTGCGTATTTCTCTACATATTTGCTATGGGTGTATGTGTATATCATAAAGAACATGCTGTTTGTTATTCAACTGATATAGTAGAAACCCATTACCCTCGCTGTAAAAAGTCCATTGTGGAAGACCGCCTGACAGATTCGCTTTTCTGTTGTGCAGGCGTGCCCGGAGACAGGATGTGAGGTACGGGGATCCCTGGAGCCAGTGTCAGGATCTTGGAGATCCTGGTAATAAATCTAATGCTGTCTCCTATACTCACCCTAGTGACTCACTGCTTATTACCAGCACAGGATCACCCTATAGATTCAGGCTCAAGCCTCACACACCTCCCTCTAGTGGTGGAAATCTATCATAAACTTTGTCTTACACAGTGCAAAACAGACCACTGATTATTAATGAACGTCTGAAGTACACTGTCTTTAATGACTCCATCGTTTTGCATAATATAAGTAATACTATAAAATAAGATACGATAAACCTTTATTAATCCCACAGTGGGAAATTTGATTTGTTATGGCAGAAAGTGGACAGAACAAAGGTAAGAGCAGCAAAAACAATAGAATAAAACTATGCAACAGTAGAATATATAGAAATAAAATAAATATAGACTTTTGTGTGTGTATGTGAATATATATGTGTGTATATACACCTATATAACTACAAGTATGTGTATATATAAACACTACCAGGCAAAAGTTTGGACACGCCTTCTCAATCAGTGTTTTATTTTAGGTTTTTATTATTTTCTACATTGTAGATTAATATTGAAAACAAACAAAATAATGAAGGAACACATGGAATTATGCCGTAAACAAAAAGAGTTAAACAAACCAGAAAATGTTTTGTAATAAGGTAATGATGAAGTAGTAATGTGGAGTAGAGCCGTAGTGGAATGGGATCACTAACTGTGTACCAACCTGACAATCACAACTGATCCCAAACACATTAAGAGGTGAAAAATGCTGAAAAAGCTTCTCAGTATCATGGACAACCCCTCTCACCCCATGCACTCCTCCATGATGGGCCATCAGAGCCACACAGCAAAAGACTCATTGCCTCCAAATGCCGAACCGAACACCACAGGAAATCCCTCCTACCTGTGGCAATAAGACTCCATAACTCTTCCTCATTCTTTGCTCTGTAGGTTCTGTAGGTGATCTTTTTTTAGCATTAATGTCGTTTGGTTCTCACTCGGATTGTCCAATATTACTCATCTGCCTTAATTTACTCATCTGTATGTTATTGAATGTTTGTTTCATCGCTTCATCACCTGCTGCTATCTCATTTTATTCATGGCACAAACACTAAGTCACTTTTCATAACCACTTGCACCAATAATGAGTTATGTTGTTATTACATTTGCACTATTACTACTGTTCTGTTCTTTTCTAAACTCTTGATTGTCTATTTTTATTTCACTTCTTGTTGCATTGAGCATGTTTAGGACAAAAGACTTTTTAATATCTTATATATGTGAACACTGGATATATATACACATGAACACTTTGGAGTGTCCTCAGTTGTATGGTAGATGCAGGCATATAATAATGCACCCAGGCAGATTGCACATTTCTCACAGTAATCTTTCTTCCTAAAAATTGTTGTACCAGAAATATTGCACACAAGAGAAACTTCCATTTCACTGTCCAATTCATAACCTGCGTCTGAAATGTTTTGCAGGTTTCAGAGACATCGAGCTGAAGACGGTTTATGCAGTTGTACGCAATGCAACTTTCTTGGAGTGCATGCCACGATCACCTCAGGCAACGGTCAAATGGGTCATGCAGCAAAGCCAGACACAGACCACCAAGGAGGTCAGTCTCATCAATGCACTTAATGAAATGGCATTATTTAAGTGAATAATTTATGGCTTACTATGGAAATGAAACTTTTGCTATAAAATATGGCTGGTGGCCTGGCAGTTAGGGAGCTGCCCCAGCAATCAGAAGATCGTGGGTTCAAATTCCAGGACTGTTAGAGGCACCACTGAAGTTGCCTGGAGATACTGTCTCCACACACTGCTCCCTGAGCGCTGTGTTCCTGACTGCCTGCTGCTTCACTTAGTGAATGGGTTAAATGCAGAGAAAGAATTTCACACTGTTCACACTGTGTGCTGTGGTGTGGTGTGTTCACCCATAAAGGGACGCTTTACTTTACTAACTTTAAAATAACGACGCATTGTTATGACGATTCTGAGCCGACATCCATGCCGAAATCAGTTATCTAATCTAATTAAAACATGACACATCTTTAAATGAAGCAACAATATAGACAATACACATGCTCAGAAATTGTCCAAACATATCCTCAATAAAATAAATTCTATAGAGAAATATATTCCAAAGCCTACTTAAAAGCATAACAGAGGTTGTCTACATGTTTTAATGGCAAAACTCTGTTATAATATAGGCATTTAGCCAAATACACATTTAAATCTGGCAGTTTTATTATTTTACATTGCTGTTGTGATAATAATAGTGATAATTATTATAAATCATAATGCTATAATTAGGTTAAGCTTGAAGATTGGTGTAGTGAAACCAACATTTTACATCTGCCATGGATGAATGATTACAAACAGAGATGTCTATGACTTTTGTTTTATGGTGTGGTATAAGGTCCCATGGTGGTGCAGTGGGTAGTGCTGTTGCCTCACACCTCCAGGGCTGGGGGTTTAAAACCGGGTCCTGGTTTTGTGTGTGTGTAGTTTGCATGTTCTCCTCGTGGTGGTGTGTGTTTCCTCCAGGGTCTCTGGGTTTCTCCCACAGTCCAAAGACATGAGCGTCAGGTAAACTGGGGATTCTGAATTGACTGTAGGAGTATGTGTGTGTGTGTGTGTGCCCTGTGGTGGGCTGGCGCCCTACCCAGGGTGAGTCCCTTCCTCACCTCATAGACCCTGGGATAGACTCCGGGTGCCTGGTTACAGAAAATGAATAAAGGATGATTATAATGATTATGTTGGATATATATAGGCCACATTGATTACTGTGGTATATTAACATGACTGAGTTGTTTAAGTCTTATGTGGACCATGAGTTAGGGTTAGGAGCCGCATTACAGCATCCCGTGGAGAGCAATTGTCAATACATGTAGTTTTTCATAATTCTATGTTGTAAAAACAATCTCTCTGTTTCCCAGCTGCTCCCTGGTGAAGACAACATCATCCACACTCCCCGTGGCCTCCTCCTGCAGCACACCACCTCTTTGGATGCTGGTCTGTACCTGTGCACGTCACACGAGCGCTCATTCTCCAGCACACTGGCTCGCTATGACCTCCGAGTCATCACAGATCCACATGCCCTGTCCTCCCTGCAGACCACAAACCACGCAGCATCGTCTCTGAGCTATAAAGAGCTGAACCTGATCGGGGTGAGCGGGCTCACAGCAGACGAGTACTGCGAGCAGCTGTGGTACCGTGAGAAACGGAGGCAGCAGAAGCTGCGTACACTGAAGTGGAAGCAAACGACAGAAAACCGCAAAGCGCGAGTCCGGCGGCAAAATCCGTCGTTTTAGCCGCTCCAGTGAAGATGGAGTAATTGACTTTACAGGGGAGCAGAAGGACGTTTGTTTTGCCTCAGTTGTTAAGTTTTGAATGCAAACATACATAAATATGTATATATATGGTGCAACTGTGGTGCTACTGTGTCGAAGGTTGCACTATATATATCTCTCTCTCACACACACACACACACACACACACACACACACACACACACACACGTACAGACAGTACTGTGAAAAAGGCACTACTATACATACAAAAAATATACATACATACATCAAATACTGTTTTTATGTGGCCAAGTGTTAGCTTCAACATTTCCAGAAATCTTTCCTCATGGAAACCATGTATTACTACCATCAAGTACCGGGGCTTGCTCTTTTTATTGCAGTGGATTAAATTAGGTGTGTTGTTTATAGAATTTAATAGTTCAAAGCAAAGCAGAAATCTGGAACCAAACCCGTGTTCCTCTAATCAGCTCACAAAATATCAACTACCTTGTAGGGAAAAAAGTTTTTTTTTTGCTGGAAGAAAGAAACTGGTGATATAGGTTCCTATAACTCGTACAGTATGTATAAA
>JBBJLR010000139.1:7508460-7532201 GCA_037577145.1 Brachypetersius gabonensis | reverse complement strand
AACAACAACAACAACAACAACAACAACAACAACAACAACAACAACAACAACAACAACAATAATAATAATAACAATAACAATAATAATGAGAAGAAGAAGAAGAAGAACATAGTAACAAAAATATAAAAAGATAGAAATAACAATAATAATCAGACAATGGAGGTTAAAAGACCCCTAATAATGGAGTCATGGAATCATTTTTATTTACTATATGCTTTTTTACATTTGTGGATTTAGGCCTTTTCCAAATGTCAACTTTCGTTTATCTCTGTGATTTATGGTTTTTAGCCACTTCCCTGCCCAAGACTTCACCACAATGGTACCATTGGTGCCATTTTTTCCCTTCTATGGCTCTTTCCTTTATGATTTTTGCCACTGTTACAAAAGTGTTCTCTTTCTGGGAATGACACGTCTGCAATTAGGCCGCCTACATTACGAGAAAAAATGTGCTAGGCATTTTGCATTGTTGTGAAACGTCACATTTGAAGTTTATAATTAATTGCAGTTTAGTCAAGACACATTTCAACTTGCTGTTACTGTCCTCATGCTGTCTCATACCTCTGAAAGGTTATTCTCATTCTCTACGTCTGTCTTTTTACGTAAAGCCAGTGAGTCAGACAGTAGAGTTAAATGAATTAGAATCCACACACTTTCAACTTGCTTTCATGAGTATAAAATAATGAACATGAAATTACACTATTAACCGCAGCTTCTGAAGATTAGTGTGCTGAATTTGCTCTGCAAACAATTTCTCCAAAATACACATTGATCATATGCAAAGTTGAGCCTAATACTTTAGAGACGTTAAAGACTCCACAGCGTTTGATGTCTCTAAGTCTCTCTTCTGTACAGTCATTATTACCCAGATGAAATATTACTGTCAATAGTTTTCCTATCATCGGTGAATTCATTAACTGAATGCAGCTTCTGGAGTGATGGAGCTTCTCTTGATGGATTGCTTGCCGAAAGCGATGCGTCCTTAATTGACAATAGGGAAAGGGAGCTTTGAGCTTTGTGGAGACTGAGTGCTCATAACAGAGCTTTTATGACTTGAGGAATGGAGCTCACGGAGGGAAAGACTGTAGGTTTTGGTGTAGCACAGACCAAGACATTTTGATCATCTGTGGACCCAGTTTGGGGAAGAACCTTTTCTATTCCAGCCTGACTGTGTCCTAGTCATGGCTGGATGAGACCTAAACCTATCCAGCACCTTTGGGATTAACTGGAACAGAAATTGTGAGCCAGGACTTCTCATCCAACATCAGCGCCTGAGCTCATACATGCTCTATAGAATGAATGGACGCAAATTCCCACAGCATCTCCAAAATCTGCAAAGGGGACCAGCTTAAAGTCTATGGAGCTCAATGCAGTGAAATTATTTATTCTCATTGAACAGGCAGTTGTTAATTTTCATTGCTATAATTAAAATCTAAAAATCTAATTACGTGACTAATCATCAAAATAATTATCATATTGCTCTACTATGATCAACAGAATCAATAGTGACATCAGATTTCAAGCTTCAATAAAAAAAATGAAAATTAAGATTCTGAAAGTGTTTTTCTCAAATTCATTATGTAGTAAATGACCTTATTCTAGTCATGTGAACGGCACTGAGCTTCCTGTCCTCAAGTTTGATCGGCCACATTAGTTGAAATTAATGTAATACTTAATACAGTCATTTGTGTGGTAGGTTATAGGGACAGATTATGGTTGTCTGTCATGACTGTATCAGACATTGCAGGAGAATATTTAGATGAGTCTGTTTCAATTTGGCCTGATGCTCCTTTATCTTCGCTACTCTTGGACCTGAGGTCTTGGACCTTAGTTTTGTGATAAGAAGAGTGAGTAAAATGACAAAACTGATCTGAGATCAGTATGCTAGGTTGATGGGTACAAACAGCAGGGGAGATGCTGCCAGCTGATGCATTAATGTGCCAGTTGGGAGCACTGCAGAGGATCAGAGAGGATGCCAAGACACACACACACACACACACACACACACACACACACACAGGCCTCAAAACAAGTTCAGCTGACTGAAAGAGATGGTGAGAAACAAAGCACAAACGGCTTTGAAACTCAAAGGCACCACATAGCTTAAAAGTAACTATCTGTGTGATGAATAAACTTCTTATTAATTTCATGTCTCTTTCCTTTATTTTGTTAATTGTATGGTTTACCATTGCACTAAACATATGTATTCCCTTGAGTGCAATTTTCTGTTGCATCATGTGCAACTTTTGGGGTGGAATAATATTCATTGGTGAAATGTGCAATTTATAATGTGCAATTTTTTCTGGTGCATTATTATTGTTTTGTCAATGCCACTCCATTGTGTACCTACATCCTATATATCCTATTAGCCAGAGTGTTATATATATTCACATATCCATTCTGTACACATATACATACATACATATACTCAAGGCATACAACATTATTTTAATTATTTCTAGATTATTTGTATAGTGTACTTTCTATACAGTACGGGGTTTTTTTGTTTGTTTTTGCTGCTCTTATTTTTGTTCTGTCCACTTTCTGCCGTAGCAATGCAAAACGCAAAAAGCATTTATAAAAAGCATAAAACAATGCATACATTATCTTATCTTATTTAGAGGACAGAAATACAGAAAGCCTACAGTGGTCATGCTGGATAATACCATATCAACTGGAGACTTTGATTTATGCTTTTGTTTGTAGAAGACTGCATCATGGGTGTAGCTGACCTATCCATATGACAATACTAAATGCTTCATTTCAACAAAATGCTGGCCATATTTATAGAAAGTTTGAGGAATTGTATCTTCATTGGCTTAATTTCCAGTTGGCACTGAGGTGCGGTGAGTAGTGCTCTGGTTCACAGAGGGTTGGGGTTTGAAGAAGTGAGTGAAGTGAGTAAAGTGTATGTGTGTGTGTGCGTGTGCGCGCGTGTGTGTGTGGTCTGTCGGCTGCCTCATGCCTCTGGGTACCCACAACCCGAGTAAGGATTACGTGGTTACAGAAAATGAATAAATTTCCTGTTTAAACTGCTATTCTGCCAAGATGAACAGTCTTGTTTTAGCAAACTACACAGTTTGTTAACACCAATGAATTGACATTACATTACATTTATTTGGAACATGCTTTTATCCAAAGTGACTCACAATACGAGGAGATACTCGTTTCAGGACAGTGCGAGAACCAGAGGAGAGTTCTACATGGTAAAATCTTTATGCAGTAGTAGTGCAAGAAGAAATTGTCACGGTGCAAATGCCTAATTACACACCATACCCAGTCTATCTAGATTTGTGACCATTCGTATTACATACAAAATAAGTAGCATTTGAAATGAACAAACTTTTTTATGTGTATGTATTTATATCTATCTTATATTTAAGCAACCATCAAAACACTGGTCATCATCTGCTGACTGGAGACCTGGACCTATATATGTGCCCATATATCAGTTATTTGCTCTTGTATCAATATAACCTATTAATTACTGTCATAGCTATAACCAAAAGATGGTTGATATCTGGATCATATAAATCTGCACTTTCTATGTATTCTTATATTTCTTTTATTTATTTTTTTTACCTTCTACTATTTTTATTTTTATTTTATTCCTGTAAAGCACATTGAATGACCTTTGTGTATGATAATGTGCTGTATAAATAAACTATTTCTAAGATTTGATTTTTAAACGTTCTATCATGTGCAGTGGTATCTTGACTTACGAGTGTCCCGACTTACGAGTTTTTTGAGATAAGAGCCATAACTCTGCCGATTTTTTGTTTTGAGTCGAGAGCTCAAATTCGGGTTACGAGCATTTGTGCTTGCAGTTATTTTGCAAAAGTTTGTTTATCCATCCATGTGTCCAAAGAAATTGAGTGTGAATTGAGTGTTAAATTACATATCCAAACATTTCATACAAAATATCACTGAGCGCAGATACGCACTTTACAAATAGAAACAAGACTATGATTTGAAATCAAAAATAATAAATCTAGCTATCATTATTGAATTAAAATGATATAGTGACTATTGAAGCTGCTGTAGGTGGCAGGCAGGCATTAGGACCCAGGCGCTGCTTGTTAGCGAGTAGCAACCGGAGCCCGTTAAGTAATATTTTTCTGGAAGCGCCGTTTGTACTCAGTTCAACAGAACAATACTATGAGTGTCCATAAATGTTCACTGCTTAACTTTACTTGTTTACTTAAGTGAAAGAGTGAAAGGAAAGGTTTGGTGAAAATTTTTCAGCCCTCTATACACAATAATTCCTTCCTACAACCCTGGGGGCTAAGCCCCCCTTGTCTTTCCGTCCTAGTGACGTCCCTGTTTCACAGGATCGAAGACTCATTCTCGCCCCCTACAGAGCAATTCGGCTAGGTATACATCCCCAATAAAATATCAAGGTGAAAATGATCATACCTTGCGTAGTATAGACCCAGCTCCCAACCCAACTTTGTGAATAGATTAACGGCGATATTTTTTTTTTATCGCCCGATAAGAGTCTCATGTTAGCGCAGCATGTTAACGCCGATAACGGCCCACCACTAATCAAAATATTTTCTAAACAGCGAACATCTATCCATGAAAATATGGAGAAGCTGAAGACGTTGTGGTTGATGGAGAGGCAGCTTGCAGGAGATCCGTAATGGAGGTGATAATCTGCAAGACGACTATGCCAAGCTGTTTATGGCAATTTGCTGCAGCAGACCTAGGCGCTTCGGTGAACAAGGCATCGGGCAAGCCGTTTAAAGACAGTCAGGGCTGGTTCGAGAATTTTTTAAAGAGTACTGGCAAATGCTATACATTATACTTTATAAGACCAGTTTATTGGAGTATATTGTATTGTTTTTATAAAATATTTGTATAAAAGCACGTTTTCCTTACTTAAAAACATTTTGGAATGGATTAATAGCATTTCAGTTCATTTTAATAGGGAGAATTGATTTGACATACGAGTAATTTGAGTCACGGAACGAATTAAACTCGTAAGTCAAGGTACAGCTGTTTATGCTTAAAATGGTCTATTCAACTCCTGTCACCTTTCTGTATGAAAATGGTGCTGTAGAAATAATCTTGACTTTAAGGGCATAATTGTCCCTTATACAATAAAGAACTGAGACAGTTCCTGGCTTGAACCAGTGGGTGAAGAAAGGAATTGGAATGGTAAACACTTGTGGATTCCCTGAGGGCACAAAACGTGCAGAAAATATTGACACAGGCACCGTGTGTGAATACACATCTAGGAGCGTGCTTGTCTGTTTGAGTGATCTTCATAAACGTGCACAAACACTGGCACACACACACACACACACACACACACGCACACACACACACACATGCATCCTTGATGGATCCTCTGTGGCTGTCCCTCAGTAACAGCTCACTCGCAACTGTCACCTTAAGTTGTTTCCAAAGTGAGGAGCACAGGGGGGGCACCCAATGCGGCATGTCAGAGCAGACAGCCAGACACACATATCTGTCTCCTGTGAGTTCCCCTGGGCTTAATGTATGTGTTAACATGACAGTCAAGCCAGGCAGACACAGAAAGAGCTGTAGTGCTGAGTTAGACTTTTACCGTGGATGTTCTGCAACACTTTATCATACAGAAGGCAGCATCCGTCCTAACACTGGTTACGACATAATGATTGAATTACGAAATACTGTATAGAAAATGTCAAACACGGTATGACATGGTGGTTTTGAGTCTAGTGTGGATGATGTGGAATGATGAAAGAAATCTGCTTCATACAGATTGTCCAGAATTTCATCTTTTGAATGGATCTAGGTCAGGGATACCCAAAGATTTGCAACCTTCAAAAAAATACCACAAAAACTGCTGTGGCCCTCAAGAAGATTTGATTATTTAAAATGCAATCAAATATAACACAATTATCAAAGCTGGCTCTCAAATTCTCACCATTCTGTTACATCACTGTTTTTACCATACCATATTTAAATTTAAATTTGGTTCAGTGTCTGTATATTTTTACATTTTGTGATTTAAAAAAATAAATAGAAAACTGACACATTATAAGGGTTCTTTACAGCGATCTGTAATGCACTGTAATCATCTTTGGTTCCCTTTTGATTGATTAATTTTTAAAGAACCATACTCATATAGGAGATTTAAGCGTGAAGAGCCTTTTTAAAGTTTAAAGATTATATTTATAGAGAGTTCAGATACACTCTTCTGCACAGTTCTATGTGCTGGACTTGTGACACTGACTTAGATGTAGCCTGCCTCTAATTGACCTTTTCTGTTGAAATGTTATAGAGGTAATGAGTAAAGAAAGGATCATTTTTATTACTGAGGTATTACTGTAAATTATATTTCTGCCTCAAGTCTAAAATGGGTTCTTATTTCACAGTGTGTTTGTAAGGCTCACATTTACATTAGGAATCAGGTTCTAGTTAACATTCTGCTTGAGTCACAAGTACAGTCATTATTATCATTATTTCCGACAACTTTCAGGCAGTGCTTGTTGGTAATAAAAATTCAACGTGAATATTTAGTTTTTCTAGTCCGGTTTGACAACCTTAGATTTTAAGCTGCTATACCATTGCACATTTTTAGCTGTCCACACACTCAGGACAGATTAAATCATACTCTTACTCTATACTTCTTTATTTGCTCTGTCTTGTATGTCACACAATGTCAAATCTGTCTGTGTACTGTATATGGTCGAGATTACAATGAACTTTGATAAGGCTGATAGAAAAAACACACAATATCATAATTTCTGGCTCTCCGTCAAATTTCAGATATTTTCCTGGCCAGTTCTCTTTTACATCAAGCTACTCTTTACCTGTCTTCAAGTCTTTGTTAGCATTAGGAGCTAGAGGTAATATATGTATATTTATATCTGTACATACACCCATATATAACTTTATATATGCATAACTATATGTTTGCATACACACAAATGTATATATTTATATTTTTCTATAATTTGCATAGTGTATTTTTATACTATATTGTTGTGTCATATAGCTTTTTTCTGTTGTTTTGCTGCTTTTACCTTTGTACTGTGTTATCTTGTCTTATCTAATCTTAAATGCTTTTATTTATAGTGACATTAATGGGTGTTTTATAGCACTATGATTTTGTTACTTCACTGAGTGAAGTTACTACTGTTCACTCAGTCATATGTTTTCACATAGAGTATAAACAAGCTACATTCATCAATTTCATATACTTCATACATTGAAATAGATACATGCACTATGCCACTGCACTACTGTCTTGTAGTTCTTGGTAATCAAGACGTTTTAAACACAGATTACATGTGATATTTTTTCCCTCGCAAAATTCAACTACACTTTTTTTAAACAATCGCTGAATGTTTTTTTATCTTTAATATTTATCTTTAATGTTTAACTAAGAAACATCGTAGCATTTGCAGGCAAAAGGACATGTTTTCAAAATAAGACAACCCTTCTAAATGAATCCACTCATGCTACTCATCTATCTTATCATGTAGTAAGTTCGGCTGTGTATGTATAATCCTCTGCTAGTTGGTTTGTTTAGGTGCCTGCAGCAGAATATATATCTATAAATCTACAGAGAAACAAATTGAAATAGCAGCACACAGTGCCAAGGAACACACAGCGCCTTTATCAAGAGACATCAAGTAGTTTATAAAATGTTTATAATAAGCATTTTGATGTATTAAGAGTGAGTTCTGGAGCCTACTGAATACTTAATTCTGTGTGTTTGGACAGTCAAACCAATGTGGGGCAGATGCAGCTCATCGTGCTAAAGATGGATTGCTCTCCCTTTCTGCCCCCCTCCCTTGTGTCCTGAAATTTGAGGTTAATCCTTGAGTATAGCTCCCCAGTGGCTTTAGTGCTACAGCAGAAAGTCTCTGCTATATGTGAGGCCAGAAGGTCCTTTCCTGGACTTCTTCACCTAAAATGCCATTTGTCCAATTTGGCAAGATCTAGTAGGAAATATAAAGCATTAGATAATCGAATGTTATTTAACTGGCGGTCTAATTATGTGGTGATCAGGTTCCTCTCAGTCAGAGAGACAAGAAAAGCTGAAACAAGGGATGAAAAATAAAGCAGGTTGTTTTGTTATTATTATTATTATTATTATTATTATTATTATTATTATTATTATTATTATCATTATTATTGTTGTAGCTGGAATTTAGTACCGGCTGTCATCCAAACCTATTGAGTTTTGAACATACTTTCATAGCCAGTATATTGCGTGTGTAATAATTTAAAAAAATCGTTTTTTGTGGTGGAGTTGCCTTTGTATTATATGCGGAGAGGGAGAAGAGAGAAGCGAGTCGCCTTAAAGGCGTGTGTCAGAGAGATAGTCTGTGACGTCTATGGTGGCCAGAAAATGACAAAATGCGGAGCAACAAAATCTGCCTTGCAGAGCTAAAGATACAGCTGCCTCATAAACAGACTTCAAGAAGCTAAAGCTCAGGTCACATGTAACACAAAAAGGCATGTTTGTTTTGAGTGAATACAAAATAATCAGCCAGCTAAGTGCCATTTTCATACCCATTTTTCGGCAACAACTCCACCTGTCTTCGTACGTCCATAAGCATAAATGGCTTGTTAAGAGAGCAAGTAAATGAAGAGAATCAGCTAATACCCCGCTGTGAGAAGAATTGACCTCTTTTAACACAAACCTTTTTTTGGCCATGCATGCAATGTCTGAGTGTCTCCAAACACTGGTTTTATAGCAACCACACAATCACACAGTAATTCCTTCTCTTTACAGTTTTATGATACACGGTATGTATAAAATTTGTAAAGGTCAAATGAAAACAGGCACAATGCATTAGTACCATGAAAAACATTTAGACTTTACATACTGGAGCAAACTAATTGTATTTTATCTCCAAGTATACACTCCTGCAATTCTGGCTTCCCTGGAATTTGAACTCAGTTCCCTCAATCCCACAACAACATTAGACAGTTCTTCTGTAAGTACTCACTGTATGCTTAGAAAAAACTTCTGCTTAAAGCTGCTTGTCTTTAAACTTTTGTTTTTTAAAACCGTGTTGAATGTGATGATTGTTGTACCATCTTAAGGTGATCTATAGTCTATGTTACTGGGAAGCTTGTCCAATAATTGACCCTTCAGACAAAAATGTCTTGTTGGAATGTCTGACTTGACGTTCTGACAAAATCGAGAATATGTTCGCTGAGCCTCAGAGGCCTGCATGAGCGCAGAGGCCGCAATAGACTTGCGTATTTTCCGCTCTGCTGTCGCTGTTATAGCATGTCAGAGGACTGATTTTGCCAATTTGGACGCTCTGCTGGTTTTCCTGGACGTTTCCAGCCAATGTGAAATTGC
This sequence comes from Brachypetersius gabonensis, assembly GCA_037577145.1. Taxonomy (NCBI): domain Eukaryota; kingdom Metazoa; phylum Chordata; class Actinopteri; order Characiformes; family Alestidae; genus Brachypetersius; species Brachypetersius gabonensis. Next base: position 7,522,888 of record JBBJLR010000139.1, on the reverse strand, counting down.
TCTGTGTAACAGTTTGATCTTTGAGACAGATCAAACACTGCAGAAAGCAAATCATGCCCATGTCTCCCAAGCCTTGCTCTTTTTTTGCTCTACTCTATGAAGAAATGTACAGTGCAACTGCAGTGGTGGCCTCACAGTGTGATTGCTCATCACAGCTTTAAATCGTTTTCTGTAAAAGGAGTAACAGAAAATGATATTTAGTGTCATTGTACAAACTGTTCTCTGCCACAGTGTTTTTTTTTCTCAAGGTCTTCTCTCTCATTCTTTCCCAACAGAAGCATAAAGTGGACCTTTTCTATAAGTTGCGGCACGTGATGAACGAACTGATTGACCTGAGGCGGCAGATGCTATCAGGTCACCTGACCCAGGACCAAGTACGCGAGGTCAAACGACACATCACCATACGCCTCGACTGGGGCAATGAGTAAGTTACTCCAGTAATTAAAATGTATAATATAAGAATATGTCATTATTTTGAGGATTTGTGACACTTTTTGTATTGCAAGTATTTCTGGGCAAATGCCTATTTCAAAAACAGGTTTAGACTAAAACGTAGAAAACATTGCACTACTATGTCAAGTCGTTTAATATGCTTTACAGGAATAGAATAAAACTAAAGTAGAACAAAATACAACAATAAAAAAGAATAAAATAAATAGATAAAATAGAATCAAATTAATGGAAATAAAATTTTGCAGTGGAAGAAAAAGAAAAGAATACAAAATCATTACTGATTGGATATTAGTCTATTATTTATTTATTTTTTTTACCACTAGTGTTTCCTTTTTCTCCTTCTCACATAAACAAGACATGATTCATATAATGTATCATGAAGATGTCTTCAAGTGTCTTGATACTGAATTTTTGCCATTATCGTCCACCCCCACAACGCTAAGGATACTTCTGATATAGAATGGCACGATATGCAACTGCAGATTTACAGAATTAGAGACCTTTTCCGCTGTTAGAGTATGTGACATTTGCGTGCATTTTGTATCACAATACATTCTACGTAGCTAATGAAAGAGCAGATAACCCTCTTTCTGTGCAGAGGAAGTGCAATTCCCAGACACACTTAATAGAGTAATTACCTCCTATATCCTAACCAAACAATGTAGACGGTCTGCTTTATTTGGAAGCCAATTGTGTTAGACGTTTGTCTTTATTTATTATCTTATAATCAACATTTTAGAGTGACCTGTTACTGTTGAAATAAATTTTAGCTGTGTTATAATTAACTGCACTGCAGTGTTTCAGTCTCGACAAAGGCTTATAGGCAGGGGCCAAGATGGCATTTGTCCAAACTAAATTTGAAGGACATAGCAGTTTGTTAGGTTTGCCTGGGCCAGTTCACTGAAGTGTTTACCAGACCAACGCAAAGTCACTACACAGTCTTAATCCAGAAGAGTAACATGGTTGTTTTGGGTATTGACAAGTTTATGTGGTTAGGACTACTTTTAATGACACAATTGTTTAGCATTATTTTGATCTTAGATGACTGTCATATGCAAGTCATATTCTAGCTCTTTAAAACCAGCATTGACCAAGCACTGGCTGTGTCATTGAGCCATCCAGGGGTGGTGCAGGATGACCTCCTGTCCAATGGCGTGAGGCCCAACTGTCCAATGACATTGTGTTAGCATTTGCTAGCCTTTATTCTATTGGCCTTGGTAGTGTCATCTGATTCTAGGTTGTTCTAATTTGGGGAGACAATTGAAAAAATCAGGTCCACCGATGGTACAGTTTGGTAGCACTGTTGCCCCATACCTCCAGGGTTGGGGGTTTGAATCCGGGGCCTGGTCTTGTGTGTGTGTGGATGTTCTCCTCATGGTGGCTGGTTTTCGTCCAGGACCTCCAGTTTCTCCCACAGCCCAAAGACACGTACATCAGGTGACTTGGGCATTCTAAATTGACCGTAGGTGTAAATGGTGTGTGTGCCCTGTGGTGAGCTGGCACCCCGCCCAGGTTGAGTCTCTGCCTCGCGCCCGTAGACCCCTGGGTACCTGTGACCCTAGTAAGGAATAAGTCATTACAGAGATTCAATAAATGTTTTCTTTCAAGCGTGTTGAGCTGCCCAACACTAAGATTTGCTAGTCTTTATTCTGTTGGCTTTGGTAGTATCATGTGATTCTAGTTGTTCTAGTTAGGGGAGACAATTGAAGAAAAAAAAACACTTCTTTATTCACTAACAGTGATCCTAAAGATATGACTGTGTAAAGCCACACAGATGGCAAACAACGAGGCATCTTTATTGGTACAGTTACATCCTGATTAGGAACTCAGTACTCAGAACAGCTGACACAGCCTCTTCAGTGCAATTGCCACTACCAGATTTATTATTTTGGTCTATAATCTCTATTACAGCTCACATAGAAACAAAAATAAGAGTGTTTTATTATATATAATTTGTACAATTTTAGATTAACAGAAATGAACAATAGGGTCAAATGTACTGAGGTACTTTATTGTACATACGACTAATTGGATTAGCTTCCTATTGCTGTTATTGACTTTTCTCTTAAAGCCTTTGATTTTGTTGCCTGTGGAGGTCGTGGGGTTTAATTGCTGCTCGATTTGTAATAGTAATTACATCCATGCAGACAGTCCAAAACCGCACCTTCTCCCTGCTTCACACCTGCCTTTAGAGTTGAGCCTGGTGATGGGAAATTATCCATGTGTTTCATTAAGCTTGCATTGAAAGGAAGGAATTAATTTCCCTCATTATAAGGGCCCTGGTGAAGAGGATGGTGAGGTTAAGGATCAAAAGTGAGCATACAGATGAGTTACAAAGGGGGCAAATCTTCACTCAGGGAGTTTCAATCATCCAAACAAATTAAAGAAGAAACACTCATGTCTGTCTCTTAGAAGTGACTCAAAAACGTGGTGGAATTCAGGATAAGTGTAACATTTTTGCAAAATGTGTAATTTTAATCTCTCATTTTTTCTTAAAGGAATGTCATAAAAATTTGTAGAAAAACTTTTTGTATTTTTGTCAGTGTTTGAATAAATAGCAACAGGAATAAAGTTGAAATGCAGGCTCAAATACTGTAAATACTGTTTATTAGGTTATCGATTATAGTTAATTATTAAAAGCCTATGTTGTAGCACAATCTTCAGTACAAAAAGCATCTTGGCCCTGGTGATCTACTACCCTGAAGAGTTCATGTCTAAAAACTCTTACTCTGCTACATAGATGCCCCTAAAGTAGTTTGTAAAATCTGTAAAATATTGTATCTCCAAGAAAATGTCAGTGAGTTTATATGTACATTTTTTTAAACATAATGCATATAACTATTATTGGTAATGTGCCTTAAAATGTAATGATCTTAGGATGGCATTGAGATGGCTAAAGTGGGTTTAAAAGTGAAATTTTAATGACTACATACCCCAGTATCAACCAAGAAAGGTTCATTTCTCCACTGTGTCTTAATTAAAAAAGCATTTGAGAAAGGCAGGCTCTCTACTTTAAAGTCGCTCAATACTTCGCCTCTTCGACAAACTTCACCCTCGGTCCCGGAGTTCCCCACTCAATTGGTCAGTGTTTAAACGAGTGGATCAGCGCCAATGTATGAGATAGGCCACGGCCTCCCAAGCACACAGTCAGAGGGTGACGGAGATGGAGATGGATTACTGCCGTTCTCCGCTCATGCTAAATAGACTGGGCCTAAATGACTCGGTGGTGGAAATTAAGGAAATGCTAAAATCTGTCATTCACTGTCAGGCTGAAGCTTGCTCCTGTGAGCCCCAGACACTGACACTATGTCCCATATATAGAAACACGAAGCCAAGGGCTTTTCTGCTCATCGAGCAAATTGGTTCGCCTGGGCTGTGGAGGGCCACGGTGCTGCCAGGTCTCTCACCGGCTTATGAAATATTGTTTTGTCACTGTATGATGGCACTGCTCGAAGGTTTTTTTGTAGTTACTTCAGTTCCCCTTGATTTTCTCATATTTTCTGTCTCTAGCTGTCTCTGTAATATTAGTTAGAGAGAGAGAGAGATCTCTGTAAAAGTAATGCATATTATTTTTAGCAAATAAAACCAATTATCAGTCCATTTTTAGTCCAAAATCTTGTTTTTTCCATGATACATGACCCTATTTTCCTCTGGGATCAGGTTTTCTGATTGTGATTCTGATAATTATATTAAAGATCTGTTTACTTTAACAGTTAACATTGTTTATCTTTCTATGGAGTGTTTCTGTTCTGAGATACAAGATGTGGCTCTGACAGCTACAATATGATGTATTTTTAGCCTCTTGACCTTGCATGTTTGGGGTCTAAGACCCTGGTCGTGAAGTTCATTCCTTTGAAGGGTGATGGAGGACACGGTAATTCAAGCCAGCACTCCTTTGGGGCTGTAGAAGTCAACATAGCAAAGTGTGTCAACATCCATGTCAGCTTTATGCAAGCCACTTGTCCTTCAAGGTTGTTAATAGCAAGGCGCTTTTAGGCACCACACTGTCAGCAGAACATCGCTGGCACATATACTGCTGGGCGAGCGAGCAGATAATTGAGTAAATGGGATGAAATGGAAGGGAGTCAGTAGCACTTACAGGTCTGAAAGGTACACAGAAACCTGAAGGACGAAGTAAAGGCTGTTCATGAGCCGTATACATCGACTGTGAGTTGTGCATGTGAAGATTTATTGGCGTTTATGTCCAAAATGTTGTTTTTTGTGTAGAATAAAATACCAAATTGTACCAAATTTCTGCTTTTGTCCAAATAATCTGTATGTTTGAACCCTTTGAACACATTTTCAAAGTTTAAGGTTACTTTACCATCATCATAGTGAGATACGACAACGTTTCCATGGACCACGGTGGAACATACAGCAACATACAACATTCCACACAGTGCAGATTACAACAGACAGTAGACAACAAACAAACAATAAATAGACAAGTGTGGACATTGCGTAAATCCTCTGGAGTTATAGGTATTATTACTGCACAGGAGGCCGTTACAGCATTGAACAGACTACCAAGGATGACAGAACACTACAATAAGTGGATAATGTAACGGAGTAACAGCGATGTGAGTGGGATGTGAATCTTAGTGTACCATATTGAAAATATTGCGCTATACAGTTACCCCCCACTTACACGCGGATCAGCAGTCTGAACCCCCTCACTTACGCAGAAAAGGCAGATATCCTCCCCATTTTTTTCCACTTTTGTGACGTCTGGGCCTCGTCCGCCACACCCCCTCATCCTGTGTTGCTAAGCATCATGCCCTAGCATAAACCCTGCACAAGCAAAAGGAAGTGTTTCGGGGCATATCTAACATGAGAATGCAAAGACACACTTTCCTTCCTGCTAATATTCTTTTATTTACAGCTTGTGCAGCTTTAAACAGACTTTGCCCCAGTACTGCTCACAACTCAAATAGCTCTTGTCTTGGCCCCAAACCCTACCCCAGCAGCTACACTCTGGAGGAGGGTGACTGGCGAGAAGGGCTCAAACACACACAACACAGTTTACACAAAAACAGCTACTATGACTACATTCCATAACTACTCCCCCCTCTAACACTAACTATAACACAAAAACTGGGCCAAATGGCCACTCACCCGCCCCACAAAGACTCATGGGAGCCAGTTCTACCATGCCAGCTCATCACAACACAACAACGCGTTTTTTCACTATACGCAGGTGCTCTTGGAACGTTACCCCGCGAAATGAGGGGGGTTACTGTATATACCTATATTATTGCGCATGAGCACATGATGTTGCACAGGGATCATATTCTTATTCTTATTGCACATGACAGTTAGCAGCATAGAAAAACCACAATGAACAAGTTTCCTAATGTCTCACTTTTGTAACTGCATAACATACACTATATTCATTTTGTATAAACTCGTTATTAGTGCTGACCAATATATATATATTTTTGTTGGTATTGAGTTTGCCACAAAATTTATTTTCTGGTTTAGTGATATTGATTAGTAAACCCTCAATGCAATGAATGACATCTTCTGGGGGCTTCAGTTTGTCTTACATTGATTACATTGAATTCCTTTTGTTTTTTTTAAACCCCATAACCTAGAAACAAGAGCCTATGTGCACCAACCTGTATAATTAATATGCACTGTAATAGAACTCAGAGTACAGTGGCAATAGTTGTTGCATAAGCCTTGCTTTTAAAAAGGAAACGCTGTTGGGAAAATATTGTCTGCTGTATTTTGACATATGTTGTATCTTCCTGTGTCAATTAAAAGCCCTTTTATTTACTTGCAGGTATAATAAAATGTTCATGTAGTTAGGAGTACCTTGAAGCGGTAAATTAGAAGCATTCTTGCTCATCAGTCTGTTCCGTAATTGCCTGTACCTCATCAGCCTTTGCCTTCCGAATGTGTTCTAATGGTTCAACATATTAATCAGTGTTTGTTTTTAGTTTGCATTGATTTTATGGCCTCCTGATTACACACATTTGAAAGCTAAGTAGAATAAACTGAAAGAACATTTTTATTTTCATATGATTCATAGTCAAAATTAATTGTGTCTTTGTCTCATAGAGCCTTAATAGGACATGTGGAAAAAAGAGATCTTTTGAGAGATGCCACGGAACAGTGTTTGGTCCTGGAAACTTACTGCTCTGCACACTTCTGTGTATCCTGCTCCCAACTAGTCAGCTCATTAATGATCCCTTTCTAAATTGAGATGAATGTATTATAGCAGGGAAACTCTAAAATGTGGAGTACAGAGGACCTCAAGGACCAAGCCTAAGAAACACTGGCATAAACGATCCCCTTTTTCAAATCAGGATTTCTGTGTAAACCTGTTTTTGTACATTTTTAAAAATACACAAAAGTACACAACTTACACCAACAGGGAGTTTAATGACATTGCATTCAAATACATTAACTTTAATATGGATTTGTTCCCCTTTACATCTATGACAGCTTCCACTCTGCTTGGAAGCCTATCCACAAGGAGTTTGGAGTTTCTGGAATCTGTGAGCATTCATTCTGTAGAGCATTCATGAGGTCAGGCTCTGATGTTGGACGAGAATATTTGACTTGTAATCTCTGTTCCAGTTCATCCTGAAGCTGTTGTATGGGGTTAAAGGTCAGGGCTTTGTGTGGCCAGTCAAGTTCTTCCACACTGAACTCATCCAGCATGTCTTTATGGAGCTCGCTTTGTGCGCTGGGACACAGTCATGCTGGAATAGAAAAGGTTCTTCCACAAACTGTGTCCACTAAAATGTCTTGGTCTGCTGAAACATTAAGATTGTCCTTCACTTGGAAGTAAGGGAACTAGCCCAAACCCTGAAAAACAGGTGTGTCCCAATACCTTTGTCCATTTAGTGTATATTCTACCAGTCAGTGTATGCCCAGGTCAAGAGCCAGTGAGGAACCTTAGATCATATTCAGTGCAAATTTGTGTAGTATGTAAGTGGATGTTCAGACTGTAATTTCTAAACAGTCATAAAAGGAGCTAATTTACTGTAATATATTCTATAACTGAGAGAAAAGTCTGGACTGACACACAGGATGGTATGCCACTTTGAAAGCTTTACTCAAGGAACACCTGTTAGTATAAAACAGTGCTCCAGCAGATGTACATAGCACCACACAACACTGCTCTATTTGCGCATGAGGAAACCTTATGATCTGCTGTTGAGAGAATCTGTTTGATTTGTTTGTATACTAGTGTTATAGTAAAGTTACGGCACCACATACAGTCCCAGATACGTTCAGTCTAAAACAAGTGTGATAAGTATTGTAAGATTAAGAAAAATAAGTAATAACAAACATAGAGAGGCTCTTAAGACAATATGTTCTTTCTAAATATGCCCTCAAGAAAGAATTTTATTTTTTGTTAATTAACTGTGTCTTTTATCTATCAACATTCATTATATTTTATAGAAAGCACCTAATGTTTCAGATTCTTTCAGTCTAAAGCAGATGTGAGGATATCATAAGGTTAAGAAAGTGAGAAAGAACAAAACACAGAATAGATCAAGATTAAGTTCAATGAGTAATTAATGCTCTTTTAATAGACTCTAAAGAAAAAATATTAATTTTTTTTAATACTATTAATTAATTATGAATTTATTTATATCTTAAGGTATGTGTCGTTGTCTAATTTATATCCATTACAACCACAGAAAGTTTCAGATACAATAAAAGTGTGAAGGCATCGTACGATTAAAAAAATAAGTATGAAAAAACATAGAGTGGATCTTAAGACAACAAGAAATGAAAATCAGTTCTTTTTAAAAATGGCCTCAAGAACGAAACTGTGTTCATTGTTTATTAATTACGCATTTTTTTGATGGTATTTATCATCATTTGTTACATTTTATAGGCAACCGCAGAAAGTCTCAGATACTTTCAATCTCAAATAGGTGCGAGGGTATTGTAAAATTAAGAAAGTAATAAGAAAAGTAGTATAAGAAGTATATTTTTAATAACAGCACATTTTGCAGTTGCTCTTGAGAGGCTGTAGGAAACAAAGTGATAGACGTTTTTTAAGATGACCAAGTTATCTGAACTCCAGAGCAGACACTATTTCTGGTTCCAGCTCGATAGCTTGCCCTTTACAGTCTGTACTTGGTTTGTTGCGAGACGTCCAGCTCTTCTAGTGAATAACTAGTGAAGTTAACACACCAGCAAGTGTCAGAACAACCACAACAGGTGGAAACATTGGAACTGTTAAACCATGAGGGTTTGGTTACATCTCTTTGATGAGCTGCAGTCATTGTAACTATTTTAAGCTTGATGCTTTGATAGAACTACTTCATTCTCTCCTTAATCCCAACCGCTGCGTCTCCTTTTTGTTCGATTTGTTCAACAGACACTTAGGACTGGATCTCGTACCCAGGAAAGACTTCAAAATGGTGGACGCGGACCAGATTAGTGTTTCAGACCTCTACAAAATGGTAAGTGTTCCAGACATCATGCACTGTTTGCAAGCTGTGATCACCATTAGCAGTTGATTGCGCTGGCAACAGATAACAGATGTTAGCGCATGTGTTAAACAGAACATCTAAGTGTTACCTTGTTACTTTCTGGTTGTGAAAATGCAAGGAACTCTCATCACAGTTTACAAAAAGTGAAAGGTTAGCTTTGTCCCAATATACACTACCAGTCAAACATTTTTGCACACCACAGATCTTTAACGCTTCTGCGCTGTTTTATGCTTGTTAAACACGTTGTTGAGTGAACGACTTTAAATACGAATATGTCAAATAAAGCAGTTTGTTTTATAAGATGAGAGAATCTGTAACCGTGCAGGTCTGTCTCCTATTAACTGGTTGTTGGTGATGCAGAGTCAAATTCTAGACTGTCATTTTTAATGCACTCGTTTAATGTTTCAGCACTTAATGGCTCTTTAAATATCTAACAGTCGTCTGGTATTATAATCAGTAGTGATGAGTAAAAAACATGGAATTTTCTAATAAAGGTACTCAGATGGTGAACATACATAATCGTGGCCTGCACAGTTATTTAGAGGAAGCCTTTCAATGAGTCTACAGCTAATTAGATTAATAACATGGGAGGACTCGAAATATCCAAGAACAGATTGTAATATACAATATGGACAAAAGTATTGGGATGCCTGACCATTCCACCAACAATGATTTTAATGACATTGCAGATAAATGCCTAGACATGCAGAGTAATATATTGCACAGATGAATTAAGGCTTAGATGCCAGGGTGCATCCGTCTATGTTAGCAAAGAATATTAAGTGTATTTTTAGTAAATAAGTGACTATTTGCCATGCGTGAACACACCACAGTGTGAACTTCTTTCTCTGCGTTTAACCCATTCACCAAGTAAAGCAGCGGACAGCCAGGGACACAGCGCCCGGGGAGCAGTGTGTGTGGTCGGTACCTTGCTCAAGGGTAACTCAGTGGGGTTCCTAGTAGTCCTGGGATTTGAAGCCTAGGACCTTCTGATCACAGGACTAACTCCCAGACCACTAAGCCACCAGCTGTCCCATGCAACTGTAGAAAATCTCAGTGTATATTCTAACATAGTTTATTGTCTATAAAATAACTTTCTGGGGTAACACTGGACTGTGTCATACATTAGTCTGTCAGGCTATGTGCATAAGAAAGAATGCTGTCGCTGAGCAGGAGCCATAATAACATCACTGCACATTTATGAAGCAGGTTTATACATGTGTAATATACACATAACTAATGTGGCTGTTTCCAAAAGACTGCCTGGAGGGATGACAAAGAAAAAATAACAGCTTCCACTTTGAAATACACTGCCATCCCAGGGAGGGCTCATCTATATGAATAAATTGCATCTTTTATTCCTATTTATAAAGCAAGTGGTGCTACCATGACTTGCACAGTTATTTAGAGGAAGCCTTACAACCCGGCTACAGCTTTGCATATTAATAACATGGGAGGACTGAAAATATCCTAGAATAGAATGTAATACACAATATGGTATACACAAAAGTATTGGAACACCTGACCATTACACTTACAAGTATTTTAATGAAACTGCATTCAGATCCATAGACTTTAAAATGGAGTTGGTCCCTCTTTGCAGCTATAACAGCTTCCACTCTTTTTGGAAGACTTTCCACAAGATTTTGGAGTTTCTGTAGGATTTTGTGTCCATTCAAATATGTCGAACAAGAAGGTCTGGCTCACAATCTCCATTCTAGTTCATCCCAAAGGTGTTGGGTGGGGTTGAGGTCAGGACTCTTTATGGAGCTTGCTTTGTGCTCTGGGACACAGTCATGCTGGAATAGAAAAGGTTCTTCCCTAAACTGGGTCCACAAAGTTCAAAGCATGGTGTTGTCCAGAATGTCCTGGTCTGCTGAAGCATTAAGATTGTCCTTCTCTGGATGTAAGTAGTCCAGAAAAACAATAATCTTGTCCATATAGTGTATCTGGGTGGCATCTAGGGGTAAGTTAGACTCCTAGGCTGTAGTTCCAGTTTGTCAAAGGGGGGCTTGCCTTTCTCAGTTGTGTGGCGAAAGCTTGTAATGACAGATGATTCTGATTAGATTCAGAGCCTTTGCCTATTTTTAATTATTTTTATTTTTGAGATCTGGGGCTATACTTAAAACATAGGGTGCTGTAGCTCTGGATGTCCAGGTCTAACAACGCCTCTGCACCACACTATTTTCGGTCCCGCTGCCCACTACACCTCTCCCACTCCACCATGTGATGCAGAAGCATCTAAATATACTTATTGTAAGGCTTCCTAGTCACTGTTTGCAATGTTGCAGGCTGAATGTTGGTACCAAGTACTATAGAAAACACCCTCAGAATACAAACATTTGAACCATGGATTTATGGAGTGCGTAAATCATAGATTCTTTGCACAAAGAGGTATTCATTGAACCTTTGCATGTTTATAGATTTGTACATCATTTATGTGCCGTATTCCTGGTATGGCTCAACTATACATTTTTGTTATTACAAGAAAATACAGCAATGGTTTTTCATCTGTAGCTCAGATTAATAGTTTAAAATACCTGATGCAGAAATAACACCAACGGGAGAGGACGGCGGCCACAGCGCTGCCAGGATGATCATTACGCTGATGGTGGAGGCTGGCATGGAGCAGGCAGTGCCTTCCTGGCCTTGGCTTCACAGTCTGGCAGCCCTGCAGGACCTGTTGGCCGGCTCTGATTTGGAGGGGAGATGGCAGGGAGACTCGCTTCTCACCTCCTCCTCATCCTACACTCATTTTTCACTGCCGTTTTTCCCTGTCACCAATAAACTCAGAGCACATGGTCCAGATAGCCAGTACAAATCAGAAGGAATGGAGGGAGATGTGGCAAAACATCAATTTTATTATTCTTTTATACTTTTGTCACTGTTTATGCCCTATTTCAAGGCTACATACCCAAGGACTGCATAGCACATGCATAAGCATTAAGTAATGTAATAAAAAAAACAATACCTGAGTACTTGGGGCAGCTGGTGGTCTAGTGGTTAGGGTGTTTTCTCTGCAATCAGAAGGTTGTGGGTTCAAATCCCAGTACTGCTAGTGTCTCACTGAGAGACCCTTGAGTCAGGGACCGTCCCCACACACAGCTCCCCGGGCATCACTTGTTGGGGCCATCCCACTGATTCACTTTTTTTGAGCGCCATCTGGTCACATGATTAGAAGGGGCCACTTTATGAAGAGCTTATATCATTTTTTCAGTGTTTTATAAAGTAAATGAAATTACGCTTATGTAAGGATAAAATATGTCTGAATGGTGAATCAACAGTGTTGTAATAATGCTTTTTTGGTCAGAAAACAAACAGGCTTTGCGATGCTGTTTTGTTTTGAATGTTAATGTCATTATACATTAGTAATATAAAAGGTTATAATTCCCTTAAATAAAAATAGTCATTTTAATATACTTGTTTCTGTTAGATCAGTACAATCTTGTATCATCTTATTACTAGTTATTCACTTACTTTTTGAATGTTATTTGATAGCTGAAGTCTCTGTGTTCACTACCAGGCAAAACAATTTGCACACACTGAGATTTCCTACATTTGCACGTTGTTTGCTTAATATTTACTAAAAAATCACTCAGTATCCTTTACTAACAAATACATGTACAATATGACATTCCTTTATTAGCCTGAAAATGTCAGGTTTTTATTCATCACTACTGACCTATAAAATGCCACCTAATATTATAATTATAATATGGATCAGCAGACGAGTGTTAGATATTTAATGAGCTATTAAGTGCTGAAACAGTGAACAAGTGCATTTAAAGTTAAAGGACAGTCTGGAATTTGTTCTGCATCACCTCACAACCAGTTAATAGGATGTTAGACATGCACTGTTACAGATTCTTTCCATGCGATAAAGGAAACTAGTTTATGACATATTTTCATTTGTAGTTTTTCACCCAGTACCTTTTGTTTAACAGGAAAACAAATCTACAGTTGGATAAATGTTACAGTGAAGTTATAGCAGAGCAAGCCATCCAGTATAGATGTTGATTTTTTACCATAAACCAGGTAAGCCCAGTATTCAGGCCATTCATCTGGAGGATCGGAGGTTTAGGCTTTTATTTAGTTTATGGAGCCCGGAAGCCAAAAACCCTGAGATCCAATAGAACTAAGAAGAGTCAGTTGCACTATACCACTGTAAGAGAAGAGACTGCTTTCTTGAGTTCTTTTGTGGAAAATGGCTTTTGGAAGCTCTTTTGATTCAAAGAGTTTGTGGGAGGCCGAGAAGATCCTTGCCAGTACAAAAAATAACAACAAACAAACAAGAAAGCTCCACTTTCACCTGCCAGCTAAGAACCTGCTTTAGGTAGACTCTCGCTTTTTTGCGGCCATTTGTCTTCAGAACTGCAATGTAGATGTATTTCATAGGGTTGTATTCCATTTTCTCACACATACCCCCTTGCTCCTTCTCTACCTACTCAATTTTCCACTTTAAATTTTGGCCCTTGGAGAAGTAAGAAATGCCAGAAACATTTTGCACGCCATCTGGTCACGTCTGAGCTCCTTCCATGTGCCATGTTGTATAGAACACTCTGCGAAATTTAAGCACAAAATAACCATCTAAAGGCAGGTAGTGCGGAGACAGAGTGGAAGACAGGGAGAATGTAATGAACTTGAATAGGACTGCTGTGACTAAATCCTCAAACATTGTAATTGTAAGTTTTGAATATGTAGGCCATGCTTACTAACTTTGCTCTTAGGCACCATTCTGGATTAATGAGTCCCTCAAGGCACGCATTTAGCCTCCCTAATGATAAAAAACAGAGAACAGAAGGAAGATATTTGTTTTTAAAGTTTTGCTAAATTGGACCATGAGTAGCACGCAAGGCCTTACCAGCTTTCTCCCGCCGCCGCTGTGCTTTTCGGAGAACCTCGCTGTCATTTAATCCGCATCAGGGCCGCACGTGCAGAACATGATCAGATAAGGCTTTAGGCCTGTGAATTGGTTTTAATCTGGCAGCATATCTGTACATGCCCACTGGGGGGGCAGTGTTGGGGGGTGGGGGTGGGGGGCTGCACTGATGGTGCTGTAATATATGCCGAATGCACCAGAGAGAGGAACGTGTACTGAGTAGCAGTGTCTCATAATTCACTCAGGCCCTGCAGCAAGGAGTTAAACACCCCAAGTTAAATGCCATACATATCCTTTACAGAGAACACTTAAATATAGCATATAGTTATACAGGTTATAGATTTTTTTCTGTTAAGTTCAGAAATTAAATAGTAATCTGCATTAAAATATACAGAGCTGCGTATTGTAGAATCCAATGCACAAGCACGGGAGCCTATTGTCGTGTGTATGTCTTTGTGCCTGTGTGTGTGGGTGTGTGCAGGTGTTTGTGTGTATGTGTGTGTGTGTGTGTGTGTGTGTGTGTGTGCATGTGTGTGTGTATGTGTGGGTGTGTGGGTGTGTGCGTGTGCGTGTGTGTGTGTGTGTGTGTGTGTGTGTGTGTGTGTGTGTGTGTGTGTGTTAAAAGGACCTTTTT
>JBBJLR010000139.1:7474677-7499382 GCA_037577145.1 Brachypetersius gabonensis | reverse complement strand
GTGTGTGTGTGTGTGTGTGTGTGTGTGAGAGAGAGAGAGAGAGAGAGAGAGAGAGAGTGAGAGAGAGTGAGAGCACGGGAGATGAAGAATAGTAGCCCTCAACTGGCAGAAAGCCAGGCATTATTAGTTCACAGCTGCCTGCACTTGCCGTCCCCGGGGAGTCTTTAGCTTTTTAAACCTGAGCCCAAAGAGTCAAGGAGCTTTGGCTATTACCTTCCTAAACATGTCTGTCGTGTTTCCTTAGGAATTGGTACTAAGGATTATGTTTGAATCTCTGGATTATTGGAGTCAACATTTAGAATGAACTTGGTAATAATAAAGCTGTTCTGTTGCTGAACTTTAAACCGGCTGTAATGTGTACTGCACTGCAACTTCAATGGATTTTCAAACTGACAGCATGCTTAATGCTGGTCAGAAAAGATCCTGGTTCTGCTGTTGCTTTTCTACCTGACCTCCAGTTCATCCCTTACCATTTGTTTGTCTGTCTGTGACCAGGTTTTCATCATCAACCTGCTCCGAGACAGCAAGTACTACCACTTTCGCCCTGTGATGGACACTTACATCCAAAAGCATTTTGCTGGAGCACTGGCCTACAAGTAAGTTAGGTTTAACAGCAATCTGACAGATTTACATATGTATAGTGTGCAAGTGTTAAAGCTTGCTTGCATTTGGGGCATAAAAAGTCTTATGAAAACTGAAGATCTTCAAAAATAATCATCTCTGATTAACTTTACATGCAGAGACTTTATTCATTGTGCAAACAGAGGAACTGGCCATTGCCTCATCAGCATTCATCCTGTCTGCTGGCCTAATGTGCCTAATATGCTTGTGTATTATGCCTACAGGGAACTTATACGCTGTCTGAAATGGTACATGGATCGCTCGGCAGAGGTCGTACGACAAGACCACATTCAGGAAGCAATGAGGGTAAAATGTCTTTTAATCATCTAGTCTGGAATTATTCTTTCAACTGCAATTTGGGCCTAGGACTGGCCAAGCCATTTTAATTATGAGATTCTAATTGCAGCCTGTCAGCTGAGGTAGGAGTTTGTCTCCCACTCACCAGATATGACTCATTGTAATGCTAATAGAAGAAAACTAATAGAACAACAAATAGTCGTTGCTCATGTAGGCACCCATGAGACAGAAATGTCAGCGTAGCTGAACTGCATGAAATTTTCATGATTCTCGGTCAAGCTATGATTCAGTTCAGAAGTGACTTGTATGAATATTTCATAGGACTCACAGTTTAACAAAGTGTGTCAGTATAATCACTCTTGTCCCTTGGAGGTCTTCTATAGGGGTTATGCACATAACAAATTGAATAAAACAACCTGCTTTGATGCCTGATAACTTTCCGATTTTGTTACGAGAATTCTGTTTGAATTTTGAATGTTGTAAAACACTCATCTTGCAGGCACTGGAGTACCTGTTCAAGTTTATCGTACAGTCCCGGATACTCTACTCTCGGGCCACCTGTGGCATGGAGGAGGACCAGTTTCGTACGAGCATCCAGGAACTCTTCCAGTCCATCCGCTTCGTGTTGAGCCTGGACAGCCGAAGCTCAGAGACGCTCATCTTCACCCAGGTCAGATATCCAAAACATGGTTTAAGATCTGAGAAATAACCACTGGAACCTCAAACTAGTCTATAATAACTCTGTTCAGAATCAGAAAACTTTATTGTGTAAAGTGTACATGACCTGTGTTATGACTGACCAGAGACACAGAGACACAAAGATACAGACACACAGAGACACAGACACAGAGACACAGTGATATAGACACACAAACGCACAAGCACACAGACACACAGACACACAGACACAGAGACACAAGCACAGAGACACAAACACAGAGACACAAACACAGAGACACAAACACACAAGCACACAGACACACAGACACAGACACACAGACACAGAGACACAAGCACAGAGACACAGACACAGAGACACAGACACACAGACACAGAGACACAAGCACAGAGACACAAACACACAGACACAAGCACAGAGACACAAACACAGAGACACAGACACAGACACACAAACACAAGCACAGAGACACAAGCACAGAGACACAAACACAGAGACACAGACACACAGACACTGACACACAGACACAGAGACACAAGCACAGAGACACAAACACAGAGACACAAACACAGAGACACAGACACAGAGACATAAACACACAGAGACACAAAGATACAAGACACAGAGAGACAAAGATACAGACACACAGAGACACAGACACAAACATTCAGAGACGCAGACACACAGACAGAGACTCACAAAGACGCAGACACACAGAGTTACAGAAACACTGACACATAGAGACATAGACACACAGAGACACAAGCATACAGACACAAACACACAGAGACACAAACACAGAGACACACAGAGACATGAACACATAGAGACACAAAGATACAGGCACGAATACAAACACACACAGACACACAGACACAGATATAAAGTCTAAACTAAAAAACATTAAATCAAATCACAAATGCTGGAGCTATTAATACTGTAGATAGTTGACTTACAGTATTCTGAGTAATAAAGATTGCACGTAATAAAGATCAGTAGTAGAGGAAATGGTAAGTTTCCCACACACATACCTAAACAGCTATGGTTAAATTAGGACCTGGAACAAAAAATCTAAATTAAGTGAGATGTACTACAGGGTGGGTCAGGAACCTCTGCTTTTCTTATACAGAGTCTGATGTTTTGTTGATTTTCTAGTTGCAAATAAATCAAAAACATAATTTGAAAGGAACAAACCTGTATATGGCATTTACTACCTTAAATTCAGCAAATGAATAGCAATGTGTGTTCTTAGAAAACCAACAAACCATATTACAACACTATATTTGCATTTATATGTCTAATAAACTCCAGACAAAGGAGGGAAATAAACATGTATAATGTGTAGACCTTGTGTTCTGAACAGTTTTTTTTTAACATATCCTTATCAGCCATAAATATTATGTTTATATATAAGCTCAGATTATGCTTTTTTTTATTTTCTATGTGTTTTTGTAGTTTCACATACTAGAAAATCAGTGGATGTGCCTTTTTACAAAAGGGAGAATAGAAAATAATTGATTTTGCTCTGCAGATTCGTCTTAATGCACGTAAGTGTACTCAGAACTCTAAAAAGTGTCTTTTGTCCTTTCTTAGAAGGGAAGGTAGTACAAGGTTGTCTGATGTCCTTAGAAAGCATGAGGTTTAAGAGCAAGGAGGTGCAGTTGAGTAAAGCCGCTGCTGACCCAGGATCAAGGCTGTTATCCGCAGGGCCAGGTTTGTTTAGACCGCTGACAGATTGATGTGTCTCGCTATGCCCTTATAAAGACGTTTGTCTAAAGCGTTTAGACAGCCCCATTCCACGGAAGTCCCTTTTAGTCTGCTTCACATGAGTCTAGTCTTAATAACGGAATGTATTATTTTATTCCTCTCTACTGATTGGAAACAGTTCCTCGGAGGAAAACTCCAGGAGGGGTGGCTGGAAAGTAGAGACCAGAATTACACTCTCATAAAACCTGATGTGAATTTTTTTCCCTGTGTTGAATTTACAGAGTACATGACTCATGTCAGAGGAAATATTACTCTGAGATCTCTTAATTTAATGCAGATCTCTTGATTTAATGCACTTTTCAGTATGCAACTATAATATTGAAGAAAATTGTTCTCACTTCAGAAAATCATTATCTAAAGAATAATGGCATGCATAGTGTTAAGTGATTACATCCTTTACATAGACTATATACTCTATAGACAAAAGTATAGGGACATACCTGTTTTTTAAGGGTTTGGGCCCCTTACTTCGAGTGAAGGACAACCTTAATACTTCAGCAGACCAAGACATTTTGGAGAAGTTTGGGGAAGAACCTTTTCTATTCCAGAGTGACTGTGCCCTAGTGCATATCGTTGGATGAGTTTGTTGAGGAAGAATTTGACTGGCCTATGGATTTGAATGCAATGTCACTAAAGTCTCTGTTGGTGGAATGGTCAGGAGTCCCAATACCTTTGTCCATACAGTGTAAGTTAAGCAAAATAGATATTAGATTCTAATAGCCCTCCTTGTCTAACTATTCTGCATTATTATTAACATATTTTTTGTTGTGCTCCCATGGTAACTTTATTTTTCATGCTTTCATGCCAGTTATTTTTTCAGAAGGCTAAACAGTCCATCAGGGACAAATGTCTGTTGCTTAGTCACAGGTATCTTGGAGGTTCTTTCATTTCTAAATGTTGAACTTATTTTTTTCTCTTGGAAAAGAACAATACATTTTTTTATTTTTTTTTTCATAAACATTGCTTTGTGACACATTTCTTTGCTGTTTTTCTTGGTTTGGCCCTTCGTTTGTACCTTCGACTGTGACCTCCTGTTCCTCCCCCGGCTCCTTTACCCCCTTGTTAAACACCACAGGGCGCTCAGCCTAATCTTGGACAGGCCTCCACCAACCAGGGCAGCTGTATCCAGCCGTTGAGCTGTAGTGCTCCACGGCCGTCCCCTCTATCAGTAAGTACTCGTGCCCCGATGTGTTGCCCAAGTAACGCAGCGGACACTGCCCTTAAATCAACGAACCACCGACATCCGGCATCTCCCGAATCATCACTCAACCCTGTCACTGAACTCTGATGACAAACCCAGCAACCAACTGATTTACCAGTACCAGCAACTCTCCCTGTCCCTCAAACCCTACCAAAAAAGATCTGCCTGAAGACTTTTGTGTCTGTTTTGACTGCTCTGTGTATAAATCTCAAACTCCTCACAGTCATCTCATTTTTTTTTTAAGTCACTCACAAGCTGTGTGGTTTCCCCCATGATCACTGTATTACCAGAAATGGATCGTTCCAGAGTGCTGTCAGGCTAGACGGGAAGCAGAGTCTTCAGGAGCAAGAAGGGCAGCAATAATAGTCTCCTGACATTGGAAAATGATAATAATAGCTGCTGCGAATGGCCTTTTTAATGCTAGCAACATCTTACTGCTTTGAAAATGTACCAAACTGCTGACAACAAAATATAAAACATCACCAAACATAATGGGGCAGTGGTTCGGGAGTTGGTCCTGTGACTGGAAGGTTGTGGGTCTGAATCCCAGGACTGCTATTGGCACCACTGAGGTACCCTTGAGCAAAGTACTGTCTCCACACACTGCTCCCCGGGTGCAGCGTTCCTGGTTGCCCACTGTTTGGGTTAAATGGGTTAAATGCAGAGAAAGGATGTTGTGCTGTTCACTCTGTGGTGTGTTCACAGATGACAAAGTCACTTCATTTTCAAATGTATCAGACTTAACCTAAAATATAACAACCCAGTGTTATGCTGCCTGTTGCTCTGTGGATGAAGCTTTTTTTCAGTCTTTTGTCTGTCAGCTCTTCTATATCTTGAGTGATCCAGAATGGAACATTGCACTCAAGGTTGTCACTAACAAAGCAGCCTTAAAAACGTTCGTTCTTTGTAACTTTTCGCTCTCTCCAGGCAGCCCTGCTCAATTCTTTCCCAGCCATCTTTGATGAGCTCCTGCAGATGTTCACAGTGCAGGAAGTGGCCGAGTTCGTCAGAGGAACCTTGGGGAGCATGCCCAGTACTGTCCACATAGGCCAGTCAATGGACGTGGTGAAGCTGCAGTCCATTGCTCGGACAGTAGATAGCAGGCTGTTCTCTTTTCCAGGTATGGGTTTTCATCACTGTGTTGAATGTCTTTTATTGTTGTCCACATTGATACTGAGTCACCATGGCTGCATAATTATTGCAGCCATTATTGCAGTGATTACTTTCATCATCAATGTGATAAGAGTTTCCACAATAAACACGTTGCAAAGGCCCACAATAGAACAGATGAAATTTTATCACAAGCACACATGACTTAACAGCATAACACACATAAATGAAACATGCACTTTAGCAATCACCGTCAAATACCCTTTCTAAATATAGTGGTGTGCAGAATGTCTGTGGGGAAAAAGACATAAAATGTTTAACACTGCCTCAAAATCACATGTATGTGCATGTGTTTACTGAGTATGTTCACTCACATCTATTTCTGTAGCAGCTTCAGCTACTGAGTGTTTTACACATTTTATTTACTTAAAGTGTGGGTGTCGAACTCGGTCCAGCATGTTTTGGCGATTTCCTGCTCGGAATCCTGGTTCACCTCGCCAGTTAATTGTCAGGTTTAGTGAATGTGTTTGAGTAGGAGAACCATCCAACCCTGCTGGACACTTCTGACCTAAAGTTTAAAAAAAATTATAAATAGTCATGTCAGTCTGAAACATAAAAAAATATTTTAAAAGTCAATTAAAGATATTTTTCGGTCTGTTTTAATAGTATTGAAATGATATGGGCGTCTTTAATTATGTCCCCTTATCATTGCAATGTAAAAAAAGAATGTGTAAAGCATTTTTAGTTTGAAAGATTGAGTGTGAAAACATTCACAAACTGTTCCCCTTTGAAAGCCTTTGTGTATTAATTACTGGTTCAGAGTCAAGGAGGATCCTTCTGCCTGTGGTTCTTCACCATATTCATCTTCACCTACGGCAACAGAAGGAGCTGCTTATCTGCTCAGGCATCCTGAGCAGCATCTTCTCAATCATCAAAACCAGCTCACTGGTAAAACACACAGTTCACAGATGTATGCATACACACTTTAGCTGGTGGTAGTATCCTGTGAACCCAATGACCACGAAGTCACAGGTTCAAACCCACACTTTCTACTATTGTGTCCTTGAGCAAGACACTTAACCCTCAGTGGCTCCAGGGGCACTATCTCTGTAACTAATGACTGTAAGTTGCTTTGGATAAGAGCATCAGCCAAATACCCCCTTTACCCTGGCTACAGCATGTGGTTTTGTGTGTTTCTCCATTTCTTTAGGAAACCTCAGTGCAGGAGGAGGTGGAGATGGTGGTGGAGAGCTTGCTGGATGTCCTGCTGCAGACACTGTTGACCATCATGAGCAAGTCCCAGTCTCAGGAGGCGGTAAGAGGCCAGCGCTGCCCACAGTGCACGGCCGAGATCACTGTTAGTAACTAACAAATCTGGTTCTTCTTCCCCCCTTCTCCCTCCCTCCATCCCCAAGCCCCATCCTCACACGTTCACTTGTCCATGCTGATTATGCCAAAGACTTTGTGTCTCTCTCAATGTCATTCACTTGTTTTTTGTTTTTCCTTGTTTTCCTATTTCTCTCAAGCTCCATCAACCAACCCTTAGTTTCTTACTCAGTATTCTTCTTTCTGTCTCTCAACACGCTGTCAGTTTCATTGTTACATGTTTCTCACACATTCTCACTTACCATGTCAGCATGCTTGTTGTTCAGATGTTTACGTTATTGAACAAGCAATAAAATGAATAGTACAAATATTAAAAAAAAACATAAATGACCATGAAGTAAATAACACTTTATGCACAAAAGTATTGACGTTGCATTCAAATCCATTTAATATGGAGTCGATCCCCCTTTGCAACTAAAACAGCTTCCACTCTTCTTGGAAGGCTTTCCACAAGATTGTGGAGTTTCTGTGGGAATTTGTGTCCATTCATTCTGTAGAGCATTTGTGAAGTCAGACACTGCTGCTGGACCAGAAGGTCTGGCTCAGAATCTCTGATCCAGTTCATCCCAAAGGTGCTGGATGGGGTTGAGGTCAGGGCTCTGTTTGGGCCAGAATGTCTTTGTATGCTGAAGCATTACGATTCCCCTTTACTAGAAGTAAACAGGTGCAACCCAATACTTTTGTCCATATGGTGTATCTATGGGACTGGTTGAACCAAATGAATTGCTGCATGACTTCTACATTTAACTGAAATCATACCATAATTAATATTATTTCTCATATTCCTAAAGTTAAATGACTTACCTGTGCACATTTAATCAGTGTCTCACTATCCCACACATGACCTTAAAACCTCTTCCTTCCTCTTTACCTTTTCTGGGTGTTTATTTGGCCATTTGATGGCCAGTGGGACAGAATGATTGGCTCACAATGCTCTCCTTGCTTCCTGATTTGCAGGGGGAGTACGTGTCGTGCCTGCTGTCCCTCCTGCGTCAAATGTCAGACATCCACTTCCAGCATTTGCTCGACAACTTTCAGAGCAAAGAAGAGCTAAAGGTGCAGTGTATTGCAAAGCTTCATGCATTTGAGGTTTGGTTAGTTGCATACAGCATTTAAACCAATTTTAGATTCAGAATCAGATTCAGAATCAGTAAACTTTATTGAGTATAAATAAAGTCTAAAAAATTTTATAAAACTCTGCAGTTGGGCGCAAGGCTGAGTGGGGCAGCTTGTGGCCCTGCCCCTGCAATCAGAAGGTTGTGGGTTTTAATCCTGAAGTGCCCTTAAGCAAGGCAGTGCTCCCCAGTGGCAGCCTGCTGCTTCGCTTGGTGAATGGGTTAAATGCAGAGAAAGAATTTGACATTGTTCACACTGTGTGTTCAGGCGTGACTATAAGGGGCCACTTGACTTTAATGATACAGAGCAAACAAAACTGGAGTTTTCTTGCCAGTTTTATGTCTGTTTTATGTTTGCATCTAGCTTATATGCTGAGCTGAAATATGTTACAATTTCGATACTATTCAACATCAACGCACAGAACCATGTGCTGACCATTTTATGGGGCAACTGGTAGCCTAGTGGTTAGGGAGTTTGCCTTGCAATTCGGCAGATGTGGGTGTGAATCCCAAGACTGCTAGTGGCACAACTGTGGTTCCCTTGTGTAAGGTACCACCACCACACACACTGCTCCCCAGGTGCTGTGTTCCTGGCTGCCTGCTGCTTCACTTGGTGAATGGGGTAAATGCAGAGAAAGAATTCTGTGCTGTTCGCACTGTGTGCTGTGGTGTCTTCACATATGACAGAATGGTCACTTCACTTTATCTTGAATCTGAAAACTTCAGTGATCCTGGGGAATTATGTTATGACCGTACAGACAGAAACAAGAATGGTATAAAATATAAAGTATAAATAAATCCACAACATGTGAAATACACAATGTTATATACACGAATGCTGGGTACAAATACCATAGATAAGTTATTTATAGAAGTACTGTAGTCAAATGATGACCGTATAATGAAGAATGAGCAAAGATATTTAGACCTGTTGTATTATTCCTCTTTTATGTTTTGCCTTACTCTATCTTTCTGTCTCATTCTCTGCCTTCATTCAGGAGTTCCTCTTGAAGATATTCTGTGTGTTTCGCAACCTGATGAAGCTCAGCATCTTCCCCAGAGACTGGAACGTGATGCGGCTCCTGACCAGCAAGTGAGACACCGCCCCCCCTCCCCTTTTTTCCATCCTGCCTTTTCCACATTTTCTTTTTCTCATCTTTCGCTGCCTAATGGCATGCGATGCATTCTGTGGTTGCCTGCACCACTGGGAGTTTGCATCATGGCATTAAACATGTTTTTTAGAAGCCTGATGTAAAAAAAAAACACAATTTCTGTCTTGACGAGAACCTTTGTATCATGTAGAACATTTTTCAGTTTGTCTGTTGAAAGCGGTACCCAGAACATGTGTGTGGTATATGTAGATTAAGCCTGAGTTACAGATATGTTTTGTGCCCATCTGTTTTTCATGTTACTCAACATGAAGGTCATTGGAACATGATAGATTATGTGAACTGGCATTTTTTCTGATGGTTGTTGCAGGGCAGTGATGATATTGAGGAACATTACACACTATATGGACAAAAGTATTGGGACAGATGACCATTACACCAGCAGGGACTTTAATGACATTGCATTCAAATCCATAGAGTTTAATATGGAGCTGGTCCCCCCATTTGTGTCCATTGTCTAATTCTGTAGAGCATTTACGAGGTCAGACACTGATGTTGGGTGGATCAATGGCCTGGATCACAATCTCTGGTCTAGTTCATCCCAAAGGTGTCGGAGGAGGTTGAGATCAGGGCTCTGTGCGGCCAGTCAAGTTCTTCCACACTGAACTCCTCCAGCCATGTCTATATGAAGCTTGCTTTGTGCTCTGGGACACAGTCATGCTGGAATAGAAAAGGTTCTTCCCCAAACTGGGTGCATGTATATATCTGTGGCAATGGGTATGATTGAAACACCAGAATTCAACAATCAAGAGGTGTGTCCCAATACTTATGTCTATATAGTGTAGTTTGCCTGTAGGTCAGTCTTGGCTCAGCGTTATCTCATTGCTGTGTTTAAACTTTTTTTTCTACTTTGATTCTCACAGCATCATCGTGACTACAGCCCAGTATCTCTCTCCTGCTCTCCACAAGAACTTCACTGATGGTGACTTTGACTTTAAGGTGCGTGACTTTCATTAGTAGGTAAGCTTGAAGATCACATGGCAGATTTGGGATAAGAGATACCCCCCTCCAACACAAACTCAGCAGTGGTGTCAGACCTATTTGGAAGCCCTGGTGGTCAGCTAATGCTGCCCTGTCTAGTGCACAGCATAACGAAACTCTCCATCCTGAATACAACAGATGGCTCCACTAGTCAGGAAGAGCAGCGCTCAGCAAAGGGTAAATTAACTGAATAATTTAACAAGGTTGTGTACAGGAGGACAAAAAAATCTGAACAGAAGCTCAGGACTGTAGACTGTATGTGGGCCTCATGTTTAACAAATGGGAGAAGCTTTACTCTCTTTGAAACTAGGATTGTAAGCTTTTGTCATTTTTTTCTGAACAAAAAAGCATTTTAAAAAAAAAGCAAAAAGATTTTCTAAATTTGACTCCTTTTAATAATGTGATTTCTCAAAGCTGTTGTCACCTTTATGTAGATACGTTAACAAATGGTCTAATGGGTTTCTAATGTCCATCGGATGAAAATCAATAATTAGCCCTTGGTGTACTGAATATTGTTCTCAAAGGTGCCTACTTTTGCCCAGAAGCTATCCATCAACAAAGGTAGCATTGTGGTTCTCTATATTAGAAAACATTATAGCATGCGAAGAGCTCTAATTCCACATGCTGATTCTGTTTACTATGGCCAACATGTGGCTCAACTACTCTGTGTGCAGATTGTAATGAGTTACAAAGGAAGCTTCCCTACTTAACACTGACAATACATCAGGGTTAGGGCTATAGGGTTTATGGTAGAATCTGATCTGCGTAAACAATATGAACCTTTCTCTTTGTTAGGTATGGAACTCGTACTTCAGTCTGGCAGTGTTGTACATAAACCAGCCCAGCCTACAGCTGGAAACCCTAACCCCAGCTAAGAGGAAGAAGATTCTTGACAAGTAAGACTCTAGCGTTCATTCTCTTTCCTTCACTGAGCTTCTGTGATTGTGACGTATTTGTGAAAATCAAGACATTTTAGACTGGCAACCAAATAACGGATGAAACTAAATTGGCATGTCAGAAAACAGTTGTCGTAAAAGTGTTGTGTATAATAGTGCATACGTTTTCACATAAATATTGCAAATGTCAGCAAATGAATAGTACCCTATATGGACCAAAGTTTTAGGATTCCTGACCATTCCACCAACAGAGACTTTAGTGACATTGCATTCAAATCCATATACTTTAATATGGAGTTGGTCCCTCTTTGCAGCTATAACAGCTTCCACTCTTCTTGGAGGCCTTCCTTGGAGTTTGGTGCCCATTCATTGGTAGAGCATTTGTGAGGTCAGACACTGATGTTGGACTAGAAGGCCTGGCTCTTAATCTCCAATCCAGTTCATCCCAAATGTGTTTATGCACTGGGGCATAAATAGAGTGGACCTGGAATAGAAAAGGTCCACAAAGTTGGAAGCATGGCGTTGTCCAGAATATCTTGGTCTGCTGAAGCATTAAGATTGTGCTTTTCTGGAAGTAAGGGGCCTAACCCAGTACTTTTGTCCATATAATGTATATTCCAAAATACTGTATATCCATTTAAAATAGTTTAGTAATATTTTACAAATACCAACAGCAATAATTTTTAATGATTTATAACATAGTTTTGGAACTAAACCCATTTAAAAATTAATGTTTAAGTCAGATGTGGTGTTGTCAGCTTGGAGGCTACACACACAGAAACTTTTGCATTATCTTTTAGAAGGTGCTTTCTTAGCTTCTTCTGTGCTCCTTCAAACTTCATCATGACTCAAGTGGCCCCTTGGCTTTTGAAATCTCTGTGAAATGTCACTCCATATTTGCTGCCTTCCTGCACAACTCAATAAGTCTTGCACTATAAATAGCAGTCCGAATCTGCTAGCCCTATTTTTGGTTTAAGGGCAGGGGCAGTTGCCTGTAATTGTCTTTATGAGTTGTAACTAAGAGTCCAGATTTTGAAGCCAGAATGATACACCGCAATGGGCGCATTTATCACTGCCTGAAACAGCCTGGCTTTGTTGCTATTTAGATTTTGTGTCTATGCAAGAATACAAGAAATGCAGAGATTCACAATCCTCAGCTGGAGTCCTTGACAAAGCCTGTTAATCTTAGACACAGCATGCGGGAACAGAATCTCTCTTCAGCTTTAAAAAAAAGCACACATTCATATTAATGCCCCATGCTTAAGTGTGTTCATTCTTGAACTCAAATGACATACAGGCTTACTCAGACTTGCATATTCATGTATGTAATATACGTATATATTACATTGTATTGCGGAATTATGTAATATGTATTGACTTTCTATAATTTCCTTTGTCCTAATCTGTTTAAAATATGCACTATACAGACAAAATTATTGGGACACACCTGTTTATTAGGGTTTGGGCCCATTATATTTATGCTTCGGCAGACCAAGATATTTTGGACAATACCATGCTTCCAACTTTGTGGACCCAGTTTAGGGAAGAACCTTTTCTATTCCAGCATGACTGTGTCCCAGTGCACAAAGCGAACTCCATAAAGACATGGCTGAATAAGTTCATTGTGGAAGAACTCGACTGGCCACAGAGCCCTGACCTCAAACCCATCCAGCACCTTTGGGGTGAACTGGAATAGAGATTATGAGCCAGGCCTTCTCATCCAACGTCAGTGTCTGACCTCATAAATGCTCTGCAGAATGAATGGACACAGATTCCCAAAGAAATCTTGTGGAAAGTCTTCCACAAAGAGTGGAAGCTGTTATAGCTGCAAATGAAGACCAACTCCAAATCAAGGTCTATGGATTTAAATGCATTGTCATTAAAGTCCCTGCTGGTGTAATGGTCCCAATACTTTTGTCCATATTGTGTATATTTAGTATTGCTGTATTTCTGTCCACTGTCACAGTTATTTAAGTGCTTCTACCCTGTTAAGTGTGCCTCCCTGTTTTTATTAGTTTGCTTATGAGTGTAACATGCCTAATTATTTATTAATTCCTGAAGTCCCTCTAAGAAGTGTGTTCCACTTACTCATCATGTTTGCCTTCCTGAAGCCAAACAAACATTAATTAATCTTAACACACAAAAAGGCTGCACTCAAACAACAAAACACACTCTTGAATGTGACTTTCCTTTCGTTTCCTTACCTTAGCTTACATTTACATTAACAAATGATTGCAAATGATGTTTTTGACAGTATTTTGACATTATTATTTTTAGACAGCTACCAAACAGATGGATCGCTACATTATGTAGTATCATAAGTACCATTATTTATACTGAAATGATTTTCCCACCATAAATAAAAGCCAGTCTTTTGTTTGTAAGTCATAAACATTTCTGTTTGGTTTATGCAGCGAACTTGCCAGACAGAATAGTCGGAAGCTTCACTTTGATGTTGGGTTCAGCGCATAGATAATGAAGCAGCCATGGCTAGAGGATTTTGTTTTTAAACTGAGCCATTTACATCCCATCATTCCCCATCCCGCAGTATTAATTGGCTCAATTTCTTTGGCCCTTCTAGTGTTTTTAGTAAACAAACCAATACCTCATCTCTTATACAATACCATAAATCCAAGGGTTGTAGAAAGGGTTATTTCAGTGCAGGGGGTCCTCGGCATACAACGTTTCGAGTTTACAATGCTCACTTCCACTCCCACTCGGCTTACACCTTTAGCCTCGTACTTACTTACGTGGGTGAACTAGTTTGGTTGCGCCCCGCAGAAGAATACACAGTAATGCAGCATATGATTGAGGGAGCTTTCCTTTTCCTATTTCTGTGGCTTATTTGTGTTTTTATGAGTTTATAGCAGTGTTGGGATCGGTGTGTCTGAGGCCAGGGTGTGTTTTGACTTGCAACAAAATTCAGGTTACATAACTGTCGAAGAACCGGATCTGTGTCGTAACTCGAGGACCCCCTGTATATGATTTGGCTTGAGCCCCTGGGGGCAGAGTGGGTAGCAGTGTTGCCTCACACTTGCTGGGTTGGGGGTTTGAATCCAGGCCCTGTCCTTGTGTGTGTGGAGTTTGCATGTTCTCTTTGTGGTGGTGTGTGTTTCCTCCGGGGCCTCTGGTTTCACCCACAGTCCGAAGACATGCGTGTGAGGTAAATTGGGGGTTCTAAATTGACAGTAGCTGTGAGTGAATGGTGTGTGTGCGCCTTGCAGTAGGCTGGTGCCCCGCCCTGCCTCACACCCATTGCTTCCAGGTACCCGCGACGCTAGTAAAGGTTAAGCGTTTACAGGAAATGATATGTTTCATTCATTAATTCACAATCATTCTCATACTTTGAGGGATAAAGTGGTACAGTTAGACTGAATGAGATTTTTTTTTCAAAACTTATGTGTGTTCTAAACACATATGACTTTTTGTTTTCCTTTTATTTTTGTTTGCCAGGTATGGTGATATGAGAGTCATGATGGCCTATGAGCTGTTCAGCATGTGGCAAAACCTTGGTGAGTCCTTTTCTTCTCATTCTGCCTCTTTTACACTCTTTCCTCCCTTCATGTATCCTCATTACCCCACATGTATGCAGTCTTTCTTAGAAAAGCAACACTGACCTCTACAGTTAGAAATAAACACACCAGCTTCAAAGCTAGAGATCAAAGGAAGCTGCCTGTGGTTCCTCTTAAATGAATGATCATATAAGACTGTTTCTCTGACTAGTACGCCAGACTGACCTCCAAACAAGACTATATTTTCCTCCACTCTTTTGGCCTTTACTCTTCAAATAAATACATCGGGAATAATCAGGTGTAAGAACTTGCATTCACAACACATATATTCAACATAGATAGTCAAGTCAAGTTTATTTATATTGCACATTATCACACAGTAAAGTAATTAAATGTGCTCAGGATTAGAATAAAAATAAAATGAATTCAAAGAATGCATAAACAAATCTATAAAATAACATAAACTGTTTTGTTTTTCTTCGCTAGGTGAAAATAAGATCCACTTTATCCCGGGCATGATCGGGCCATTTTTGGGAGTGACCCTGGTACCCCAGGGTGAGGTCAGGAATATCATGATCCCCATCTTCCATGACATGATGGACTGGGAGCAGCGCAAGAATGGCAATTTTAAACAGGTGATAACTTATTCTCAACTTTAATGGCTGCCCTGTTTAATACCCTTTACATAGAAAACAGTGGGTTTTCCTTTAACCTGAAAACTTTAAGTTAGTGAGTGGGAATCTCTTGGGTGTAGGATCATCTCTGATTTTGGCTACACGAGACTGTGAACTTTTCCCTTTTTGTGTTTCCAGGTGGAGGCAGAGCTTATAGATAAGCTGGACAGTCTAGTGTCTGAAGGCAAAGGAGATGAGAACTACAGAGAGCTCTTTGGTTTGCTGTAAGTTTACTTGCATCCATGCATGCCTAAGTCCTGCTGCTCTATATGGGAAAAAGTATTGGGACACAGGGTTTTCCATGGTTAGGGTTAGTCCCCTTAATTCCAGTGAATTTTAGTCTTAATGCTTCAGTAAACCAAGACATGTTGGACAACACAAAGTTTCCAACTTTGTGGACCCAGTTTGGAGAACATTTTCTTTTCCAACATGACTGTGTCCCAGTGCACAAAGCATAAAGACACTGGTGCTTTGTGGACGAGTTGGAAAAACTTGACTGGCACACGCAGAGCTCTGACCTCAACCCCATCTAACACCTTTGGGATGAACTGGAACGGCGATAGTGAGCCAGGACTTCTCCAACATCAGTGTCTGACCTTAGAAATGCTCTACAGAATGAATGGACACACATTCCAACAGAAACTCCAAAATCTCGGGGAAAGTCTTCCAAGAAGAGTAGAAGCTGTTATAAGGCGGACCAACTTCATGTTAAAGTCTATGGCTTTGAAAACAATGTCATTTAAGTCCCTCTTGGTGTAATGTTCAGACGTCCCAATACTTTTTTCCTAGTAGTGCACATTGTCGGGTCATGGCACCATGCATATGCTCCATATGGACAATTAATTAAAAATTTCAGTGCAAATACTGATACATGGACGTTTTTAAATACACACACACACACACACACACACACACACACACACAAACACACTCACTCATACACAAGCACAACTCACTCATACACAAGCACAACTCACTCATACTCACTCATCACCCATTTCAGAACTACAGGAAACTGATGCAACAAAACTCCTCTCTCTGTCTTTACACTAACCCCACTGTCTTTGCTTTGTGCTGCTGGACATTAGTACTCAGCTCTTTGGGCCTTATCCCAGGTAAGATGGAACTAAACCCTTCAGTCTCCTGTTAACTAATACCAGTCAGCCTCCTGTCTGTATTTTCTGTGCTTCAGTATCAGTAAAGGTCCGTTCAGTATGGACTACTGAACGCTGTGAGAACACTGACGATGTGTTTTTGTTTTCTGTTTCATTTTAGTCTTTTGGAAAAGATCGAGCAGGAGACATGGAGGGAGACTGGCATCTCTTTTGTCACTTCAGTCACTCGTCTCATGGAGAGACTGCTAGACTACAGGTGGGAGTTTCAGTGCCAACATGGAAATCTTTCTTACTACATAAGTATGAACCATAACATTAAAACCAACGGCCTAATATTGTGTAGGCTACCAAACACTGACTTTTGAGGCTCAGGCTCCTCAAGACCTCTGAATGTATTGTGTGTGATCTGGCATTGGCAAGATGAGTTCAGTAAGCTAATTGGGACCTCTTTGGATTAGACTAGTACCCTGGTAATGTCCCACAGATTGAGGTCTGGGAAGGTTGGAAGCCAAAGCAACAGGAACGGTTTGAGAAACCCTGGTTTAGGCTCCGGGTACCCACAACCATAATAAAGATTAAACGGTTACATGTTATTTTTCATTGATTAATTCGCAATAATTCTCATACTTTGAGGAAAAAAACGGTACTGTTTCTTATTATACTGTAGCTTTTTTCCAAAGATTGATGAGCCTCTCAAGAGTTTCTATGAAACAACCAGTTGTGTAGGCCACCAAACACTGACCTTTGAGGCATGGACTGTCTCAAGACCTCTGAAGGTATGCTGTGTATCTGGTGCCAAGATGAAGCCAAGCCAACGGTTTGAGGTCAAGCCTTTTCTCATGTTCCTTAAACTGTTCCTGGACAGTGTTTGCAGTGTGGAAGGGTGACACTATCCTGTTGAAAGATGGACTCTCATTAGGGAGTACCATCATGAAGGGTGTGTACTTGGTCTGCAGCAATGTTTAGGTAGGTGCTCCATGTCAAAGTAACATCCACATGAATGCAGGACCCAAGGTTTCCCAGTAGAACACTGACCAGAACATCACACTGCCTCCACCGGCTTGCCTTCCTCCCATGGTGCATCTCTGGTGCCTTATACCCGGCCATAATAAAAGGATGCATTAGACCAGGCTGCCTTCTTCCATTGCTCCATGAAACAGTTCTGAACCACACATGCCCATCATAAGCGCTTTTATCAGTATACAGTAGTGAGCATGGGCACTTTGACCAGTCTGCACCCATGCAGTCCTGTATACAGCAAGCTGTGATGCGTTGTGCATTCTGACCTTTCTTTTAGCAGTCTCTCTTCTGTAGGACCAGACTGGCTAGTCTTCACTCCCCATGCACATCAGCGAGGCCCTGATCCCATCACTTCGTCCACTGGTTTATCTTCTTTGGACCTCTTTGGTAGTTACTGACCGCTGTATACTGGGAATACCCAACGAGACCTGCTGTTTTGGAGATGCACTAATTTAGTCATGTAGCCATCACTATCTGGACCTTGGCAATTCGCTTAGATCCTCATGCTCATCAACTTTTCCTGTTTCCAAATCACTGTCAAGAACTGTCTAATATATTCCACCTCTTGATAGGTGGGAGACAGTCAGTGGTATTCACTTCACCTCTCTGTGGTTTTACTGTTGTGGTTGATTGGTGTACAAGTCTTCGCTGTGTCTGCCCTCTCAGTTTTTCTTTTGCCTGACAAATGTTAAGCTATGTATAAACTTACTGGACAGAGGAGGCATGCCTGTCTTTCTGAAATCTAGATGTTTCTTATGCCATCTCATAATTATGTTGACATTACCTCCTTATTTTAATATTTTCATGCGCTTTGTGTGCACAGGGACTGTATGAAGGGGGATGAGACGGAGAACAAGAAGATCGGGTGCACAGTTAACTTGCTAGTGAGTTTAGTCGTTCCAAAAACGTTAAATATTGGTAATGATGAACATTATTTCGTTAGTCTACTGTTTACTAGTTCATGCGAACTATTAGTCCTTGTTAAAATATTTAAAATATAAAAAATAACTTAAAAAATAACTTTTCTTTTAAACTCATCTATTTTGCTTTCATGCTGTAGAACTTCTATAAGTCTGAGATCAATAAAGAGGAGATGTACATCCGCTACATCCACAAGCTGTGTGACATGCACCTCCAGGCCGAGAACTACACAGGTGAGGAAAACAGTCAGCCAGAGAATATCTATCGGACAGCTTCGTTTTTATGTCAAAATACAACTTGGGTCAACAGACTGCATATGTGAATGGTTGTTTTTTTTTACCAAAAGTTACACTGAAAAGTAAGAAAATACTTTTTTTTTGTTCTTGTATATTTTATTTCGCATTTGTCAAGGCAAACAGTAATAAAAAAAAACAATGTACACTGGAATGGTATATGAGAAAGTTAAAAGAGTACTAGAGGCAGCACTTTCTTTGGTTTTCTACGCTAAGGGTGAACATATATGATTGGTCTTGATCCACAGAGGCTGCCTTTACTCTCCTCCTGTACTGGGAGCTGCTGCAGTGGGAGGAGAGACCCCTCCGGGAGTTCCTCCACTACCCGGCCCAGAGCGAATGGCACCGCAAAGAGGGTCTCTGCCGCAAGGTCATCCACTATTTCAACAAAGGCAAGGTAGGACACACATGCCAAAACTCAGTGTACAATTTTGACAAAATCAAGCAAACTTGAGGAAAATGTGTGATGAATCTCAGGATCTTTTGTATTTTTACAACGAACATAAGGTGATACAAAACCAAAACGACTGCTGCAAACATACGCTACAGGTCAAAAGACTGTTAAAGATAGGTTAAAGGCTTCTGCTCTCCATGTGTGTCCTTATTCTCCTACACAAAACCCAAAATGCTCAAAATGCACACTCATGTATTAATGTTTCTATTCTTACATTACAGAAAAAAGTTTAAAAAATAAGATATTACAAACAAAAAACTAATATTACTAAAATGGTAAATCCAAATACTCAAATATGCATGTTCATTTATGTCAATAAAGTGGCTCTAACGCTTCCATTACTTGTTAGCTGCCATAGCCTCGTAGCAAAACTAAAAGGCTAACTTCAGGCACCAAATATGTCATGCACACCAGATGAGGAGTAAAAGAAAAAAATGTGTATATTTTATTGCTATTCTATTAAAGTATATAATAGAAAAGTTCAACAACAGTGAGTAGACAGACAATGCAGCTAAAAATGACTGGAAGGTAGTAATTCTAATAAACATGGTTTCTTGCTTACTGGCAATATAACTTTCTTCTTAAGTTGGTTTCCATATGCTAAATAGCTTTGGAAAAATTAGAGAGCTGCAAAAATGTTCAGTTTCTCAGGTTTTATCTTTTACAGATGCAAGAACTGAACAGCTTTGCCTCAGTTTTTAAGAACTGGTGACAATATTTCTCCTAATTTCCAAATAAAAAAGTTGTTTTTTAAAGCTTCGTTTTAAAGAAAATGACAAAACATCAAAATAATAGAAATGATGCAGTGTTTACAGAACTTAAATAATTAAAAGGAACCTATCTCTTGTCCACTATTAAACAAAATGGCAATAATTATCTTAGAAGAACTTCTAGTAGTGTTTTTACCAGCTGTGTTTTATACTTGTCCTCATTAAATAAGATGTGATTCAGTTGATCAGTAATCAGTACCTCATGAAGCAGAATGAGGTGTTTGTGTAGGAATTTAACAGACACTGGCATGGAATGACTGTCACTCATAGAGAAGCCCATTTAAAAATAAATTTCAGAGGTGTATATTTTAATTGTCATTTTACAGTGTCCAATGTCTTAAATCCTGGTGTAAGTTCTCAGATAAAATCAAAGCACAGGTGAAATAATAAAGCAAGTTTGACTTGGATAAGTTTTCACCTGCTTTTTGGGACAGTGGTTGTAAATTCAACATTACATCTTATAAAATAAGGTCATAGATCATATAGAACAAGGTACTGCATCGTCTTGTGCTATTCTCTGTCCTCAGTGCTGGGAATATGGTATTCCTTTGTGTCGGGAGTTGGCCTTCCAGTATGAATCGCTGTATGACTACCAAAGCCTTAGCTGGATACGGGTGAGTCCATTTGAAAAGGGTAGCATGAATTCATATACTGACTAAAGACTCAGTGTGATCAAAATTTGTTTGAAATGCTTAAACCACTATTAAGTATGAAATATAACCAACGATATGCACTACATGTACAAAAGTATTGGGACGACTGTTACACCAGCAGGGACTTCAATGACATTGCAGTCAAATCCATAGACTTTAATATGGAGTTGGTCACCCTTTACAGCTATAACTGCTTCCACTCTTCTTGGAAGACTTTCCACAAGATTTTGGAGTTTCTGTGGGATGTTAGATGAGGAGGTCTGGCTCACAATCTCCATTCCAGTTCATCCCAAAGGTGCTGGATGGGGTTGAGGTCAGGGCTCTGTGTGTCCAGTCAAGTTCTTCCACACTTAACAGATCCAGCATGTCTTTATTGAGCTCGCTTTGTGCTCTGGGACACAGTCATGCTGGAATAGAAAAAGTTCTTCCCCAAAATGTGTCCACAAAGTTGGAAGCATGACATTGCCCAGGTCTTTTTGTCCATGTAGTCTGGTTGGACATTTGCCTGCTGTAGTTTTTTTTTAAATTTAGGTCTGCAAAGTTTTGTAATCTTTCCAGAAAATGGAGGCAGCCTACTATGACAACATTATGGAGCAGCAGAGACTGGAGCCCGAGTTCTTCAGGGTGGGCTTTTACGGTCGGAAATTTCCCTTTTTCCTCAGGGTAAGTTCTTGTAATCTTTTTTCACTCAGTTAATATTTATAACCATGACTGATGAGGCAGAACAAGCTCTGTTATTTTTCCCCTGATGCTGAAGGTTAAGTTAATAGGCAAGAAGACTTGAATCTGAATCCTATTTTAATGCGGGAAGGGTAGGAAAAGTCTTTTCTGTGGCATAGAAAAGAGCTGAAAGCCATTATCTCTGCTTAATGTTGGGTATAAAATATATCATCTTCTTCACATAGAATAAGGAGTTTGTTTGCCGGGGGCACGACTATGAGAGGCTTGAAGCGTTTCAGCAGAGAATGCTGGGAGAATTCCCACAAGCGATTGCCATGCAGCATCCCAATCAACCAGATGAAGCAATTCTGCAGTGCGATGCACAGTGTATCCTACGGTCAAATAGAGAATTTGAGATTTATGTGGGGATTTGGCAAGACAAAGAAAACTTTGTTTGAATGTCAGTGTGTTCATGCAGTTTTTTCCTAGTAGTATTTAATTTTTCATATTTAATCAAAGATAGAATGAAACTTCTTTTCTGTGTATGTACATATTTATATAGTATTATATAGTAATTAACCTAACCTAACCTAACCTACTTTATATAGTATTAACCTCAAATTCTTCCCTAAATACACTATGTAGACAAAATACTGGGATACCTGACCATAACTCCTACAGGCACTTAAATGACACTACATTCAAATCCATAGACTTTAATATGGAGTTGGTTCCCCTTTGCAGCTATAACAGCTTCCACTCTTCTTGCAGTTTCTTTGGAGTTTCTGAGGGTATTTGTTTCCATTTATTCTGTAGAGCATTTATGAGGTCATGCAATGAAGTTGGACGAGAAGTTCTGGCTTACAATCTCCATTGCAGTTCATCCTAAATGTGTTGAATGGGGTTGAGATCAGGGCTCTGTGTGGCCAGTCAAGTTCTTCCACACTGAACTCATCCAGCCATGTCTTTGTGGAACTTGCTTTGTGCACTGGAACACAGTTATGCTGGAGAAGAAAAGGTTCTTCCCCAAACTGGGTCCACAAAGTTGGAAGCATGGCATTGTCCAACTGATAGGCTGAAGCATTAAGATTGTCCTTGGCCACCTGAATTCAATAATTAAGAGATGTGTCTCAAAACTTTTGTCCATATAGTGTACAATACTGTTAATCCCTTAACACAAGGCCACTCAGACCTGCAGATCTACGCTGTATGTCCAGTGCCAGAGAATGTGGATGTCCTGCAGATGGACCGCGTTCCAGACCGTATCAAAAGCTTTTACCGGGTCAACAATGTGCGTCGCTTCCGCTATGACCGGCCTTTCCACAAGGGGCCCAAAGACAAAGAGAATGAGTTCAAGGTCAGTTTACGAGCCATTTAAGGGAGAAGGAGGCTATGCGAACGTTAAAAAAATTAAATTGTCTTTGGCCTGGGTGTTTTTCAGAGCCTCTGGATTGAGAGAACCACACTCAGCCTCACGCACCCCCTGCCAGGGATCTCTCGCTGGTTCGAGGTGGAGAAGAGGGACCTGGTCAGTGTTTCATGTCTTTTGCATCATAGCCCCTTAGAAAAATAACTATTCCGTTATTCTATTGTTCCTTTATTCAACTCTTACGTTATTCTCTTTTTGCACAAAATAAAAGAATTTTAACCCCACAGTTATAATTGTCAATTCACCATAATATTTTAATGCTGTTACATTGCATTGCCTTGACATCCAGGATTCTGTTGATGCAATGTCAACAATGTAAATAGTTGTTATATTAAAATATCTATGATACAATGTTGACATATTCAAGCGTCAACTGGGCAAAATGTGAAAACATGTTTTATCTTTTCTACTTGTAAATGTGGTTCCAATTGAGTTATGAATGAGAAATAATTGAGCATGTTTTTGTTTTTTGTTAAGTGCAAATTCTCAGGGTTTACTTGATTCCGTCTGAAACTCATACTAAATAAAATCAAACTAAATGTTGTATTTTGCAGATTCAGTTATTCATAATGGCTATAAAAGTGTTTGCGATGTTTCCCAGGTTGAAGTTAGCCCACTGGAGAACGCAATCTCGGTGGTGGAGAATAAGAACCAGGAGCTCCGGACTCTAATCAGTCAGTACCAGCACAAGCAGCTGCACGGCAACATCAACCTGCTCAGCATGTGCCTCAACGGGGTGATTGACGCTGCCGTCAATGGGGGCATTGCCAGATACCAGGAGGTTAGACATTTTTCTATTTTTGTCATAACTTTTGTTGTTGCTTTGAGCCTCACAGTGAACGGCCGGGAAGGATTAAGTATGTTTTAATTACATTTAATCAAATTTCCTATTTGTATGTACACTACCGGTCAAAAGTTTTAGAACATACATACACGTACTATCCGACAGCAACAGTGTAACAACACACTCTTGTGTCTACTATCCAGGCGTTCTTTGATAAGGAATACATTGGCACCCATCCAGAAGACACCGAAAAGATCACTCAGCTAAAGGACCTCATGCAAGATCAGGTGAATGCAAACACATTCTCTCAAAACCAGCCACCTATGGCTGTTCTGATGTGGTCATCAAGTCTACAACGATGGATTGTGTTTCAGGTTCATATCCTTGGCGTAGGACTGGCTGTCCATGAGAAACTGGTGCACCCTGAAATGCGCCCCTTACACAAGAAACTTATAGATCAGTTCCAGATGATGAGGAGCAGCCTGTGCCATGTGAGAGCTCAACTTTCTCTTCCACACTTTTAAGCAATCAGTGTCAAACATGCATTGCCATTTACGTTACAATCATTTTCTCCAGTTTACCAATTCCTTGTACTGTTCACTCTGTAAAAAATGCTTCTGTGCACTGTATGTACCAAAAACATATCATGTTTATTTGTACAAAATCTTTTTTTTCCTAAGAGTTAAATAGGCAGGTATCTGCTACTGTGCCTTTAAGACTAAGAACACTGTTTCTGTTTCAAACATTCAAGCAGCCAATCATTGCCATCTTATATTACAGTCATTCTCATCCAGTTCTATGTCTTGTTCATTCTGTAAAAATTTGTTTCACAGCTATTTTTACATTTTTGACATGGATGTGTACAAGTCTGTGTTGGAGACGGAATATACACAGCTGTGTTTGAGGGTCTATTACTGAATAATTTATTCCCTAATGATAGGAAGTGTGTGCATGTGCGTGACAGGGAAGACAGTGTGAATATTCAGGTTAGTGTTTCTATGTGGCCCTGCAGGGCCTCCCTGGCCTGGATAAGCTGAGTTCAGCCAGCAACACTCGAGGCATCCTGACCTCCCACAGTCCCATGAGCCCTGAGAGCATCAAACTCATGCACAGGCATAGGTAGGATACACACACACACACACACACACACACACACACACACACACACACACACACACACACACACACACACACACAC
>JBBJLR010000139.1:7443114-7458035 GCA_037577145.1 Brachypetersius gabonensis | reverse complement strand
AGTGGAGGACAGAGGAGCCTCTTACAGAAGAAGTTACAGGTCTGTGAGAGCCAGAAATCTTGCTTGTTTGTAGGTGAACAAATACTTATTTTCCACCATAATTTGCAAATAAATTCTTTAAAAATCAGCCAATGTGATTTTCTGGATTTTATTTTCATAGTTGAGGTATATCTATGGTGAAAATTACAGGCCTCTCTCATCTTTGTAAGTGGGAGAACTTGCACAATTGGTGACTGACTAAATACTTTTTTGCCCCACTGTAGTTAAATGCACCTTGTAACCACTGAGATTTATTTAATCAAGTGAATGGTGTAAAAACAGTAGCAGTTACTCAACAATAATAGTAAATGAGACCACTATGAGAATATTCTAATGCGAATTGTGAGAAATGAGCCATGTTGAACTCGATTGTGTTGAGGAGACATTGTTTATTCTCGCCTCATTTCCGTTTCCATACGGTTCCATTATACCTGTCCCACATAAGTAATGGACTCTTAAATTGCAGGATTTAAAGATATGAATCATAAATTGTCTAATTCCTTCACATCTATACCACGGCGCCAGGGCAGTGATTTAACCCGCCACGGCGGCGCACAAAGCATAAGCGCATTTCCACCGTTCGTCTCTTTCCAGCATGGTCGTTTCAGACATTGAGTGGGTGCGGCCATTTGCATGGGAGATGTGTGGGCTGGGATTTGTTTGTTACGTGCATTAAAATGTTCCATATATTTCAGAAATGGAAGACGTGGAATACTGAACCTCATCCATTTACTTTATCCCGAAGCGGCGTCTGCTTTGACTTGCAAATCCATAATGACTCCATTTGGTTGTTTGTCGCTTCTCCTAAGTGCATGTTTGTGCTCCGATCCTCAGATAAACAAGTAGACTTGAGCACCGTGGACCTGAAGAAGCTGAAGGTGAAGGACCTGAAGAAGATCTTGGACGAATGGGGCGAGTCGTGTAAAGGCTGTGTGGAGAAATCGGACTTCATCCGCAAGATCACTGAACTCATGCCCAAGTACGCGCCAAACGCAGCCAAGGCACGGACAGACCTGTAAACAAACCTGGACTTACAGAACAGAGGGAGTGGCTGGAGGCATTGGGGGTGGGTGATTTGCGCTGTGCAGCTGATTGACCACCTCATGGGGACCCAAGTCTTGTCTTATTGCCCTTTAAATCTAGTCAGAGTGCGACCGTTATTCCATTCTGTTCTTATTTTTTTTTCTTCTCGTTTTTCTCAGAGTTTAACCTGCTTCTGTGTTTCAGTCCAAGGTTCTGTGGGAACCTTTCCCCCAAATAAAGCTCTGGATTCTGTTATTCCAGAATTGGCACATTTTTACTCCCATTATACTTACAAAAACATTGCAGATGCCTTCAATCAGCTAATACAGTCGTAGTTCAGGAACGTTCTTTATTAGGTGGTTTTGCACTAAATGCCTCAAATGTCATTTAAAAAATTGGATCCAAGACCAAATACAAATACATGGAATTTAATTCTAGAGTGAATCCCTTTTTTTTTTCTCTAGAGAGAAGAGAGAATCCGTGTCCACTCCACTTAGTATGTAGTTGCTGTTGGAACAAAACCTCATATCTCCAAAAGGGTAACTTTACACGAGAAGGTAAAAATGTGCTCAACATTCGATGTAAATTAATGGTTATTTAAAGTAACTTTGTAGCTTCTGGTGCTTTGAAAAAACACATAAATGAAGATACAAGGGTTTTCTTTCTGGTGGTGAACATATGCTCTATGAATAGAAGTATATACTGTACTACGTAAGTACAATATATGCCAAGATCTCAAGCCGTGGGAGGAAGCGTCACCGTAAACCTTTATTTTTCCATTCTTTGCAGACATGACAAACATTCATGTACGAATGGTTATACCGAGATGAAATGATGAAACTCTCTTTACTTTTTGAAGGGATAGGGATTTTTTTATTTGACTTATATTAAATAGACCAAGGCTGAGGGTGGTCCAACTAGTAGATGTGGTTCACTTCGAATGGACTTCACTGTAAAACATGTTTATTACAGTTGTACTATACTTTTTCATTAAAAAATGAAAACGTGCTTTGCATTCTTTTGCTTCTCAAATAATTCACCTGTTGGTCCTGGAGACTAGAAGTTCAATCACTTTTTCATCCAGCACCGTTCATGATCACACAGCATCGGTTCCCTGGGTGTGGAATCCATCCGGAATTGGGGTTTAAACCAGACTATGTTGGTGATCTTTGGGTTCAGCTGCACCAATTTCCCCTCATGAAAACATCATCAGGATGGAGATATATTGTCTATGTCCCCCTAATTCTTTGCGCAATTACATGCATGGGTATCATTGGTTTTTGCACTGTGTTGTATGTATTGTACCATTTCCCATTACATATTAAATCCTTTCTATATGAAAACAATGTTTTTAGGTTTTGTAAGGACTGTT
This sequence comes from Brachypetersius gabonensis, assembly GCA_037577145.1. Lineage (NCBI taxonomy): Eukaryota > Metazoa > Chordata > Actinopteri > Characiformes > Alestidae > Brachypetersius > Brachypetersius gabonensis. The sequence continues at coordinate 7,455,601 of JBBJLR010000139.1, read as the reverse complement.
CCCAAATACTATTGTACTACGGGAAATGTGAAACCGATGTTAATGTAAGATTTTTTTTTTTTAGTAATCTAGTAGAAACTTCTTACCCATTCAGTTAAAATATAGTTTATAAAATACTTACATATACATAGAAATGTAACCCACTGTCCCGCCAGATGAACATAAGTAAATATTCTAAATTATGTTTTGGATGAAGAAAAATACTTCATGTGGTTCAGATTTACAGAGAAATTGCACTTTTAATAACTTATTTCTGTAAATGCGTTGGTTCACACAACTTAATATTTAGCTGTAGTTCCTGAACAGGTACAAAAAAGGCAAACGCAACCAACACTGGAGCAGAAATCATTTAAAACACTGGAGCTAAAATCTACTTGAGCATTGATGCATGTCATTCTCGTTAAGGGCATCAGCTAAATGCCATGGACATATATCTTTTGTCAGCTATGGCATTAAATGTGGCAAATAAGAGCTACATGGGTGTTCTTTTAATGTAGGTTTGAGTTTTCTTTCCAGGGCTAGGCCTCTTACTTCCAGTGAAGGACAATCTTAATGCTTCAGCAGACCATGCTATTTTGGACAACACCACGCTTCCAACCTTATGGACCCAATCTGGGGAAGAACCTTTTCTATTCCAGCAGGACTGTGTCCCAGAGCACGTAGTGAGCTCCATAAAGACCTGCTGGAGGAGTTCAGTGTGGAAGAACTTGACTGGCCACACAGACCCTGACCTCAACCCCATCCAGCACCTTTGGGATGAACTGGAACGGAGATTGTGAGCCAGACCTTCTCCAACATCAATATCTGACCTCATAAATGCTCTACAAAATGAATGGACACAAATTCCCCCAGAAACTCCAAAATCTTGTGGAAACCCTTCCAAGGAAAGAGGAAGCTGTTCTACAGGAATCAACTCCATGTTAAAGTCTATGGATTTAAATACACTGTCAGGCGTCCCAATACTTTTGTTCATATAGTGTATAAACGGGGGGGGAAATACATAGTGGAGTAAGGGTAATTATAATTACTCATTCTGAGTGCTAAATTAGCTTTTGTGTCACTTGATTAATTTTTTGTAGGTTTAATTATTTGCCGTCAATGAAAAATTCCTAGTATACACTGTGGTTAGTTTATTGAAAATAAACCTGGTGATCTGTTTTGTATACCTGTGTAAACAGCAGTGAGCTGTGACTCAGGTCAGCCTTTATTTGCCTATTTAATGGCAGTCCTATCCATCAATGCAGGGTTATATACAAACATTTGCAAATGCAAAGTGTGTTTTTAATGTCTACTTTTATTAGAAATACCTTGTTTTTCCACTGATGGTGGGTCAGTGATGATTTATTATGTGCCGTGATGATACTGTACATAATAAAGATTTTATAAGATAACCTTTTATTAGTCCCACGGGTGGGACACTTACATTATTACAGCAGCAAAGTGGACAGAACAAGAAAACAGTATGTCAGATAACAGTAATAATAAATATGTGTGTGTCTATATATATATAAATCATTAACATATAATCAGAGAGAATAAGCATTATGCCTCCAAATAACATTTTAACGAGCATGTTGCGTCTCTCTGTGACTGAGGGTGCGATTCGGGACGGAGCCTCGTGACGTTTACGTCACGTGGGCTTGAGCTCCTCCTCCCGCGCGCGCGCACGTTCCCATTGTCCAAGATGGCCGCGCGGGTGCTGCTGGTGGGGTGCTGGTGTCGTTTCTGAGGCGGGTTCCGTTCTGTACGGGTCTAAGTCTGCTGCGCGTGTCCCGGGGCCGCAAGAGGCGCGCGGCTCCTCCTCTCCGGCCCGGTGGGTCTCCTTCATGCACGGCGCGGCGCGCGGGGCCGGTGCGTTTTGCCTCCTGCGCGCGGAGAAGTTCGGAGGAGGAGGAGGAGGAGGAGACGGAGGAGGAGGAGGATGAAGAGGCAGGCCGACAGGGACGCGAGCCCCGCGCGAGCGGCCGCCAAGCGCCTCCGCGAGCGCGAAAGAGAGAGAGAGCGCGAGCGGGACCGTGACCGGGAGCGTGAGCGCGAGTCCGGCCGCAGGGAGGATGCCCTCGCGGCGGCGGCGGCAGCAGCAGCAGCAGCAGCAGCAGTTGCAGCCGCAGCTGGCGCCCCTCCAGCTCTTCTGCCGTCCCCCCCTCTCGCGCTTCTACTTGCAGACCCACGGAGTGCCTGCTTCGCCAAGCGTGCCGAGCGCGAGAAGACGCGCGATCACCGTTTGCACCACGACGCGTCTAGCCTCGCTGCGCGCTCCGGCTCGCGGACCGCGGGAAAAGGTAAAGGCGGGCCGGCGGGGGGCGCCGAGCTGCTTGGTGGGCGCGTGGCTGGTGTTGGGGGCGGAGCCTCTGGAGGCGGCGGCGGCAGCAGCAGTGGTCTCGAGTACAAGACGCTGCTGGTCAGCAACCTGGGCTCGCACCTGTCCGACGAGCACGTGGAGGACGAGCTGTTCCACGAGTTCAAGAAGTTCGGCGACGTCAGCGTCAAGCTCTCCCACACGCCCGAGCTGGGCCGCGTGGCCTACGTCAACTTCAGGCAGGTGGAGAGCGCGCGGGAGGCACGCCATGCCAGGGCACGCCTAGTGCTGGGCGACCGGCCGCTCAGGGTGGAGCCCGTGTACGTGCGACGACGCAGCTGTACGCCCCCCGAAGTGGCCTATGCTCCCCTACTGCACCCCGCGTACCCCTACAGGCAGAGGTCACTGTCGCCCGGAGCTGGGGGAAGCGTCATGAGGGATGCTCGTGCCAGGCACTATGCCGAGGGTGTTGTGGGACTCACTAGGGAACGAGAGCGTCTCTTGGACTACTACAGCGCTTTGGAGGAGAGGAGCCGTGCCCTCGCGTTACAACTGCAGACTGAGGATGACCTGAAGCCCGAGGACGACCAGAGAGCCACCAGAAACCTCTTCATCGGCAACCTGGATCACAACGTGTCGGAGGCCGAGCTGAGGCAAGGGTTTGAGAAGTATGGCATCATTGAGGAGGTTGTGATAAAGCGGCCGGCACGCGGACAGGGGTGTTCCTATGCTTTCATCAAGTTCCAGAACCTGGACATGGCCCACAGGGCCAAGGTGGCCATGCAAGGCAGAGTTTTTGGAGGCAACCAGGTAAAGATCGGCTATGGGAAGGCTAATCCCACCACGCGCCTCTGGGTGGGTGGCTTGGGCCCTAACGTGTCGTTGGCTGCTTTGGCAAGAGAGTTTGATCGCTTCGGGAGCATCCGCACTATTGACTATGTGAAAGGAGACAACTTTGCTTACATCCACTACGAGAGTCTGGATGCTGCTCAGGCTGCATGTGCCCAGATGCGCGGCTTCCCACTGGGTGGCCCCAACCGCAGGCTGCGTGTGGACTTTGCGAAAGCTGAGGAGGTGCGTGCATACCCACAGCAGTACCAGCTGCCCCTTCCGCTGCCCCCGCATTATGAACTCTTGGGTGAGGGTTATGGCCGTCACCGCAGCTTGGAGAAAGAACTTAGGGCACGGGCTCGTTCCCCCTCCCACCCACTCTTTGCTGAGAGAGAACGGGAACGTGGGGTCTCTGAACGCGACTGGAGCCCTCCAAAGGCCCTGGAGCGCAAAACTAACACAGAAGCATTTGGCAGGGGAAGAGCCCGCAGTCGCAGCAGAGAGCGCTGGGCCAAGGAAAGAGACTCAGACCGCAAAGCCTGGGAAGAGCGCCGCAAGCGTCGGAGCCGTAGTGTCAGCCCAATTGAGCGACTCCACGAGGAGCGGGGCCGGACCAGAGTTAGAGCAGGTGCCCCCTCTACACCGGAGGACAGCCCGGACCGGGCGCGTGGTCGTCTCCCTGACTCCACGTCTGAACCCCAAGGCCACACCCCTGACAGCAGCCTCCAGCCCAGTGATGAGCGGCCGCAGCCTCAGTCGCAGGATGATTCAGCCCAGCACCGGAAAGGCGGGGAGCACGAGTGTAACCACCGAAAAAGTGATGCGGACCCGGAGCCACAAGTGGACAAGTGCAAGGGTGAGTCCAGAAAGCCCAGCACACTCTCAGAATATGCCCAGACCCTCAGTAGAGTATGGCATGGCTCCCTGGTTCTGAAAAACAGCAGCTTCCCCACCAACATGCACATCCTGGAAGGAGGAGCGAGCTTCCTCCTCTCCCTCATGAAAGACAACCAGACGGGCAGTGCCAAGATCACTCAGCTTAAGATAGCCCAGCGATTGCGACTTGACCAGCCCAAGCTGGACGAGGTGACCCGCCGCATCAAGCTGGGCAGCCCTGATGGGTACACCGTCCTCCTGGCAGTCCAGGGCCCCATGGACCGGGACTCACCACCTCCAGAACCGGGCCTTCAGAAACGTCTCCTCCGAAACTTAGTCACCTACCTCAGAAACAAGCAAGCAGCTGGTGTCATTAGCCTGCCACTCGGCGGGCCCAGAGAACGCGAGACGGGGGGCATGTTGTATGCTTTTCCCCCCTGTGAGTTTTCACAACAGTACCTTAAGACTGCCCTCAAAACACTAGGCAAAATAGAGGAGGAGCACCTTGTTGTTGTGGTTGTTAAAGATTCACTTTAATACTGTTTTTCTGCTCCATGGCAACTGTTTCTTTCATTCTTTCTTTAAATGCACAGGTCCCAAACTTAAATGAACAGCTTTGTTTGTATTTTTTCCAGTGAACACAGTTACTGCCTTTCACACAGATTCACCAGTCTGCTTTGGTGGTCATAAAGCATTCCATTGTTTTAAACTCCTTGTTTGTTCATGGCTTTGTAAACCTGAGAGAACTTTTTAATCCTGTTTTTTTTATCAACAGCGTTCTTGTACCTTGTTGCACCTCATTTCAAAATGCATTTTTCTTTATCTTGCATGCAGGAGGCAATTTTACTGAGGTTCCTCTCCACTGATCTGATGTAATGGCTGTGTATTTGAGAGGAAGTCAAGCGTAGTGTTTTATGTTGAAGCCCCCCTCTTGAGTAACTTTATGGCTCCTTTCCCTTGCATGGTCTAGTTTTATTTTCCCTTCATGTTTCCTTATGCTGACTGACCAAGTGTGCCATGTTCTGAATGTATTACTTGAGACAGCATTTTATCTGTTACAGGGGGAGGCACTTGTCATCACAGGCAACATCTACCTCTGGAACCTTTAGGCGTAGCAAATGAAAAATGTCTTTGGTAACACCTTCTGACGAGTGCACTCTATTAATAGCAGACGTTACAATCTGTACTAGTTTGTGTGATGTCCCAGAACACTTAACGTTTTTATAATAGTACAAACACTAAGACTTGTGCACTGATGTGATGGTGGTGCAGAATTCCATTGCTTCTTTTATTTGTTTTGTTTTTAGTCCAATTTATTTTATAGCTGAATTTACATGTACAAGTCCTGTCCTGTTTTGAAATAAGCTGCCATCAAATCTGTGCAAAGCTTTTAAAAATGTAACAAACACTGACTGCAATTGAATTAGACTTGTGTTTACGTGAAGGTGTGCACCAGTCTGACAGCTAACACTACTTCAGAGGGAGGTTCTTCTGCTCTCCGTTCTTTTAAGAACTGTATTATAACCACCTTCTGCTGCCATTCCCTGACACTCCGTTTTATATACCACATGTAGCCTTTTTCTGTTGTTGTTTCTACAGTTTGTATTTGACCTATGTATGCCATCTGATAATGTAAGTAAAACATTTCATGGTCTTTTTAATCCTCCGCTCTGACTCTTTTAATGACTGATTGCAGAAGGACATCCAAAGCCCTCCCTGCCGCCGCGGCTGAATGAAGCCAAAAACCTTGAACGCCGACTCTGTGTCCCTAAGCATATATCACGTCTCCATGGCTACCTTTCCTTCACTTAAACAATACTGAAGGTTGGTGGTAACCAGGCAACGACACTTGAGCTAGAGCAACAGTATGAGGCGTGAGGGGAACAGCAAGTTAGGAAGTAGTTATTTTATTTTTTGCCTGGTCCTGTCTCTCTGCACTAGATGGCAGTGTTGTCACACAGCAGAAAGACTTTAATTCCGCACATGATACTCAAAGTCCTGCTGTGCAAGTGGGAAGTAGCTTCAGGGGATAGACTTGGCAGTGCATATTAAGCACTAAGCGAAAGATTGTACATTATTAAGCTGCAGGAAATTAAGATTTGACACTTAAATCTGCTCACCAATTCATGTGTTGAGGGTGGATTACTCATATGGTGCTCAGGTCACAGCTGGAGGTTTTCATTTGGAGAAAAAGAAGCAAAACTGCAGGGGAAAAATGTGCAGTCACTGTGTCTGAATCTACCAGTTAACAAGCAGTGATGTATTAAAATTTGGAAGCATTTAGGTCAAACCTTATAGTATTGTGTGCATAACAGGTCAACAATTTTTTTGTAATGATCAGAAACTACAGCACCCTTTCAAAACCAGTTTTTCATGCTGATTTCAGATCTGATTTCAGTTTTTTTCAGTCTTGTCAACTTCTGAATTCTGAGTAATACTAGATTTGCAATAGACTTGCATGCGTTTTTTTTTTTTTTTAGAACTAAACGCACCAATCAAGTAACTGTTTCCATATTTTCAGTGTAAAGTCAGACAGGCCACACTGTGGCATAGATATAATGATCAGAGTCAGTCAGCTGCCACTGTTTCTTCAAAAACACTCAGCATATGATTATTATATGATCATTACACCAACTATCATGCAGAATAGAACTAGTTTCATCAAAAAAACTAAACACAGATTTGAAATCCGTGTGAAAACACTACAAAACCCACTTAAACTTCTCTCTGATGATTTTAACCTGTGGACCTCTAATGAGATCTTGCATTTATTCATTTATTACTTATTTATACAAAGGAATACCATACAAGGTCAAGGTTTCATTTTAATGAGACTTATATTCTACAAAAAGGCAAAGTTACAAGAGTGTCATGTTTCACCATCCACATAAATGACAGGAGCACACACTTCAAAAAGGAGAACCTGTAGAAATATTTCAACCGCAGTGAATGGAATCGGCCGTCCAGCAAACACTTAAATGGGTTTTAGTTTGTCTAATTAGAACGTTCTGAAACACACTTCTGTTTGCTGGCCACTGGTATGCAGTACATTATTCATTGCAAGAATAATGGGGTGATTTATGTAAATAGCCTTTTTAAAAGTAAATGTATTATAATTACCTTCTACAGGAATGTTTCTGTTCCATTAGCACACAGTTGAGGCTTCATCGCAGGGGTCACCAATTTTGTGTGCAAAGGACAAGCGTTGCTGCTGGTTTTCATCCCAACCAAGCAGGAGCTCATCTGTTTAGTCAGATGTTTGAGAGATTAGACAAGTGGAATCAAGTAACAACCTGCCTGACTCCAGTGAAAACCTGCAGAAACACCCTTTGCGGAGAAGATTGGTGACCCCTGCTTTATCATGTTGTTACTGCATCACCGTTTTTCAGGATTTTCAGGTAGAAATAAAAATATAAAATAACCTGTTAACTACAGACGTGTACTTAATAGATTATGTAGTTAATAGATCTGGTTTCGCTATAGATTCTTGGGTTCACTTTAACCATGACCATGTATTTTAATGTAGTCTTGAACAGTTCTCCAGGCTTCCTAAAGGACTTTCAATGGCTCTCATTTTCAGTCCAGTCCCTGAACCTGACCAGTTTCAGAGGAATGTTTTCACTGAACCAGTGAAGAACCAGGAGCAGATGATTCCAGAAGACCAGGCGGTGATCAGTATACTGGTGGTGCTGAATGGAACATGTTCCCATATCGGTAATTTTATCTGCTCAGTATGTCAAAGATAAGACAGTTTAGGACGAGTAAAATAGCAGTTTTGCACCAGAGGATTCAAAGCAAATTATAAATGAGGAATGGCACAAGACTTTTGCGTAGCATGGTGTTTCTTAGATACATATGTATATTTGTATATGTAATATGTAGTTGCATGATCAGTACATCAGGACAAAACATGACTTGTGAACATCTCTGCTGTTGAATAGACTGTAAATTATCTACATTATAGTTGTAGTAATAATTATACTAAATTTTCTCTGAAAAAGATATATATAGCTGACTCAGCAGTGATGTATCAGTGTATTCAGGCTTTAACAGGAATTAGTGTTAGAAGCTATTTGCTGAGCTCCTTGTTTGCACATTAATGTCATGCTCTGATTTTAAACTAAGTATTGAGTTTTCTTGGAGATGACTTTTAATGACTAGGTAGTTCTGAATGTCACATGGACTGGATTTTCCCCCAAACACTTATTTTGTTACATCCATATCCTGTTTTGATTAGGTCTTGCCTTTTTTCCCCAAATGTCCATCATTATTAGTCTATTTGCAGAGCCATCATTCGTTAATTTACCGTTGAGAGAGAAAACCTTTGCTGGACATGGGAAATGGTGAACCTCCAGCATCTCATTTCTATGATTCACTGTATATATTTTCTTCCTTCCTTTTTTTCCCCATCTTCCTGCTTTTTACTACTTCCTACATGCAGGCCTTCAATAGCCTTGAGAACTGAAGAACTTTAAACAGCGAAGCCCAACTTCCCTAGTTTGTGTAATAATTGGGCCAAGTGGAAAGCTCTTTTTTCTTTCCTCCTGAGCTGCTGATGTTTTGGAGATGGGCGGTGTGTTTGTGACAGACAAGATATTTATTTTCCTCTTCATTAAATACTAATGAAGTATAGACTGTTTACTCACAGGGTGGTTCAGAGCCACTTGTGTGTTTCAGTCGCGTTTTATCCGTTTTCTCTACTGGATTTACTGTCATCCGTGAGAAAAGCAGTCAGACTCTTTGATTAATGAGTTAATGAAGGTCTGGGTCTCTGAGTCTCAGCTGACTAGGCTTTGCTTGTCTGGATCTTAACATGGCTCTCGCTTGGCACATATTTCAAATCTCTCTGTGCTGTCTCGGGCCTCCGATCGCCCTTGGTTTTGAGTGACGCGCTCCTTAATTGACTGGACTCCTTGGCCCTGAGACGGCAGGTAGTTCTAGAGAAGCTTACTCCGGTGTTATTAAAAAGATTTTTGTGTTTGTCCGTTGGTTGGTTTTCCAGCCGCGTGAACAAACACAAAAATGGGGGTCTAAAATCGCTGCTTCTCTAGAATTACCTGCCTTCTTAGCTGGAGACCCAAACTGAATAGTGCTGTCAGAAAAGATCCTCCACTGAAAATCCTCTTTAGTTCGGGCTTAATCCATGGCCATGAAAACCATACACCCTCCACCTCATTGCTGGCTAATTTCTCCTAATTTCTCCTCCAGCCGAGGCTTTGTGTTATTGGATATTGGATGACTGTGGAATTCAGGCCTGGAATTACCAAATAAATAAATAAATAAATCATGTTAGTGGATGGTGAAAGATAAATAAAGCAAAAGAGAGCTAATATTACTAAGTAGCTTCAGGCAGAGCAGGATCAATTCGCTACTTGTTCAGAAGAAGAAAACCCTTAAATCATACACTGGGTTTAAACAGGGTCTGGGAAACTTGTTCAAAATGTAGAGAAATGAATATATGGGAGCTCCCTAAGGTCAGTGCATCAACTAAATAAACTCACTCTGTCTTAGTCGTCATGGGGCTCCCTGGTTTATTTTACGCAAATAAGGCTCAACAAGTATGGCACACAAGCTCTATATAATCTGAGATGCTACTAAAATAGAAGCATAACATTTGATGTAGCTTCCATATCATTGGTAATCTAACCTTTTTCATTGTTAGCACTTTTCCAATGCAAACACTTGTCTAGCTACATTTTACATGGTGCTTATATTCAATGACAAATGGACCAATAGAAATCATTAAAGCTGTATTACATTAACATACATTCAAGTTAATGAACATTTCCTTCGCCTGTGAAGTTACTATGAGATTTTTGCTCTAACCATAAGGAAATTAATTTTTTTTCTGTGATTGTTGAAATTCTTGCCTTATGGCTGTTTACACAGAAGCTAGTTTAGACTGTGCACTGATTGGCTTAAACATTTCTTTTTTACCCATAACTTTCACACTGCTTTTGCCCTTATCCAAAAAAGTCAGAAATAAACGAAATACAATTCAGCAAACAAGATTCTCTACAGACCGGCTGAGCTGAAATCAGTTTTGGGACAGCAGTATTATGTCTGTCAGTAATGCTAATGTCCATTAATTTTTTTGACAGAAGAAACTACTGAGATTAAAAGATATTTAGTGCAATGACTGGTGATTCTTTCTAAGTCTCAGACGCTGAATCTCAAGTCCCACGTAGGGTGTTTGTACATTTTGGCAGCTAGTGGTCTGGTGGTTAGGGAGCTGCCTGTGTGATCAGAAGGTTGTGGGTTTTAATCCACTGAGCCACTGAGCTACCACTTTTTTATGACTGCTGGTGACCTAGTGGTTAGGGAGTTTATATAAATATTCATACATTAAATAATATATATATAGTAATCCCCACTTTTTGCAGGGGTTGCGTTCCAAGAGCAACTGCATGTAGTGAAACAAAGCCTAAAAATACCCTAAGTGTGCCCACAAATGAGCTCCCGGAACACTTTAATGTCATTTTAAACTCAGTTTAACGCATTACCCTGAAAGAAAATGTAAAGATAAATTTCCCGCTGAGATATGCAACTTGGAAGGTTGCGGGACAAAAGTGTTGGGCTACCGCAGCGAGGTGAACGGTTTTCAAAGAATAAAACCTCATCTACTCAGGCTAAAAATACAAATGAGGGCTCACTGGAAAGATCTCCTGGAGATCAATCAAACTGTGGAGTTCTGTTTGTCTGAGTGCTTTCATCACGGAGAAATCGAGCTTCAAAAAAAGTTCCCAGGTCGGCCACAGCCTGCCCTGAGTCCCCTCGTGTATAAATTGCCACAAAAAAGCAAATAAAGGCGGAGGATATTTGCAGATTCCGCGTTTTGGGGATTTCTGAATTGTGCTTAATATGAGCAGGGAGACAAACTAATAAGGCAAAAAGGTCCCTTCTGATTTCAGGTAGTACATCAGACAGTGGTGTAGAGGAGTGGATCCCAATCTTCATGGCCTGCACACTTAGTGCTTTTTCTGCTCTAATACAACTGATCCAGCTCGTAAAAAGCCAGACCATTAGCTAATGAGTTCAGGCCATTTCAGCCAGAGCAGATAAAGCATAAAAATCTGCAGAGAATGGGGTACCTGGATGCAGGGTAGGGGGGGGAGCTGGGCTGGAACCAGTGGTGTAGAGAGGAATGCCTTTACAATGTGAGACTGGAGGTGAGCTGCTTTAGAAGTTATTTATATATGATGCATCAGTTTATTAGGGTGGTGCTTTTTGAATACCAAAATTGTATCCTCTGCATCGGCATCATTTTAAAAATATTTACTGCATGCGTTGGCAGAAATTTGAACGGGAGCTCTTTTTTTTTCAGCCCAGTACTGCCTAGTTTGACAAGAAGGTGAGGAGGCAAACACCTTTTCTGATCATTCAACTTTGCTATTTTCACGGCCCTGCATTTGTAGAAGCCCGGGAGGAATTTTGCAGAAGTTGCCAGATTGAACTGTGGCTTCTAGGATGGATTAAATCTTGGAAACTGGCTTTTTTCAGTTTGGGGATTAAATCCAAATAAGAAGCCAAAATGGATAGCTTATGAAAAAAAAGGGTCACTAGACGAGCAGAGGAAGTGTAAATGATTTTAGAGGCTCGAGTGAGGGCTCAACTGAGCTCTATATAGTTTTTAATTTGACAGGGAAAGGCAGTGCATGTATTCTGTGGTGTCTTTCTTCCTCTCAGCTGGAGACTCTGTATTAGACTGTGCATCCATCGAGGTCTCTATCTTTAAGCATGCAGGGGCTCTCGATAGACGTAGGAGTTCATTGTTCATTTATGACGCATTATGTTTTATAAAACAACAGCCAATCTGCTGAAGGCCAACAGACCAGCGCGTTTTCCCCGAGTCGTCTTCATAAGTAAACTGCAGTCTGTAATAGCCAGGGGTCCATTAAACTTTTCTCTCTCTGACAATGGCACAGTAAAGCTCTTGTGTTGAGCAGCTTTAGCACAGCTTTGGGACTGTTCCTTGGAAACAGATAAGGCCTGGTTGTGAACTGAAAGGGATTTTCATTGGAAACTAATTCAGCTTAACCTTTTACACTGAATTCATATAAGGTGAAGGGTTTTCATTTCCAGAATCAGAATCAGAAAACTTTATTGACCTTGAAGGAAATTATATTGAAATTATATTAGATTGTTCTTGTCTCTGTGTTTCTGAGCTTGTGCTTGGAATGCACAGAAACACAGAGACAAGAGCAATATAATTTATAAAGTCTAAATAAGTCCACTTTTTAGAATTAAATTCTCTATGCTACATACACACTGTTGGGGTATAAATACTGTAGATAACTAATAATATTACATATATAGTATGTGTATATATAGTATTGTGTATATATGTATACTCATTCACACTGTATATATTTATATATATGTATTTAGTGTGTATGAGTATAGGTACAGTACAGGCCAAAAGTTTGGACACACCTCATTCAATGTGTTTTCTTTATTTCCACTATTTACATTGTAGATTCT
>JBBJLR010000139.1:7388656-7405988 GCA_037577145.1 Brachypetersius gabonensis | reverse complement strand
TTTTTATTTATGCATTTCCAGATACAAATTGCTATATTGTGATATATATCGTTATCGAGGTAGAAAATTGCTTCTGCTGTGATAGAAGATTTTGGTTATATCGCCCACCCCTAATACAAATCATTGATACAGACCAAGCAAGCCCTAATAACTTCACAAATATCATTTAACAGTTTGTTACATGTTGTTTCACACCTCACACTTGTCCTCCAACTTTTAAGGCATAACATTAAAAACAAAGATGTCGGAGCTTAGAATAGTAGTTAAAAACAGCATGACCTATTTTAATCTGTAAGGACTCAAAACTGCAAAAGAAAAGAGCGGTGAGCAAACTCCAAAAAGAAATCCAGATAACTCAAGGCACCTGTCTGCAGGGACAGGATCCTGAAAACAACCTGAAACAGTTACTATTAAACACATCATCCTCAAGGACTTTCATTTAATTAGGAACACGCGCTACTCTATTAAACACAGGGGTTATAAACGGGGGTGGGAGGGTGGGGGGGTAGGGGGGTGGGAAAGCCACGCGCAAACTCAAAGGAAAGCGCCATTCTGCAAACAAAAGCTTTTCTGTGAGACGTTTCTCTCTGGCTCAGGAGACAGTCTGGCTGCAACATGCGCCACAAAGCAAGACAGGAGAAAAAAGGCTCACCTCTATATTCAGAGGCGGCTATGGTAAAAAGTACAGATGCAGTTTGAGTGTTCTAGGCCCATGCGATATCAAATCTGTCACCAGTACTGGTTTTCAGAAGCTAATCATTCTGATAACAACTATCAGCCAACATAGATTTATATGGTCGAATTCAAACGGTTTATAGTCATATGCTTAAAGTAAAATACAGTGCATCACATACCTATGTTTTGTTCTTGTTTAAATATAATTAACTGCACATCCTCTGCAGTGAACACACAATTTTTTTGTGCACATGTTCTAAACATTAGCATATTAAAATATTGGGAAAACCTGCCCTAATTCTTGCACATTAAAACATTTTTTTTTCCAATGTGTCAAATTCAGCAAATAAACAGTAACTGTGCATTTAAATGTGCTAAAGTTCTCTATAATGGGTGTTTCCTTATTTTCAACAAAACATGTCATTTGGTCTGGAGCCCCACGTTTTTACAAACGAACACCCATATTTAAACAGTATTAGTTTAAATATGGATGAGACAGCCATCAGTTGTTAACCGTTAAATATGACACTAGGTTCCCAACCATCGAATAAACAGCAGAAACTAAAAAACAGATACACACATATATATAAATATATTACTGTCGAGGGAGGACTGTTCCAGCATTTTTGCAGATTTTTTTGTTTGTGCATCATCACATCATTGTCTCTTCTGTTTTTTAGTTTAACATTTTAAGCTGATTTTGTTATTTGAACAAAGCCTGTACTGAAATAAAAATGAACATCTAGCACATTAAATTCCTAAAAAATGTATATTTTTGATACATGTCCATTATAATATAACAGTAACTTCCAGGCATGTTTATTCTAGGCCAAGCCTTTAAACCCCAACCCAGTTGGGCCCTAGTGAATTCCTATAATGAAACTTTTCGTTATTGTGATACTCACTTGTTGCAGATCCAGAGCTCCTTGAGCCACTGAGAAAAGAGGGTGAGACCCAAACTCAGAAGCTTCGAAAACCTTAAAAAAGCAAAATGGGGACAGAAGAAACACATATCAAGGCTTTCATTTGCATGTCACTGCTCTAACTGATATTAATACAACAACAAAAAGAACAAAAAAACAATAGCTGGTAGCCGAACATTCGCTTTCTCTGATAGACGTTAATCTTGCTCTTGTCATGATAGGGCGATGTATCAAAGTTGGCCATTATCACAGCTGAACGCGTCCAAACTCGCTGCCTCTCCAATTAATTTTTTTTTTCAGCCAGCGTACGACTAGAAAGCGAGTTTAATGATGATGAATATTCATGAGCCTGATTGATCCTAAAGTTACTGGTGTTTGTGCATAGGCATTGCTGGTCATGAACGGCCATGGCATCATGAATAAACATTACAGTCATTCCACAGGGTAAGTTATAGAGTGGAAGCTGGCTGATAATTCAGTGAGTGTAAATGTTTCTGCATGTTATAAAGAGGCAAGAATCAGGAATCACTAAAGCATCTGAAAGATCATGGTTAGATGGCAGCCTTCAAGGTGGTGGAGGGAACAGAAGCTAGCAATACTCCCATTGGTCTACTACATCAGGGTAGCAATAGGATCAGACACTGAAAGTCAGTTTTCAGGGCATGGATTAAGCCTAGTACTGGACCTTACTTTCCATCTAATGAAGAATATCCATTCAGAATGCTGTGTCGAGTTTTTCCTGTACTATATAAATGTAATTATGGAACTACATACTTAATTAGCTGTGTAATGAATTACATGCTGACCCCATTTACACCTGGTCAAATTATTTGTATCCTGATCAGATTTTAGTCCCATGATTATACACTTGGTCAAATGCGTCTCCAGCCAGCCTGAAATAAATCTAATTACTATGTGGTGAATATGCAAATCAGCTCATAAACAACCAATTGCCTGCGCTGCCCCTCATTCTTCTGTTCTGTTCACAATTTGGAACAACACAGTCAAAAAGAAGCTGCTTAGAATAATTATCCTTCTGTTTTATCATCTTCATGAACCACAGCCATTAAAACCCCATGTGTTGTAGTGGGATGATGAAAAATGTTCAGGTGGGGTGAAGAGCTAAATTTGGTGCTTTATTTGAGCTGGCTGGCTCATCTGGAGTAGGATATGTTATTAAAACTTCAGGAATTGAACTGAAAGAGCAGTGATGCTGCATTAAGTGCTAAAGTGTGGTCTAGAGCAGCTGGGTGGGCTAGTAGTTAGGGCGTTGCCCCTGCAATCAGAAGGTTGTGCATTCGAATCCCAACTGCTAGTGTTACCACTGAGGTACTCTTGTGGCAAGGGATGCCTCTGGGTGGCAGAACCCTGCTTCTTATGGGTTAAATGCAGAATTTCACACTGTGTGCTGTGGTGTGGTGTGTTCATGCATGACTATAAGGGGCCACTTTATTTTACTTTCCATTAGCAGAACTACAGGGGGCGCTGGTTGTTGAATATGTCTCATAGAAATGTACACTGCTTTAACGTGACCAGACTGCATCTCAACTCTCCTATGCAACTCGGCCATAAGTCTGATATTTCAGATGCATGAAGTGACCAGGTGTGAATGGGGTTGATTTATTTTTCATTCTGACAGGATAGGGACTGCATGCCATATTCTTTTCCATTTGTTTCAACATCATCTGACAAAAACACAACACCAAAAATGAGTATTCTGTTTTCTTTCCACAAAACAAGACACGTAGATTTTAAAACAGCATGTCAGTCAATCATAACAGCACATCTCTTCTCCTCTGTCTCTATTTCTCTGTTTGAATTGGGAGGGAGGAATAACTTGTAAAGTGATACAAAAAAAAAAACCGGATTGTGCTTTTATTACTGCCCGTGACTTCCACGGGTTAGTCAATAAATGTGGCTAGGCATGCTAACAGTGATTACAGATGGGTTTAGACGCACTGCTGTTTAACATCGGCTTTGTTAGGTTGCTGTAATTGTGGTCGGTCCTGGTTCTGGAGACCCCCTGCTCTTCACACTGTTGTGTTGATTAACGAGCCCATCCTAAATGGAATTTGTTAGAGCAGGAACAACAGAGAGAACAAGCAAAATGGGCAAGCAGGGGTACAACAGGACCAGGACTGAGATTTTAGAATGGATCTTGCATTACCAGTCAAATGCTTGTAAATGACATTTAATGTACTTTAATGTAATTACATTAAACATTTAAATCATATATATATATATATATATATATATATTTACTATACATGTATATATTTACTATATATGTATATATGTATAGTAAAGACATTATATATAACAACAAAGACATTACAATGTTTAAATAACAATTATACATTTACCTCAGTCACAAATTATAACCTTCTTTTGGATAAAGCTATTTTAACCCACCCCAATTGGATCAAATACATTAATGAGAACAGACAGTCTGCTAATTGAGGGACACAAAGTAATTAGGATGGTACTGTGGTTTCCAGTTCAGAACGTTTAAAACGGCAAGGAAAGTACACTCAGGGGTGAAAGTTCTAGGGGTGTAAGACACGTTTGGGTGTGCCTGGGCCATACAATAGGAGGGGTGTGACACGGCTGTGGTGGATTGCGGGGTTTGAAGTCCTCACCTGATTTCCAGAGAGAAGCACGGCCCCCGGTGAGGGACTGGGACGGTACGGGATCGTGGCGCCCTTTGGAGGTGACTGCGGGAGAGAGGGAAGAAGACGGCGAATTGGATCGTGTTTGCTGAAGTGAGGCGTGACAGTGTGTGATGAAATTTTCCGACCGCGCTGAATCGAATGGGGTTCCGTAGCGCGAGGAACCACTTCGTTTACAGGCTGTGATTTCAAGGTTTATTTGCCGTGGCTGACGGATGCAGAGGAAACACACAGACGCAATTGAATTCTCACTTGCGAGAGCTCTTCAATTAGGAAACAAACAATAAAAGCATGCATGCCCAGTATATCATCACCAACAACACGTTTGATCTAAAAAAACTATTAAATGTTATATTGAAAAATAAATATATGGTAATGTACAGAGTTTAGTCCAAGTAGGTTTGGACCATTGGTCCTAAAGGCCGCTGGTATGGTAAATAAACAAACTTAAATTTGTATTATAAAATGCAACTGAAAGTAAAGCAACCAAACACTTATGAAAAAGTGTCCTATTCTGGATAATGACTGGAAAGTCTGGGATAATTGAACCTTTGTTTTAGTAGCCAAGACTGATGCGCTTGTATTACCTTAATGAGTAGAAATGCTGACAAGCTGAACACAAATGTAATGTGCTTATCGATCAGTTCTTCGGCACATTACTTAAAAGTGGCCCATTATCTTTAAACAGGAAGCCATTTGCTGAGATTATTTTCTGTATATTGTCTAGATTGATGATGCTTTCTCACTGTAGTGCTCAGATGAGGCTTTCGCAATTAAGCTTGAGTGAACTGGACAAATCAACATTATTTCTAAAAGTATTTTCGAAGTCCATTCCTACGCACAGCGGATTTTGCATTTTTTTCTTCAGACTAAGGGAAGCAATAAAACTAACTTAGTAATCTTTCATATCATGTTTCATTCAACCCCCACTTCCACCAGTCAATGACAAAAAATGCTAATTTAGTTAGCCTGAATTCAAATTTCAAATTCTTGCTCTGTTTTACTAGGCGGCCCCACTGGAATTTTCGAGGATATTTGACTGGAACCTTGGGGCTCTATTTTGGTCTACTATACACTTGTCTATGGATGGGATTGCAAAGTTTCTAATGTCTCAGAAGTTACACTCATGTAAAGTTCACTGCACACTATCACATAACTGATATTGTTGACTATCAATTTTTAACGTTAAAGGATCATTTGTCCAAAAATATGCAAATTACTGTTCTTTCTTTCTCTTTCATGCTATGCTTTTTTAAGCCATTCCCATCACACCATCATTCTAATCTATGGTGTGTTCAAAAATGTGATTTGGTTTCCAACCAAATTACTGCATGGAACTGCTGGACTTTAACAGCATTACCTGCAGTTTGTACAGAATATAGTTATCAATACAGATTATTAAATTACATTAGAAGGGATCTGGGGAAATAAAGGCTTTTGTGTAAGGTTTGAGAATACTCACATTTGAATTCGATTGAAATATCACTTAAGATAATTTTACAGACGATAATCTTTTGCATTAAAGCTTCCTGCATGCAAACCTACACTGAGATGATATTTGCTTAGTATTATCAGTGACATCGTTCTGTTTGCAGTTAGTATCTAATAGATAAGGCTTATATACAGTGGACCAAAGGCAAAGTGATGTTCACTGAGACCCAGGTCCAATGAAGCGTGGTCTCGTCTTGGCTCAGTCAGACGAAAGGAATCTTTTTAAACATTCATTGAGTCACTTTGCATAATTTGCATCCCCAAGCAAGTGACATCGGGCAGCGAGGAGCATTCTTGTATCAAGGCCCAGCTTTGGGTGCTGGGCTGGTTAAAAATGGCTCTAGCATGCCACCCTGCCTTCCGGCCCTTTACCGCTGAAGGAGGCACGGTGCGTACAAACCCTGCTGATTAAAAAGTAAAGCCTCCTGCTGTTCGAGAAAAAGAACAAATATTTGAAAGCGAATTCATTTAGGATCTGTGGAAATAAACTCCGTGATCATACCTCAGTGACAGATCTTTTCTACTCATTTAGAAGCAGCCCTCAGAAATGCATAAAAAATTACGAAGGCACTGCAGGAGATTATTCTAACGGTCCTTGTAGGTACTGCTCAGAGAAGAAGCCGCAAAGACTGTGCGGTGTTTTAGACAGGCTATTTAAAGCTTTGTCAGGCTTTATAGGCTGTATACTTGTATTTAAAGCCACAATGAGAAACTGTAAGAAGTGTTACCCCAAGGCCAGTAGTGGATTAACCTAAAGATCACCAGCGATGCCAACAAGTACACTATATGTTTGTTCGTAACCAAGGCTGTTAACATCTACAGCATTTGCTGACTATAGCATAGTCTTACACAAAGTAGACATGTTAAGTAATGTAGACAAGATCTAGGGCAGTGTTCGATTCAATTTACATTGCACTCTGATATAGGGTGTGATAGAGGAGTCTGACTAGGCCTCAATGACTGTGTTGGACAAATCAGATTTTACCCATTTATAGAGGGGTTTGGCTATGCTTTGATCAGACAGAGGATTCTGACTAGACCTGGATTCAGGGACTTTGTTATATTAGAGTTTAAATAGACCTCAAGCCAGGGTTTTAGCTCTGTGATAGAGGAGTTTGACTGCTCCTCAAGCCAGAGACTTTGTTCTGTGATAGAGGAGCCAGAAAAGGCCAGAGTCTAAGACTTTAATGATGGGGGTTGACCATCCCTTGAGTCAAGGATTGATTTTGTAATAGAGGAGTCTGACTAGCTCTTGAGTCAATGGTTTTCCTTAATAACGGAGGATTACGTCTCAAGTAAGGAACTTTGCTGAGTTATGGAATAGTCTGATTGTGCCTTGAGTCAAAGACTTTCCTGGGCGACTGAGGAGTCTGATACTGTCTCCAACCAAGAACTGTTTTGTGATAGAGAAATCTGACCAAGGCCAGAGTCAGCGATTTTGCTATCTGATTGAGGAGTCAGACTGAGTCTTAAGCCAAAGCTTAAGCCCTGTATTACAGAGGAGTCTGACCAAGGCTGGAGTCAGGGACTTTCCTTTGTGATAGAGGAGTCTGACTATGAGTTGAGACTTCGTTTTGTTATATAAATAAGCTGAAATAATAGCATGCACAATAACTTAAACGTCTTTAGAGCACCCTTTTTAACTAATCATGAAGTATGAATAACCTTAAAGAATTCTTTTTTCTTTTTGTCTTCTTTTAAATCAATTCCCTTTTGTGCAGACAGGAAGATGTAACCGCTTTTCATATTGATTCAGCTGGGTTGTCATCTTAAGGTTTAATTAAAGGACAGAAATGAGCAGCAGTACCTCGAGTATGACAGTGCAGATGAGTTTGACACATTGGATGATGGCCTCTTGGCTTCCAGATATCGTCACCCCTCTTTCTGTGGAGTTGGGAAGTAGATCTCCAGCCACCTGCACTTGTGCCCCTGTGCTCTGTCAGTTAGAAACAATAAAACATTAACACTCTAATTTGAGGCAAGGGTCCGCTTGGTGAACTGGTCTACTGCCTTAGCTGAATGAAGGCCTTGTCAGGTCTGCAGTGTTTTAATTGATCTGTACTGACACATTAGTGTAAGGCATTTGGCCAGATTTGAGTCTATGAATAAAGACAGGCTGATTTCACACTAACCCAGTCCTTGGGACCTATGCCTTGCACAGTTTTTTGTGTTTTTCTTACCTTAATTCCCTTGGCTTATCTTAAGAAAGCGTCAATCAGAGCTAAGTCAATGAACCATGTAAGCATTTAACATGTATACCTCACCCAGGCCCTGAGGACAACTTTTCTGTGCCTATATCTAAATAAATTTAAGTGTAATTTAGATGTAAATTGGGTGGTCCTAGGCATGGAAAAGTCCTACTCTCAAGGTCCTACTTGGTGTTTCACTCTTTTTAAGTCTTAAGAAGCAATCTAGCGAGTAAAATTTCAGCCAGCAAGTAGAGCTTACTCTGAGAATCCCATCATCTATGATAGTGATGGAACTTCTACTGGATTGCCTAAATAAGTATGTCCATCAAGAGTGCTCTTTCAGATATTAGGCTTTTGTTTTATAGTATTTCTGTCTTATTTTATCATTTAAACGTGTTGGATGTTAAATGATAAAATAAGACAGAAATACTCCCTTGTCTTTTACTGTCAGGATTTTGTAATGCACTGTGTAAAAGCTGTTCACAAAACTAGCAAAAATATTGAAAATGAATGTAAATATTCATATTAAGAGAAACATCTGTCAATGGGGCGAGCTAAAATTACTTTAAATGTGCAAAAATATTGCACATTTCAAGTAATTTTTAATATCATTAATCTAAATAGTTTACCAAAAAGTTGGTAATACAGTATTTAAAACATGAAATTAACTTCAAACATTTTAATGGATAATAATATCAATAGTCAGGGCCACAGTATCAGTCTCAGACTCACTCTCTGATAAGGCTTATTCTACTGGCAGATATTTTTTGCGTAATATAAAATTATTTGAGAGTGAATTTCCAACATTTTCTTCCAGTATTTATGAATGGATTTTTTTTCCAGTGCTTGGTCTCTAAATACACCTTCTCAGGTTTAGTTTTTGCTTTTGTGAGGGACTGAATATCCCCATGTAGGCAAAAACAACAACACAGCCAGTTTAACTAAACTATAAAGACCCACATGTTTAGCAAGTGTTAGCCAGGGATTCCATAGTAACTTCACACAGACTGCAGAGATGACTCCCACTATGGTTGTTTTGAATAGCCAACCCAAACGACCCAACAGAAGCCCCACCTCACTGAGGTCCTGGAATCTTCGATTAGCTTAACACATTTCCTGCAATCCACCTCCCTCCATTTCCTGCATTAGTGACCACTCCGAAGTTAGCATGACCCGGCCTTCAGCATTACCTCATTCCCAGGCTGGCAGCAGAGAGCCCATAAATGTAAAATAAATGGGTTTTTACTGGCATCCAGAGCCATGAAATATGCATTGGAGCAAGCAGGTTTAACATAGAGCGCCGCTCCTCAGAGGTCTTCTGGAGGAGGTGGAGGGAGTGGAAGACAGGGAGCAGAAGGAGAAAGGGAGACAGAGATGTCCTGAGACGTCTATTCCTGTAGCACTTACCTCTCTGATCTCTTTGATTTTGGATCCACCCTTGCCGATGAGAGAACCGCACTGGCTGGCAGGGATGACCAGCCGTAACGTGACCGGAGGCTTGCTGGTGACTGTACCGTTCGCCACAAGGGCAGTCAGGTCCTGGAGTGCAGAACAGGGAAGAATGTTTAAAGGCGAAATCAATGGTGGCCTGGTGGTTGGGGTGTTGATCCTCCAATTAGAATGTTGTGGGTTCAAATCTCAGGACTGCCAATGGCACCACTTGAGCAAGGTGCCCTACACACTGCTCCTGGGGGCTGTCTTGCTGGCTGGCCACAGCTTCATTCGGTAAATGGGTTAAAGAATTTCACATTGTTCACATTGTGTGCTGTGCTGTGTTGTGTTCATACGTAACTATAAGGGGCCACTTTAACTTATCTTTATATCGTAGTTTTAACAGACACTAGGGATGAATGAAGGCAAAGTGTTTTCTATCAGGTGGGCTTGGTAGCAAAACAGGGTGGACCAAGGAAATACCGTGCTTGAAAAACAACATAGACCAATTAATGGGTCGTCTCTAAGAACATAAATTTGCAAATGAAACACTACTGTTTAACAATTAAACTTCCTTATCAGGATGACAGTGAGAGAACATGGGCTCGAAGTTTTCCAAGATACAAAGCCTATACTGGTGCTTTGGCACGACTCTCACCCTAGCAATGACCCTAGCAATATATTGAAAATACTGTCCTCTTCAACTCGTTAAAGCATTCTGAACTCTATTTTAGCTTATCAAATCAACTGTGGCCCAATTTTGTAGTGACCCAGGTACCTTTAGAACATTCCAGACAACTGAAATTAATTTTGTGTGAGGACCTTGTGCATCCGATTCCATGCTTACAAAGAGCCCCTTTTCACAGCCTCGCAAATTAATCAATCCCCCTATTCACAGTCGGCAAATCGATGTGACCCACTGGCTAAAGGTTACTGGTGATTGAACCAAGTCCATGCATGTTGTGGCTGAAATCAAGTCCATCTCCAACATCACCAGTTTATGGATAATATTAGCATTTTAAGTGGTTTATGCTCAGTTCTGGGTCCTGGCATCTATCGGACACTTGCAGCACCTGGCTGACCTGAAACCAGCGACCCTTATCTTAAGTCTAGCCTTAGGCATGACAGGGAGAATCTGCAAACATGGCCTAAGATCAGCAGTGGAGGGCAGCTTTCACATTCTCTGTGCACTGAGAGGAATGGGCCTGAATGTCCATTAGTCTGCCGACGCAATTTCGGAAGCTCTTTCTTTAATTAAGCCGAGCAATAAATATCAGTCCAAGTCGTGGCCCACCATTGCAGCAATCAATTAGCGGGGAGCAGGACTCTTGCCGGGGTTTGAAATGTAAATAGCAGCCGCTGTCTCGCTGCCCATCAACTCCTGCTCTCCCTACGTGAACGGAATTATCATGACTCAAGTGGGCGCCTCCAAGCAGAGCCCCGACAAAGGATTTATTCCTGCTTTCCTGGCCTGGGGTTTGTTTGGGAGATATTGCCTTTTGCAATTCCTCCGACATCTTACTTCTGAAGCCTCCTGAGAATGGAGGGGAGGAGGAGAGGAAAAAAAATTGAGACGTGCATCTGTTCCCCAAAAAATAGCGGCATTTCTGAGAGTAAACAGGTGACGAATACTCAAATGTGCGACTGTGAGATAAATGATTCCCTCCCTCTCTCTCTCTTTCTCTCTCTCCGTGTCTCTCTCTAGTCCCTCACTGGAGGATTTGCACTTTCACCTCTGCAGTACTCTTTCCTCATCTGAGTCGGGGAGATATAGGAGTCACCTTCTGGATTTAATTTCACAATATGCTTTGTGTCTTAATAGGCGTGAGCGGTTCGTGTTTTCCCCCGGCGCCTCTTGGTGTAATTTGAAGTGCTAGCAAGATGTCCAGACCCCACCTTCTCACCTTCCGCCTTCTAATCTACTTTCGCAGCCTGGTGCAAGATAAATCATCAGCCATGATATCAAGCTCCACAGCTCTGTACACTTGCTCGTAAGACTTCCTCAGGGTTGGTGGTGAGCGAGGCTCTGAATTTGACCTTGGATGAACTTTACAATCATAATATGGAATTGCTTCTCTGGTTGTTCTGTTGTGGCAGAACAACCGCTGAGTTGTTCTGTTATGGCAGTTGCTGAATTCAAGAAGAAAACAGTGTGTGAAAATAAATAAAACGGACAATGTTTTATTTTTCTTAAATGTATTAATAGTAAGAACTATGTTATCAGATACTGTCAAGCCCGGAATTATTCATACTCCTGGCAAATTTGGGCTTCATTACTTTTATTCCCCTTGATTGGAAATGACACAGGCGTCTCCCAGAAGATAATAAGATGATGTACAGGAGGCATCGTTGTGGAGAAAAATATTTATCAGCTTTTATTTACATTTGAACAATAAGTGGCATGTCCAACATTATTTATACCTTTTGCAAACTGTCAGTCTGTGGGAAAATACTAGTGGAGACGTGCATCAGCAATTATAGGAAGTGTTTGATTGCTAAAATTGCCAATAAAGGCTTTTCTATTGATTATTGAGAAGGGTATGAATAATGCCACTTTTCTCCACAATGATGCCTCTTGTACATCAAAATATGCATCATATGCATGAATAATTTGGGCTTGACTGTATGTCTGGTGTCCAAATGTTGCTCTATTTAGTACTGGTGCTATAAGTCTAATATAGTGGACTCTAGAGGTCAACAGTCACTTAATTTGTATCTGTAAATACATCCCCAAAATGTCTCTTAACATGCACAAATCGCATCCACTTCTTATTGCATCCTAAATCACACTAACAAAGATGCACCACCCTAAAGAATAGCTGAATGCGGTTTGAATGAACAATTTAGGTGACTGTTGACTTCCAGCACCTACTGTAAATAAAGAATCAAACTTTGGGTCAGCACATTTGATCTCAATGTGTATTCTGTTTGATGGACTTAAAGGTAGTTAAAGGCAACATATACCAGTTCTAGAGAACTTTGACCTTCATAAGAATAGGTAATTGGTGGACACAAAGTTCATTAGTGGGCTTCTGAAGTTTCAACATGCTGACACATATGTCACATTACAAGCCTGAATTGGGCCACAGGCAGCAGTTTGGCTTAATAAACTTCAATTAGGTGACTAATGTGAAAGTCAAGACACATCAACCTAACTTTCTCTTATTGATTAGTCTCAGGGTGGGCAACTCTGTCTGCAATGCTGCAAAATTACTGATCCTTTCAGCCATTATTTTAGAGGAGAACTGTGTCTATGAATACGTTCTATTTTTTGGCAGTTCTTTTTGCAAGTTACACAGGTCCTCTACTTTGATTTTTCTTGCCTGTGGGAATTCATGCCCATTGACAGCATTTGCCTGTGAAACACCATTTCAATCCTTCCCTTGTTTTTTTTCTTCTCTCTTTCTCTCTCCCTCTCAAAAAAAAGTCAAGCCTCTAAAGCCAGGCAAGCTCCTGAATAGATCTCCTTGTAAAACACTGGAGTGGTAACGTGCATCATGCGCTTGGCGCAAGCCAAGCCTCGGCCGCCACCTCCAGGGTTTCTATGACAACTCCTTCCTTTCTGGGCAAGGCGGAACAAGGCAGGATCGAAGCAGGGAGGGGAAAAGTGTGTGGGGGGGTCAGAGATTCCCCAACAGCTGTTTAATGAGCGGCGCGCTGCCTGGTGCAACACGATGTAAAGGAAATAATGGATTTGTTTTAAGCATTGAGGCAGAAAAGCAAGGTTCTTCACAGAGGCACTGTTGAGGCAGAGGAGTCGTTAAGGCATTAAGGGGGACTCATTCTCTACGTTTGGCTGACAGGAAAAATGCATGGCGACTTGAGTGGCAGTTTGGGGAAGGTTTGGGAATTGTGTGTGTGTGTGGGGGGGCATATGGGAAATAACTATGTAATATAACGGTAAACCCTAAAGGTCCTGCTCTCATTTTGTGATGCTATTTTAATAAATCTACACAAGAACACATTTAATCATATACACAATGAATCACATTGCCTTTAAACTGTGTCTTAATTTCCTATTTTTTTCTACATGCTCGTATGTAAGTGTGACCGCTGGTCTGATTGTGCAGTATGTGTGCATGGTTGTATTCTTCAAGATTGAAGCACACTGTGTATTTTTTGTGCAGATGCATGCATGTGTGTGTATGTGTCCCTCACCTCCTCCAGCTTTATTGTGATCATAGTGAAGGCTCGGAACACACACTCTGTGGGGCCGGTGATGGTGATGATCCGCTCTGGGCAGGAGCCCTCTGAGATATTGATGCGTGCGCTGCTCTGTTGGGACGGACAGATTGGGAGAAGGAGAATTAAATGACAGCAATAGACAGGCCAGGCTAAACGACAGCAATAGAGAGAGTGAGGGGTGCGGTAGATTGCTTCTGCTGCTCTGCTTTCAGTTAGATCTCACTCTCTCTTTCTCTTTCTCTTGCTCTCTCTCTCTCTCTCTCTCTCTCTCCTCTTGCTCTCACCCTTTCTCTCCTGTACTGGTGTCGTAATCACACGGCTAGCTGAGACAGCTTCCTGCGTTCCTTTGCTTTGTTTAGCAGCTTCACTGAAATATGCATGGGGAAGAGGGGATTTGATCTGTGTGTGTGTGTGTGTGTGTGTGTGTGTGTGTGTGTGTGCGTGCGTGTGCGTGTATGCGTGTGCGTGTGCAGCTGCATGAGCATACATGCAAACCAAAGCGATAATTGATCAAATATACGAGTTTGTGAGTTTGTGTGTGTGTTTGTTCAAATGTGTGTATATGTGTGTGACGCAGAAAGATGTAAGCATACTAGTCCAAAAATAGATGATAGCATGAGCAACTATTAATATGAATCGAAACGTGTTTATTTTTGTACACTTTCAAGATGAAAAATGAAAATAAAAGAAAAAAGACACGTTTCTAATCAATATACACATGCATAGACCTTAAGTAAGTGTGTGTGTGTGTGTAAATGTTTGTGTAAGTGTGTGTGTGTGTGTGCTTGGTCTTGTATTTGTCCTCATAATTACAAGAATACTAGAAAATATACAGAAAATGTGGAGATTTTTTTTTTTAAACCACAAATGTGTTTCACAGTCATTTAGTGAAAAGCTAAAAGAGCATTAGAACCTGCTTTTGGTTACTGAGGTTAGGAATAGGAATGTTATCCAAATGCAGTATAATATGAGTCAATTGGTTGTCCTCACAAATCCTGTAATGTGTGTGTATGTGTGAGCATGCATCAGGTCTAGAACACTATCTGATAAAAATGTGTGTGTTAAAAAAACACAAATTACTATACAATGTGTATTTAATGTGTGTATTTCCTTCTACTCATATGCTTACTGACTAATTCACAGCAAAGAGTGTGTGTCTGCACTGTGTGTGTGTGTTTGTCTTCAGTGTGTGTGTGTGTGTGTGTGTGTGTGTGTGTGTGTGTGTGTGAGTGACTAAAGAAAGAGCTGTGCTGCGCTGGAGTGTGAATCATCACCCTGTAGGCCCCCCACTGTCTCTCTCCATTAACACTGATCTCTCGATCACTTAGTATCCCGCACGCATGCATACACACATGTATATGTGCACACACTCGACCCTGCCTCCGTCCATACATCAGACAGTACACGCGGCTGAACACCGCAGGACAATTCTCCGTCACAATCAATTTCAGTCACAACCAGCATTTTCGAAACATGACAGCAGAGGCACTCGCACTGCATCTCCTGAAGAACGGAGGAGGGATGTTGGTGCATGTCTGCTGTGTTAGGTAGTGGTACAACATACAATATTTCAGTCCTCTAAATGCTTTCAAATGCTTGTTTTGCCTGCGACTGTCATTAAGAGTGGTGTAAAGATGCATTGTTTCAACATTAGTATGAAGGTGGCAGTTTCATTTGGCTGGAGAATTCATGAATGCAATATAAACAACATGGACAAAAGTATGTGGACTGTATGTGGCCTTTACACTTTAATGAGCTTGTTGGATATCCCGTTCCAAAACAATGGACATAAATATGGAACTGATCACACATACATTATATAGACAAAAGTCCTGGGACACACCTGTCTTTCAGGGTTTGGGTCCCGTACTTCCAGTGAAGGACAATCTTAATGATTCAGCAGACCAAGACATTTTGGACACCATGCTTCCAACTTTGTGGACACAGTTTGGGGAAGAATCTTTTCTATTCCAGCTTTGTCCCAGTGCACAAAGCAAGCTCCATAAAGACATTGAGTTCAGTGTGGAAGAACTTGACTTGCTGCACAGAAACCTGCTCGAACACCTTTGGGATGAACTGGAATGAAGATTGTGAGCCAGGCCTTCTCATCCAACATCAGTCCCTGATTAATGCTCTACAGAATGAATGGACACAACTTCCCACAGAGCTTCTAAAATCTTGTGGAAAGCCTTCCAAGAAGAGTGGAAGCTGTTATAGCTGGATTTGAATGCAATGTCCTTAAAGTCCCAGTAATGGACAGGCGTCCCAATTCTTTTGTCCATATAGTGTAACAGGCTTCATTCTTCTGTGTTCGTGGAAATGTATACCCATTGAGTGAAGAGAGCATTTGTGGGGTCTGGCACTGATGTGGGATGAGAAGGCTTGGCCTGCTATCGACATTCCAGTTCATCCCGAAGGTGCTCAGTTGTGCTGAGGTCAGGGTTCCGGGCAGGCCACTGGTGTTCCTCCACACTAAACCACACTCATACTAAAACAGGAAGATACGTCCCCCAGTTGTTGCCACAGATTGAAAACGTTTGTACTAGCATCACTAGCATCACAAGGGGTTGAGCCTAAACCTTGAACTCGGACCATTATACCAATAAGTGATACTAATATGGGCCATTTCCATATAAAGGCCAACTGCTTTAAAACAGGATATCTAGATATCACTTAAAAGTGTAAAGACCCACATACATTTGGCCAAGTTGTGTGTCTACTGCATCATAAACTCTCCAGTGGCATGATCGATTCAGATTACTATAATTTGATAATTAAACAATAAAAAAATAACTAAAATAAACTCATAGTTTAAGTTAAACTATATTTTGCTTCATATAGATGTCAGTGTGACTGAACAGAAAAAATTATCAGATCTAAGCTCTCAGATATCTCTTAATAACTGAAACAACGGAAATTTTTTAAACAGTATCTGTGTTTATGTGCAAAAAAAATGGTTATTGATTAATCCAAAGAAGCCTAATATTAGCCAGGTTTATCAGTGAAAGATATAGCAGACGAGCTGTAGGAGCAAATACAACTATTTCTGCGGAAATACAACAATATAAAGGCTCTTTGTAGCAAATGAGGCACTGAAGGTGTTTATCCTCAGTGGCCGGCGTAGATTTGACATAAAGAAAGGTGGCTTTCCAAATATCGGGACCTGAAACAGCTTCATTTACTTGTCTGGGAATGAGGCCGCCCTTAAGTAGCCCACTCACTACACGCGAATGCAATCGTTTTGGGTTTCTGTGATTACTTTTATGTCCCGGCACTTGAACGCTGATCTCTTGCTTATTGCTTACTGTTTGTGAAAGCGTTTTTTATTCTGAGATGCTCGCTTCAAAGAGACATAAAAGGGGCAGAGATGTTATTTTTTGTTTCAGGCTGCGAGGTGTTGATAAGTCACGGCAGCTGATCGTGAGGGCGAACAAACGATGCACTGAAATAGCAGCGCGTGCAACGACTCGCTTCTTGATGTTGCCGCTGACCCCTTCTCGACCCTGAGGTGCCTTCCTAGCGACAAATAACGTGTGGCCCTTGTCAGATGGCCCTCAAGACGCTAATTAGGGGAGAACGATAGAGCAAGAGGCCTGTTTTGCGTCTTTCTGTATTAAGGGAGCAAAAAAACATTAGTCTTCATTTCAGGGTGGCAGTGAGCATATGTCTGTCAAAGGCATTGTAATGCTGCTTCTGTGTTTGTGTGTGTGTGTGTGTGTGTGTGTGTGTGTGTGTGTGTGTGTGTGTGTGTGTGTGTGTGTGTGTGTGT
>JBBJLR010000139.1:7377775-7388556 GCA_037577145.1 Brachypetersius gabonensis | reverse complement strand
ACACACACACACACACACACACACATACTCTCTTGTTTTCAATACAATGTCAGGACTGAGGATCATGCATATGTCCCTAAAACCCTTTATACACACACACACACACACACACACACACACACACATATATATATATATAAATATATATCTATATATATATGTATATACACATGCATATGTTTGTGCGTGTGTGTGGATTAGGGATTATTATTCTCTCTCTTTCTCTCTCTCTCTCTCTCTCTTAAATTATATATATCTCATTTCCTTGACTCTTAATCCTCTTTTTCTTCATCTTTGCCCTGAACATCTATTAAAACAAGTACACACATCCACACCTACACACTCTCACACACGCAGGAACACCTGAGCCTTTTTCTTCTCCAAGCTCTTCTCAATCTGTTTTAGGATGTCATGTTTTAATGGCAGAGGCCTTGAAATACCAACACTGCCATTTAGCAAGAGTTAATGAATTTATATTGTGTTCGGTGTGTGTGTGAGGAGAGTGTGGGGGTGGGGGCCCTTGAGATGAAAACCTTCATTTAAATATTTATGCCTCTCCTTCCTCTCCTTTCACTCCAGCACTGAGTTGTCTTGTCGGTGTGGATGTGGAATGAGGTTAGGTTGATGATTCCTCTCTGTCTGCTCAGGACCACCATTGTTAAGATTTAATGTGCCGGTGAGCAAAGCCTGTTTGGTATGGATAAAGTGTTATCCAATCCTTACACATACAAAAGAACATCACTCCCCCCCCACACACACCACACTCACACACACACACATGTATTAGGAATACACCAATCTTCAAAGGCAGATTTGAATTTTTGGTTAATTTAATACATTTCCAGGACTCTCTAACAGACCGAGACAGAATATAAATAACACTATTTGCTCTTTAATGGGGCAAACTGGCATTTTAAAATTCACAAATGAAATACCGGTTGCCTTTTTAAATAACATAAATCAAATAAAGAGACACACCGAAGGCTTGTTTAGCACAGGGAGAATAATGCCATGATATTGGCGGACTGTTGTGTGTTTTGAGCAGAAATTTGAGTAATTCTTAGCCAATTTTACAATCACCCTTTGTGTGTGTGTGTGTGTGTGTGTGTGTGTGTATGTGTATATGTATGTATGTATGTATATATATCTATATATATAATTAATTGCAATCTCCAGTAATTATCTGAATTTACATTGTTGTTTCTTTATCTGTATATTTGAAGTGTATAGATAAAAAATGTACTCAAAAATAAACAATTGTTCGGTATTATGTATACACTGTGTGCACAATTATTAGGCAAGTGAGTATTTTGAGGATTAATTTTTATATATAAAAAATTCAGTACTACCAGTCAATCCAAAATGTTAATACACCTGGAACATTAATTTTTTGTGCAAAGGAAATGTGAGTGTGCACATGCTCAGGGGCGTACAAATGTGTGCACAATTATTAGGCAACTATTAGTGTGCAGAATTATTATGCGACTAAATGCAACAATTTTACCATTCAACTTTTTCATTTACATCTGTTAAAGTGAAAATGATTATCAAGCAACTCAAATATAACAGATACAAGAATTTAAACAAAAATTAGTGACCAATTAGTGACCTTTTCAATAACAGTAATAATCCTGCCATTCATGGAATCTGTCAGTTTCTTGATCTGTTGATGATCAACGTTTTGTGCTGTAGCAACTACAGCCTCCCAGACACTGTTCAGAGAGGTGTACTGCTTTCCATCCCTGTAAATCTCCCGTTTAAGAAGGGCCCACAAGTTCTCAATAGGGTTTAGATCAGGTGAGGAAGGGGGCTATGTCATTATTCTTTCTTCTTTTAGA
Source organism: Brachypetersius gabonensis (assembly GCA_037577145.1). Taxonomy (NCBI): domain Eukaryota; kingdom Metazoa; phylum Chordata; class Actinopteri; order Characiformes; family Alestidae; genus Brachypetersius; species Brachypetersius gabonensis. The sequence goes on along the minus strand of JBBJLR010000139.1, from coordinate 7,386,718 downwards.
CCTTTACTGGCCAGCCATGCAGTGGAGTGATGCGATGGAGCACTGTCCTGCATAAAAATCAAGGTCTTCTTGAAAGAAGCAGATTTTTTCCTGTACCACTGCTTGAAGAAAGTGTCTTCTAAAAACTGGCAGTTAGGTTTGGGAGTTGATTCTGAACCCATCTTGAACCCGAAAAGGTCCAACTAGCTCATCTTTAATGATACCAGCCCACATTAGTACCCCACCTCCACCTTGCTGGCGTCTTAGTCGAAGTGGAGCTCTGTGCCCGTTACTGATCCAGCCGTGGACTCATCCATCTGGACCATCAAGAGTCGCTCGCATCTCATCAGTCCATAAAACCTTTGAAAAATCGGTCTTGAGATATTTCTTGGCCCAGTCTTGGCGTTTCAGTTTATGTGTCTTGTTCAGTGGGGGCCGGGTTTCAGCCGTTCTTACCTTGGCCATGTCTCTGAGCACTGAACACCTTGTACTTCTTAGGCCACACCCTCCCTCATTACACAAATATACATCACCTGATATGCTTCAAGCCAATAAGCATTCAAGATTATACAGCTTGGAGTTGGAATATATGTGTCTAAATTATGATATGGTCAAAATACTCACTTGCCTAATAATTGTGCACACAGTGTATGTATGTGTGTGTATATATATATATGTGTGTGTGTGTGTGTGTGTGTGTGTGTATGTGTGTGTGGAGAGAGAGAGAGACAGAGAGAGAGAGATCAATTATCTGTGGTATTATGCTGGACAAGCTGCCTTTCCTCACGCACTTAAATGATCTGATGATAATCCAGTCATTTAGTCATCACATCCTGGTCCATATCAAAGTCTCTCAGATCTTTACACTTAACTGTTTTCCTGCTTCCAACTTCAAGGACTGACTGCTCAGTCTCTGTCTGCTATACACATTGAATGGTGCCACTGTAACAAGATACTTGTTACGTGTAATTCACTTCACCTGTCTGTGGTAATGTCGATTGGTATATAAAGCTTGGATTCCACAGATAAGGTGTGTCTTACCTCCTCTCGTATCCTCTTCACAGTTTCTCCTTTCTGTAAAAAGAAAACAGAAGAAAAATCATCTTAAATTCCTCCTCCATCCTTCTCTCTACCTGGCTGTTGTCGAAGGTGTCCTCCTACCTGACGAATAAATGAGCTGCACTAGTTGAACAGATAGACTAAATTAATATCAATTCTGCTTCACTTCCCAGCAATATGGCTTTTGCGCGAATAGGTCCCACAGGAGCTGGTTCTTTGATTGAGCCCCCATTGACTGATATGACTAAAGGAATCAATGGCTCTTAAATCACTTGGCATGAGTCTCCCTTTGCTGTCTCACAAATGGGCCTTTCTGGAGGGGCGAAAGGTGTAGCGACAGAAATGTGAACACTGCTAAATCTCATACAGCTGTGGCCCATAGATCAACCCAATAAGTTTGAACAACTTAAATAAGTCTTGCTTCAGTGTAGTCTTTAAGTTAATCAGTGAAGTCTTTTAACTGGCCAGGCAAGGCAGTGCGCACACATGGAACACAGTCTATTTTTGCCGCTTGCTGTGAGAGGCCTGCCAAAAACAAATGTACTGAACAAAAAAGGTCATACAAACATTGTGCTAGCTGCATCAAGCACACCCTGGCCTGACTAAACCCTTTTCAAAAGTTGAAGACTCGGATTAAGACACATTTTTGTCACCTAAGAGGTGGAACGAACTCCCCTTCACTGTTAGAACTGTTATAAGAGTCCCTTGCTGTCCTTAAACAGCAACTGAAGACCCACTTCTTCAGTGAGCACTTAGGATAACAGCTACACGTTCATGCCCTAAACTCACTTACTTTCTGTAACCGCCTGTTCCTCAATAAAGTCGTGGGTACTCAGCTACTCAGAGCCCATCCCGGGCTTAAAGGGCATAAGGCAGGGACTCACACTGGCCGGGGTGACAGCCCAGCACATGGTACACGCTCACACCTACGGTCAATTTAGAATCCCGGATTCATGTGAATCACACACACAGAAGACCAGGACCCAGATCCAAACCCCCAACTCTGTGAGGCAGCAGTGCTACCCACTGCACCACCTGCCCTAAACTAACAAACAAAAACCCTCAAAAAAACTGTGTTTTCTCTGTGTGATCTGAGAGGGCCCTGGTGAACTAGTATCTTCATCTCTGGTAGAATCTTAATTAGCTAGCATCTCTTAATGTATGTCTGGGTTTACTAATGCGATACATGTATACTTCTGGATATGGGCGTCAGCCAAATGCTGTAAGTGTAAATATAAATGTAGCCAGTTCTCGTGCCATTGACTATACTTGCCCTGGCTTGCGTTTAAATATTCTATAGTCTACTCTTTGGCACAAGACAGATATAACATTAGCTGATGAGAAAAATAAAAGCAGACAAATCACATCATAAAAACAGGTGGTGGGGGTGGATAAATATGCAGTAGGACAAACATGGAACTTATTATCTACAGTAAAAACTATTCCAGGTGTCAGCTATACAAATATAGAATATAAGTGCAAATAGGAGACATGGCTCTATAAAAAAGTACTGACTGGATTTACACGGCAAAGATCTTTTTAGCAGTAATCTCTCTGTTTTGCGGATAAATCTTACATCCTTAATATTAATAAGCAAGTAAATAAGTAAATAAATAGTGACTGTTATTATTATTTCATATCATATTTGTATTAGGTACAATTATTATATAAATAGTGGATGTATTGTGATATAAATATGAATATATCATTTAAAATAAGGTCCTCTCTTACTTTCTGGAAGTTAGAACAGTCCGTACGTAGGAGTGGAGGGGTATACCTGTGTGTAGTGGAGGTGAATGTTGGTTCTGTTGTCTTTATAGAGGGACAATGAGGGCTCTTATGGCTGGGCTGAATAGAGTAACGGGAGGGTGGTTTCCATTTAATTGGAGGGCTGTGGTGCGAAACAAGTGGCCTTCTGGGAAACATCCTTATAAGTTTTCATCAATTTGATACTTGCTTCTCAAACAAACCTAATGCCCATGTCTGAAGTTACTTCCATCCATTTGTTTTTTTTAACTTCCACCCCCAACCAGCCATGAGCCTTCATTAAAAATGATGAATCACAATAAATACATCATTCTAGTTACTATGTGTCCCTGCAACGGTATGCAGATACAAGTAAATCTGGGTTATTTAACCCTTAGAATTCAGAGTGTATTAGTAAAATGATTTCAACAAATAAAACCGGCGTGAAACATTGTTTCTCTCGGTGCGGCTCGGCCGCTCTCCAGACCCCCTCTCTTTGCGCAGAGACTATCCTGAAAGTTCTCCTGTGTTCAAAGATCTGGTGGGTTTTTTTTTGTTTCTAAAACCTAAAATAAAAGAAATTTGTTCATTTTTGTTCTTTATGTCAATTTGTGTGTGATGCCATTTTAAAGTCCCTGTAGTGGTTGTTGTTATTATTATTACACGTTTTTAAATTACTGTAACTTTGGTTCTACGTGACACAGGAACACCAAACAAAGCTCAGCCTGATGTCTGACACCTCGAGCATCAACACAAACTGGGAGAACTTTTATATAAGGAGCTGTTTGCGGCATGATGGCAGTTTACCATTAGTTGTGCTTCTGTCACAGATCCGTGCTGCTCGTGTTCTAAAGGTTAATAGTTTTGATGTTTTCAATGTTCCTCTAAATGTTTCAGAACAGTAAAAATAAAGAAATACTCATCTAGGAATGGTGACAAATAAAACTCGTAAAAATTAGCCTGACAGTATTTTTCTAATTGACAGGGTGAAGCAGAGAGTGCCCGGAGCTCCAGACAGCTGAGTGCCTTGCCTGTGCTCTAATGCACTTCTAAAAATAAAAAAGTTGTGATCTGCCACTGAGTTAGAAATGCATTCTTTCAAAACTATTAAATATAGAGACAATGTTTGCTGGAGTGATGCCATAGACGAACACCCCCCCCATTCTCTAAAGAACCTTTGAGTTCTCAACTAAAACCTGTTCATTGAGGAACCAACACCAGTTCTTCCATGGCATTTTGGAATTTTAACATTTTTATCAAATATCTTTTTTGAGCAATGACTATATTTGGGTAACTTTGTGGCCAGAAACATGAAGGATTTGCTTGCAAAGGCATCCCATCAAACAATTCCCCATAATTCAAACAATAGTTACCAAAGTAAAAGCTGATGGCCCAGGAGGCCACTGTGGAAAGTAAGGCAGAGCCAGAAGAAATAATTACTGAACATCTATCACCAAAACCATTCTTCTCACTTACGAGAACTAACAACAATCAGCAAGTTGTAACAAAAGTTCTTAAAATGTATCAAAATGTTTGATAAATACTTAGAAGGCCAATGTATGAATCCAATAACTCAACCCAAAACCTATATCTAACCTGGGATCTAGTCTTAACCATAATACTGTTGAGTTTAACCAGATACTTTCTTAATAATTCTACAGACATCTTGAGATAATTTGGAAGCTATCCAAATAAAGTGACCAAAATAAAGTGGGACCATTTTGAGTGGATGAAACCGTCTAGACATGACTCTAAGGAGATTGTGGTGATGCCATAGACATAGACTTGTTTCTGAGATTCCAAAAGAGTATAACTGCACTTGTCGATTTATTGAAGTAACAGAACTAGCAGTTAGTGTTCTCTGAGTGTTCTCCTCTCCAAGTGTGTTAAGATGTTGTTTTGTTAACAACAGCTCAGCAGTGGTGCTCCATGCTAGCATTCACCCCCCCCCCCCCCCCTTTCTTAATCTTCCCCACTGAAAAAGCCTACTCATACACTATATGGTCAAAAGTATGTGGACACATGGCCATCAAACCCACATGAGCTTGCTGGATATCCCATTTTAAACTCATGTTTGGGCATTAATATGGAGTTGGCTTCCATTTTGCATCTATAACAACCTAAATTCTTCTGCGAAGAGTGTGTCTCTGGACATTCAGTCAAGTCAGCATTTGTGAGGTCAGGCACTGAGATCAGTTGGACAAGAAGGGCAATTATTTTTTCTATTAATAATAGCTGAAATTTTCCAAAACTGTTAAGCCATTTAAATAACTAGTACCTTTATTGTAAAATGTAAATTGACAATTTGGGTTATGACAGATGAAATAATGTTATTTTTATTGTAGATTTTAAATATAGATAGAAATTATTTCTAATGTTATGTTTTTTTCACAGGAACGATAGTAGTGGAGCAGCTGCTGGATCAAAAGCAAGAGCAAAGAGAGAAGAATGTGTGTCGCGAAAATGATGCTCGGTAGCGCAGACCCTGATAAGTCGATCCATCTGAGCTGAATAGTGGCCTATCTGTCACAGACTAAACTCCATCATGCTCAGCTCACTGTGTGCTAGCGTCTGGTTCTTCTCCTGGGGGGTTTGGGTGGCGTCTGTGTGTGTGTGTGTGTGTGTGTATGTGGAAGGCAAAACACTGTCAAAAACCCAGGGACTTATTAGCAGGCTGGTTCTGAAGAAAGAGCCTCCATGTTGCAAGTGATTCTCTGTGAGCCAAGGATGTGCTACTATAGTGTGTGTGAGTGTGTCTGTGTCTGTGTGTGTGAGTGTGCATAAGCGCTGCAGGACCTAGAGTTAGCTAACAGTACAAAGCTTAAAGGAGGAACACACACACACACACACACACACACACACACACACATGGCATTTACACACTGCATGTTAATGATAATGGGCTCCGCTGTTATGAAATCGCCACAGACAGCTCCATTCATGCTGCCTTCAGGGATAAACAGTGCCGACTAGAGTATTAAACGATATGAGATGAGAATTTGCATCATTACTGTATACGACAAGGATTAATTTAGCAGTTTGATATCAAAAACCTTGTCAACCACTGTGATTGTGCTTTACATGATAGTTTTTTTTTTACTTGGGGGTGTCCCTAAACTACCATCTGAACAACCAAAAAAGACTCTACAGTACAGAAAAACATAACCAGCACATCAATATCAAACAAATGTGTTCATTTCACATCATTCGATTAACCCCATGTACTGTAATAAGTGGTTTAAGTGGCCAATTTTCTTCCCATATTTGTTGTCTCCTTCCACTAGACAGGATGCCCCCAATCACACAATACTATAATGAGCAGTGATTTAGAACAGTGTTATAGTTCTCTAAGCCAACACCAGATGCTGGTTTGACTGTCAAATCTACCAGAAAGCCTAAACAGATCTGCTCTGGATTGTCAGGGCTTGAATAATTATTGCTTTTGTCTTCTCTCTCTGGTTTAACAAAACATGTATAGACTCTTCTCACCTTCCTCTGCTGCACATCATCATATTGAGACTGAGGTGCGGATTTGACTTGAGATCTGAATTTAGTACATATTTATTTTTGAAAATAGACTGAGCACATGCTACGTAAAAGCCTAACATTAGTAAACAAATGTTGCCAGTCAAGCAGGTCTCAACCAAGCTGGGCAGCATGCGAGTTTAATGTGTCTATTTAATGATAGGGGAAACACTGTGGAATTTACACATTTTCTTTTTTGTCCTTTCTCTGAGTCACTTATCCTAACCAGGATAAACAGTGGGGGTTCAAGCCTATCTCAGCAGTCAACCCTGACAGGGCAGACCCATAAGCAAAACAGTTTAGCATCTCCAGTTCTTCTGGCGTACATGACTTTGGAGTGACTTGACATTACACATTGTGAGTGTGTGTTATTTTAGGGAATATTTAGGTGTTACAGAATTGGATTGGATTCTAGTATCGACCTGTTATATGTGGAGTCAGATCAGATTGCAAAACTATAATACTATTGCCATAACTATACATACTATAACCATAACTACACATACTATAACCATAAATACACATAATATAACCATAACTACAATGCTCTACTCCTTTTTTCAATCAGATTCACGAGGAATCGACCTGGAATGGTATTTAATTAACAGATGTTCTTCGTCAAGAGTTCATTAGTGGAATTTCTTGCCTTCTTAATGTGATTGGGACAATCAGTTTTAATAGTACACAGTTAGTGATCCTATTCCACTATGGTTCTACTCCACATTGTGGCAAGAACCACTGAACTAAGAAAAAAATACAACAGTCCATCATTACCTTATTACAAAACATATTCTGCTTTGTTTAACGTTTTTTTTGTTTACTGCATAACTCCATGTGTTCCTTCATCATTTTGTTTGTATTTAATATTAATCTATTTTCTATATGTAGAAAATAATAAAAACAAAGAGACATTGAATGAGACGGTGTGTCCAAAATGTGACTGGTAGTTCACAGGACGATAATTAATTATAATGTAATTATGTTTAAATAATATGGCAGCATGATACATTTTTACTTCTAGAGGTTAACTATACATACTATAACCATAACTGACAGAGGTTAAAATCTGACCTATGATTAGGTGACACATCAAATACAAATGACCAACAAAAGATAATGAGGGATTCAGATATGCTCACCTTGCCTATGATGCTTCCGACCTCCTGCAAGAAAAAGAGAACAACATGAGGCAAATGTCAGGGTATTGACTGGAGCTCTTCTCCCCAGACATCTGTCTGTGGGTTTAGCCGTGTGTGAGCTGGGCCTGGTCAGGGCTATAACAAACTCGTCTGATCACTATCGGATGAGGCCCTGGCCCCCCTGAGGAAGGCCAGCCATGTGCTCATCAAATGCCTCTGCCGTTCCACTGGATTTTAGGCCAACCATGAGCTGGAGGTTGTGGCACATGCTTTACGAAGCTATGAGATCTGAAGTGCTTGTTGTACTAAATAGAAGGAAATTTCTATTTAACCCTTAGAACTAAAATTTCAGTAAAATCTGATTTCAGTATATATAAATGGTGTAAAACAGTCTAGAACCAGTGTTTGTTCTCCTACATGCTCGCTATTTGCCGCTCTTTCTCTCGGCGTGCCGCCACTCAGCCGCTCTCCGGACCCCCTCCCGCTGCGTGTTTTACACCCACTTGTAGCCGGAGACTATCCTGAAAGCTCTTTCAGGTTCAAAGATCTTGTGTTTTTTTGTTCGTTTCTAAAACCTAAAATAAAAAAAAATGTTGACCTTTTTGTTCTTTATGACATCATTTTTAAAACCCCATTATTTCACATTTTTATATTACAGTAACTTTGCCGTCAACTGACACCTGTGGACCCAAACCTGTGGAGCTGCCATATAAGTTTTTTAGTTGTATGATTTACCTATTGTTGTGTATCCAGCATGGATCTGCTCAGGTTCTAAGGGTTAACATGTACAAGCAGACCAATGATTTAGCACGAGGCGATAGTTAGGTCCCTCAAAACCAAGAGTGTTATAGGAATGGAAATATCGCGCCAGTAGTGGCCACTTATCTTGATCTTATTTGCATAACCTTAATGTCAGCCAGAGTTAAGTATTCATTTAGAATCCATTAAAGCTAAGAATCTATGCAGAGTGTCCCGAAGGTGGCAGAATCATTGTAGTTTAGGATCACCTGGGCAGATAAGACTGATAAGAGGATATGTACATGAGTATCCACCCACCTTGCCATGCATGAGCAACCTGAGGGTGAGGGTGACATTCATGCCCCCGTCTCCGAAGTCCTGCTCACAGTTCATTCTGGCTGTGGAGTCTGACCCAGGGAGTCGCATGAAAGAAGCAATGTAGATGATGGAGCTGTCAGGGGAGGGGGACACGGGATCCTTCTACTCTTCTTCTTCTTTTGCTTCTTTTCCTTCACAACACTGGGGGCAAAGACAAAACAAGAATGAGTACTGTGCAAAAGTCTTGAGCCACCCCTAATTTCTTTTTATTTATAAGATACTATTTCATGCCTGTCAAACTGTCGTAGCTTTGGAATACTGAATAGATTAAATTAAAGAAATGGAAACAAATCTTTTACTGTGACACACACACACACACACACACACACACACACACACACACACACACACACACACACACACACAAACACACACACAC
>JBBJLR010000139.1:7355391-7371425 GCA_037577145.1 Brachypetersius gabonensis | reverse complement strand
CACACACACACACACACACACACACACACACACACACACACACACACACACACACACACACACACACACACACGATTAGCTGCCTTATATTGCTCATTCAACTGTATATTTTCGAACTTCAACAATTTTTGCTCACTTAAAGCCTTATTTAATTCCAGAAAAGAAATTTTACATACCCTTTAATATAATGAAAGACACTGTAGTCGCAATATGTAGCAGCATAACCGTAATGCATAATTATATTCCTAGATTTTATACTGTATGATTTTTGACTGTACATTTGAACATTTTATTTTATACTGTACTGTCACAGTATTTTGTTATATTTTATTCTATTCTTTTTCTTAATTGTGTTGCTCTTTACTTTGTACTGTCCACTTTCTGCCATGACCAAGTTTCCCACTTATGGGACTAATAAAGGTTCATCTTACCTTATCTCTTATCTTATGGTAATATTTTGTCTATACTGTGCAGCCATAACAGAAATGAATGATATATAACAGTGTTAAAGTAAATGCTACCCTTGCTACAAGCTATAGAGTGTGAGCGTATTAGCTTTTCACATTCGTTAGCCAAGTCATTATCTAACAGAATGCAATGAACAAGCTTTAATTTCACTTCAGGCTTTATATCTTGGCACCATTTTCATTTTAGGGCAATAACTGATTGCCTTATACTATTTCTCTATTAGTGAAATTAACCATATATTTAATAGCATTTGGTTGAATAGAAAATAATCACTGAGAAGAAAAACAGTGTATGTTTTATATAGAGGGTCAGTTAAAATTTCATCATCAACCGCTGCTCCTAACATCATGCAGAATGACACCAAAACGAGCCTTATAGTGTCACGATTAAGGGTTCTGTGGGCTTACTTGAGATGTGTTTAATGAGATAAATCCTCGGTGGCTTGACATGGAAAGTAAATTTTATGTTGGGAGTGTGCTGGAAACACTACACAAAAGGCCTGCTTAGTTTTTGACACAAAGCTGACATGAAGTGACATTTCTCTGAGCATTGCCATCTTTGATCTACTGGGCAGTGGTTATGTGGAGCACTTCTGGCCAGCCGTGATGTCACGGTGACGCACGCTTGCTGAGAGGCTTTCATACTGGCACATGTGGGCACTGCGCACACACACACACACACACACACATACACACACACACACATAAGCACAGCAATTCAACTCTGCATGGACCAGGCCTTGACAAAGCAAATAGAGAAGGGGAAAAAAAGAAGAGGCAGCTCTGTCACTCCTCCTACAGCCTCTCTCTTACTGCTCTCTCTCTCCAGCGCGCGCGATCACTATAATTACATCGAATATAATAGTACGGGTGCAGCAGAGGTCTCTGTTCTGAAGATAGCAAGCTCTGTGCGCTGGACTCTACGAGCTTAAGTACAAAGTAGTCAAACTCAGTTTGCTCTCTTATGACTAATACTCGCTCAGGGCAAGGGCATCAATTGCTCAGATTTTACAACAGTGACCGATGGTCCAGTGGAACATCGTCATTGGAAGCCAGAGGGACTAAAAAGGACAAACGGGAGGAATTTCTCGAGTGAATTGCACTCGTGATCGGTGGATTTTCTGATCGCTATCTCTTTAAATCAATTTCCTTACCCGCAACCTTGGCCGCCACAATGACCAAAAGGTCAATAAATACGGTCGTTTTTGGTGGGAATGAAAGTCATTTGGTGGTTAAAAGCTTTCAAGCATATCTCATAATTATGATGCTCGGGCCTCTCTGGGTCGTGTGTTCTTTCGAAGCAGCCTTGCGTGGAGAATTGGGGGCTGGCTTCTGAAGGCTTTTTTGTTGCTGTGGTAATATTTACTCAATCCCCCTCTCCCTTTTTCCCTCTCCAGCGCCTCCGAAAAGGGCTGAGTGCACAGTGCAGGCGAGTGGAAGGAAACATTGCCGATTGAAAGGAGCTGCAGGGTATGATTGACAGCCAAAACAGCACCAAGTGACCTTGGCCGCCCGAGGGCCTCGTGTCCAGCGGAGATTTATAAGGGGGTCTGGAAGCTACGGGGAGAAGGGGGGGGTGGTGGGGGGCCGGGTTACTGGACAGTGAATACAGCCTGGTGCACTGGCGCCTTCGCCTAGCGCTCCGCTCAGCACACAACAGGGCGCTACATGTGGAAAATCATGCAGGACATCCGGTGCCAAGATATGGGCACAATCACACACAGACACACACTCATGCACAAACAAATAAGCAGTTGGAAGGACAAAATGGATTTGAGTGCTAGGCAAATGTTTTCAGCTGAGGCGTTTTATAAAATTCCCCCTCTTGGTTGGGATATCAAGGGAAATCGTGTGGTATGCACTCTGAAATTGAAGGGCTGAAACATGCTGTTCAAAGAACATAAAATATCCCCCCCACTGTTTTAGCAACTCTGCTAATCAGCAGCACAAATCAGATGGGAAGAAAAATCAATATCTTTGACGGTGAACAAATCAGGTTGTGCAAAGCTGACAGATTCTGGCATAACTCAGCAGGCCCTGGTAGAGTGCCCACATAAATCCTGCAGCGAGGGTCCATCCTGTCGAGTTAGATCCTTGCTTTAAGCATTTAATAAAAAAAAGAAAACGAACAGAAACAAACAAAAAAATAGCCTGTGACCTCCAATCGCACTCCATCTGAGTCACTGTTTGTACTGAGGAGCATTATTCAAATGTCTGGCACCACAGAGCATTTGAATGGCAGCATTTGAGAATGCCTCTCTGATACCACAGGCTGCCATCAGGGCATGGAGGACAGACTGGAACTGATATGATCCCATGCTAACGTAGTTTGGAGGAGGCCGATTTGTCCATGTCATGTTTCAAGGATATTGATTCTCGGGGTCCATGCTGTCCTCTACTGGAATTCATCTTAAAATCTCCCATTTCAGCAACTGTACATTTTATAAACCATCAAACTGCACTGAAATGTTTTGACTGATTGACTTACTGCACTTGTCTGAATATCCTTCCACTGTCTGTGGAGCTGGAGATGGCTCCTGCACCAGATCTCTAAAAAAAGGAAAACAGCCAGCACAGGCCCTCTTTGTAGCTAGAGTTGCCACCAAAATTAGCATTCAGACTTCAGGCTTAAGAAGTACAGAGCCACTGGTGACCCATGCAAGGCGTGACTCAATCAGCTTGGGGCCGGATTAAAGAGGGCAGGGGGATATGAGGTAAAGGTGTGGTGTGTCCGCTCCAAGCCTCTCCATTCTTAATCCCCCATTGTTTGGAGCCTGAAATGAATGCCTGGCTTTGTTTGTGCGGTAATTAGCAAATGTGTTCACGCTTTCACTGTGGCACTCCATGACTTCCTTCTAATATTTTTTCCTTTCTTTTATTTATTAATTCCTAGACACACGGAGATGTGCATAGTATTTAAATGCGACAGCATAATTACATACTTGTGCCATTATACATAGTTACCTTCCCATTCAAATTACATCGTATTTACTATTTCAAGAGTTGAGTTCAGAAACAATGGCAAAAATGATTTGAATAGACACCGAATCTGAACATGAAAGTGCATTATGCTAATACTGTTATGGCTGGTGATAACTGCAGCTTTTAAGTGTCAGAGTGTTTTATGGCTTTAAAATATAGCCTCTCTGTCACCATTTAATCTTTTAGTGTCTCCATATCGAGGTGTCAGTCCAGCCCCTGCAACTAACGTCTCAACGTCCCAATGGTTCTGCTCAAGATGGTCCAATCTTGTCTCCGTTTTTTTCTCATTTAGTGAGAAAAGCTGCAGCTGAGAGAAGGTGCTGAATTAAATTTGTCTGCGATCAAGTCAGACCGAGAGTACGAAGCATGAGCAGGTATTTAATGAGCAGAAGCAATAACCTGGATCTTTTTTTCCATCCTTTTTTTTATTTAATTAGATGCTCCACAAAGACAGTGCAGTTATTATCCTTCCTGGACCCTGGCAGCAATTCTTGCGTGGCCAGCAGGAAACTCCCATTTCCATTCTTCTTCTGCAAGGTATTATTTTTCCTAGCTCAGTCCCCTCAGCCACTGCCTCGCCGGCTTCCTCCACTTCAACCACTGAGAAGGTCACCGGCTGGAGAATATTGGCTAGAGGTAGAGAAAGGAAGGGAGAAAAAAACTCGTCATGTTTTCTCATTTGCTGCTTGTGACCCTAGATCTGGCGTGGCCCGAAGACGCAGGTGATGGAAGTGTAAATAAAGTGGAGATTGAAAAAAAAAGGGAAAGGAAATAAGCGAGAACTTCGAGGTCCTGGCAGGAGCCTTATTGGTTGTGCCAGGTTCTCCTGCTGATAAGAGGTTGGTGGGGGGGATCTTGTTGTACATTTTGTTGGGTGCCCCATTAGAGTCTTGTTGGGTGAGATTGCTCTTACATAAAGTTTTGATTATAGTGGAACAAACATGAAGATTAATTGAGGTTTTTTTTTTCCCCCCAAAATCTCCACTGAAAGATTCTGTTTCTTGTTTCCGGAGATTAGTCGAAAAATCCAACTCTTGAAGTCGGGTCGGCCTGACACAAACTGACCCAAATACATAATATAATTCCGCCGCAATGCTTCTCCCATTTGAATGTAAGGGAGCTTCGGTTTTGGGAGCCTACATTATTCCGTCTTCTGGCTTTCCGAGAGGAGGGGTTTGAGACATGTGAGCCTCGGAGGGACGGCGCTCTCCGGTGACAGATATGTGTCTCGGACACGCTTGGTTTAGGGACTTGACGCCTGGGACTAGTGAAGCGTGTTGCTAAAACAACAGAGCGTGCCACCCACACCCTCGACACTGCAGTGGATTCCGGCACTGCGGCCCTGGAGCAAAAGGAGGAAGGCTGGGGTGTGTTGGGGTAGGGGGTGGGGAGCATAGCGTTGTGGTAGGGTTTTGTCAGCTGCGCAAGCATAGAGGTCTGGGCGTATGCCTCTGATCCCGGGGAAGCTCCTCAGCTGTTCCAGGCTGGACAGCTGGAACCCAGCGGGGGTAGGAGGGGGGCACTTTGGTATTGGCGGGGCACTTCAGACAAGCCCGTGGAGACGGCAGGAGACAACAAGCTTTTTTAAAAGCATACCTCGTTACTGGGGTGCAACATCATGCTAGCTCAAATCCGCCCTCATTATTCCTATTAATTCTCACCACACTAAGTCCTGGAGGTCCTTCATTATGTTGCACCAGAGGTTTCGTCATTCTGAAGTACATCAGCTGTTCAAAAACACAAGCAAATCTCACATTTAGTAAAGTGCTGGAATTTGAGATGGCTCGTAAGAATGGCTGTTTTACCCCGAGCTTGATAATCAGTTTCTCAGGCACAGATTAAAGGCATGTTTGATCCACAAATCAGATCGGACTTGATTGCCTGTCACTGATGTGCTGAGATTTTTTTTAGGTTGCTGCATGTTTCTGAAAAAAGCCCACTTATTTCCTGGTTTTGATTTGTCAAGCTTTCATCATCTGGTGAGGCTATAAATAGACCCCATTGGATGCTTCACTTCACTATCAGGACCTTAAGCGTTCTCGGTTCAAAAAGCTTCATTTCTTCTCAGCACATGGGGCAATAATGAGAGAAATAATATGACATCTGTTTTGTTTTTTTTTACCAGGAAAAATAAGAGTTTTAGGGGAAATTTACCTCTCAGCCTTAATGAAACAATTCTATCATGGGTTTTTCTAGAAAAAAAAAAATTGATTCTTTTTAAAGCAAGACCTTCAGTCTACAGTGGAGAAAAAGTATTCGAATTTAGAACAATTTAAAGTAAAGTTCAGATGAATACAGTAAAGAAATACAATTGTACAGTATTTCTAGGCCACCTGTCCAGTCGAAGCAATTTTGAGACACTGACCATGTCAGGAAAACGGTCAGTTTTGAGTCTGAATGACTGAAAACACTCTCAACTGCTCATTAGAATCTTGATATAAGTTGATATAAATATTTCAGAGATATTACTTTTCGCATCGACTGTTTGATGAATTGTATAATAATATACAAAATAATGACAAACTTTGCATTTGTTTACAAATAAAACAAGAGTGTATCCACTAGTGGTCACAGCCTTTTAGCCACCATTGAAGATCTTAAGTCTTTAAAAACAATTCCATCACCTTTTTAATCTCAAGAGCTGTGGAAACCGAGCCACAAACTTTCAACAAATACTTCGAAGGTATGGACACTGTAGTTAAAAGCAAATGCTGCTCTCCGGTGAGGTATGGTGGTCAGACTCTTTCAACTTCCCCTCAAGACCTAATGAGGTCTACAGGGAGCAAAAGCTTCTTGCTCCAGTCTTTCGGACTCTCTGTAAGCACCGTGACCTCTGCCTTGGACATAATTAAACCAAAGGGGCCAAGTAAATAAATAAGAACACACATCAGAGGTTAATTGTATATAATATTATAAACAATGATCGCCACATCAAACTAAAGGATATTATTAGTAAACTGAAACTTCTGCTCATTTCCATCGTTTTATTGATCTCCATTGTATTCAGTACCCAGGCGTATACACCCCCCCAGCCTGGTCTATTCTAAACATTGATTAGTAGTGTTAATTATTGGATCGAATTGCTTGAATCGTAAATGATTGATGTCAAAGGTAATTTGAAGTCTGCCATTACCCTGAGGTGTAGACTTCAGATTTCTAAGCTAAAAAATAAATAAATAAATAAATAAAGATTTCTAAGCGGGATATTCAGTACAAGCTACCTGTATGACAAAAGCAGGCCTTTTTCCTACAAATAAGGAAAGCCTAGGTCAGACAATCTTATTCAGTGAAATGAATGGATATAACCATCAACGCTTCTCTGGGTAAACTGGGTTAATTCAGCTTAGCTGCATTCATATCCACTTTGTCGAGTGGCACTCATGTAAATCTAGTGTTTATGCAGACCAGTAGGAAAACCAGTAAGCATTTAAACAGTGATATACAGTTTTAAATCATTGGTAAAATTATTGATTTGATTTCTCATTTAATTAAATAGGAAGTTTCATGGGTATTTTAGAGTAACATATATCTAGATCGGTTTCCATCTGTGCCACAAGGTGAGAGAACATCGCTGCAGAGCTTCAGCATTTTTTGCAGAAACTGTGTCGCTATTAATGCTCAACGAATCATTCTGTATTCCCTTTATTACCCAGTTTTTATGTTTATTAAAAAAAATCATTGTAGCTAAAGTGGTGGAGCGTCCACTATTTTCGATCAGTATGTCCTAGACGGTCGCACTCTAGACCTGCCCACTACTCTTGACTGGAGATTTTCAACTCGCAGATCTGAACTAGTACATAAAAATTCTACTGCGGTTTTATCCCTAGTAATCCCAGCCCTAATTACCACCTGCGTAACATAATACTAACTACAAAGGAGAAAAACTTCCTCAGTTGCTTCGTGGTATTAACACCTCAGTTCTACTCCTGTATTCACTGTGTCCAAGAATATCTGTGCAAACACACACTATATCTTAGGTCTCCGATATGAGCTTGCTGTTCACAGTTTGCATGTTTGCGGCCTGGCGGTCCTGAATTGAAGCTAATTAAGTGAAGGTGCCCTTCTGATTTATTTACATTCTAAATGAAGGCACTGCACAATGCCCTGGAAATCAATCACACCAGATAATCCAATTCTCCTAAAAGGGGGAGAGGGGGAGCATCGTTCATGGAAATTATTTTACGAGGTGAAGGCTTATCCTACAGCTTTGCATGACTCTCTCCTGAGTCATAAACTAGAGGAGTAGCTTTCGTCGAGACAAGGTTCCTCCGTTTATTTTTTTTCATTAAATATAATAGTGTCTCTGCCAAAAGCGCATACTGGGGCTCCAGGTGAAATTGTAATTAATTGTCTTCTGAACATATCAATCCTTGGCTCTTAGAGACCAGCAACCACGGCCACCAATTACCCTGCAGTAATACAAATGATCTAATTATTAGTTATGCCATGGAAATTCTATGGGTATATAGTGGTAACACTGAGGCTGCTTGCGTGGCTTGTTAAACCATGTCATCTTAATTGTGATTTACCATTTTTTCCAGTCACCACGCACTTGTGAACATGTGTGCGCTTCTTTGTGAGCGTGTGTGTGTGTGTGATGGAGTAGCCTGACAGGCTGAAAGGCTTGGCCTCATTAGTAAATGTCTCCCATCGTCCACTCGGAAGAATGGTGCCGCTGCTCGGCCCGCGCCGTGTCATCTCACTAACAGTCCGCTGAAGGTTTCGGCGCCAACATGATCCGCTGTTGATTTTGTCACCAATTACCAGCGCTAATAAAGTAAGCAAATGTGAAGTCTGTCAGTCAACCTTGCGCCCTGACTTGATGTCGGCCTGCATTCATTACGCCCCAGTGCATGTTTTAGGTGCCACTTTACAATAAGGCTAAAAAATATTTAATACTAAATAAATATTTAGTGGTTGAGTGAGCAATTTAATTTTTTTATTATTATAGCTTTTTATAGCTGAATTTGTCACCTTTTCTCTTCCTACAATTTTTGAAATATGTGAATGGTTCCATCTGTGAAAATCTGGTGCAGTGCACATGTAAAGTTTGTAGTTTTTGATTGGTTGATCAGGGGCTGAATATTGATCATTTAAAATAAATGATTGTAGATTTGATCACACTGTAGATTTGATCACACGTTCAAATCTACAGTGTAAGAATTTTTTTTTAACACAAACTTTTTTTTATTTTACCATTAAACCAAAGTTTGGGTGTCTCCAAACACACAATCCCACTTCCCATTTAGTTGCAGAGATCAGGTTGTTTATTAGATGGTAGACAGTGTATAAATCCTTAATAAGCAGTCTCATACACTGATCTAGGATCACTACTTGGCGAGATCTGGCGTTTTGATGATACTAGTATGTCGGTAAGCTCAGCATCTGGTATCTCGGCGACCAGTGCACCTGCATTAACTGTTCCAACTTGTTTATAACTGCTTATAAATGATTTATGAACTGTCTACAACCTAATTAACAACCTGATTATAAATCAACTATAAACCCTTTAAAAGGGTAGTCTTATTGTAAAGTGGTGCCCGTATTTACATGGTGCATAAAGGCTCTGTATATAAAACCCAGAGCCAAATGCTGGGAGTCATTAGCAACTTTGGTGTCTGTTCTCACAGTAATCAGTATGAATCCAAGCTAAAATGGAGCACTGACTGAATGACCAACCAGCGCTGGTGGAGGCTGGGCCAAGCACGTTCTTCCATCCTGGCTCTCTCTCTCTCTGAGATACAGGCCTGAGCCGGAAGGCTGCACCCTGGCTGTCCAGACTACATACGTCTGCCAATTAACCCCCACAACAGCTATTGATTTCCACCCTTCTCTTTAAGCATCACGCTCCCTTCACAGCCAGCACTCCGGTGGATGGAACACGAGGTTTCCCGCCCAGCGCAGTCCTCCGTTACGATACCTCATGGGTGTCTGGGGCGAGACAGAGGTCAGCAATGTAGAAAAGACACAACGTAATTCAATAATGTCTGTTAAAGATGATTCCTCGTGGTACTGTTCATCCTTTCGCTGTTTAAACACTTCGACTATTCAATAGAGGCTTTGTTGCAGCAGTGAAGGAGCGTGCCAGAATAACAATGGGTTGTATTTCTTTCTGTTCTTTTTTAAGCGCCAAACAGTGACCTCCTTTCTTTTGCATGTATGCATTCTTCAGCGCATTTGCTCGTAATGTCATTGCACTCATAATCACACACTCTATGGGCCCAAAGCAAGCAAATGCACTGGCCTTGTATTAATATCAGCGTGTGTCTGCCTTAGTTACAGCAGACAATGGCTGGATATCGCAGATGGTCACATGAGACGCACAATCTTATATTTTTATACCCTTAATTAAAATCGTGTATTCCACTGGTTATTATATTTGTTTCATCATCGACTTCCACTGTAACTTTGGCTATTAATCTGAAACATAATGAAGGACAGTAATTGCAAAAATACAATAAAAACAGTAGAGCAGTGCGAAGTCACATCTGATTAAGATTATCCAGCCATGCATATTAAGGAAATGATACTCTTGAGTCCTTTAGTATTAAATGGCTGCACGATACTGACTTTCTATCAGTATCCACAAAAACAGAATATCAAAATCGGATTGGGGTTTAGAATGAAACAGTATCTCAAACTGGCACTTTTTGCCCTAAGGATGAATGTATAGTTGTCACTGATATTTAACTTATTGCATATAATATATAAATGCCAAATCCCTGCAATGCTAACCCAAGAAGGTCAGCCCAGGATTTATTCTGGAACCGTACAAGACCATTACACTGAATCAGCTGGAAAATAAGAAATGAACATTAATAAACACAATAAAATCACATGAGATTACATGACAGCAAATAGTCCTAAAATATGAGCCTGTTCAAAAAGAAAGCAAAGTTACTACCTTGAAATGTTGACTTAACTGAATTTTTATTAGTTATTTAATGTGTTTTACTTTCTGTTAACACCACTTTGCTACATAGGGGCTAATCAAAGATCTGCTCCTGTCAGTCAAGTTAAAGAAGACAGGAGAGGAATCTGACCCTACAACAGCCCTCCTGCTCTGAGAAGCCTTGTGCCCTGATGAACTGTACCTGCGAATACTTTAAACATGTCATTCCTTCTGTGGTCCAGACTGGTCAGGGGTGGATCAGGTCTCTGAGCCCAGTGTCTCCAGGGCACAAATGGCAGAGGAACATCATCACCGCATATAAAAATACCTCTGTCATCCTGAATAACAATGGGCTGAAGCCTCCTACCACCATGAGCCAGGATGGCTGAGCCTCCCTTGTAACATGTGACCGTCATGCCCATACAGGCATAAATGTGACCATGAGGCGGGTTTGATATGTTTTAAGAGCTGGGAGGTGCAGGGCTGCGGAATGACATGCAGATTTTATGGGGAGAGACGACGTTAACGCATGGGCAGAAAGACAGCAATCTTGTTACCACCTAGAACGGGGATAAAGCTCATTCAGCTAGGCTGCTTGGCTCCCTGCCCCCGTTCTGGCCCTGCCTGTCTCTTTCCAGAAGTTCTCCACCAGTCTGCCGTTCCTACATTCAATTAAGCTAATGGACATCTGGACAGCAATCAGTACTGTGCTTCCGTCTCAGTACACACACACACGCTCACACACACACACACACACACACACAGAAGGACTTCTGAGATGAGGCTCAGGACAAAGCTTTTAAATTCGAGGGGATGGCAAAGACAAACTGACAAATGTTTGTAATTCACAATCTGGTTCCAATGCAAATCACTGTTCCCGACACCGCCCAAAGAATCGTCCTCATTGGCAACATAGTTCAACTGCTAATGTATATTAAAATTTGAACCCTCTGTCTTTCAGTTGAGCAATGACACCATTAACCACTACACATATATTTTATATATATTTATATGCAAATAAATTTAGATAAATAACATTTATATAGTGTTTCTCTAAAGGTGGAGTTTTTATGCACCATCTTTCTTGTACATGCCAGGCCTGCTCCCAACAATGCATATCATGAAAAAAAAAGTGAAAAATAATTGAAAACAATTTGAAACAAAACCCTTGATCCGGGGCAGGCAAAGACAGACTGCCACAGCAGGTCTCCTTGGAGAGCCACAGCCTTGTGGCTCGCTAATGACGTGCGCCCTTCTTCACATTGAGTAATCATGTGATAAAAGGCTCTTCGCATAAGAATAAATGGGCTCGGGGCACAGGGGACCACAGAGCACTCTGAAGACAGCTCAAGCCCTCAGGCTCCATTTGTGCCCTCTGTTGTCTGCGTGTGTCCCATGGCGTCGTCCAGATAACCGGGCAAATTCAGGGAATAGGGAATCACTATGAGGCCTTAACTTCAGTCTGTTTAATACCAAGCCCACATTTTTCTTAAATGTGCTTCTTTTTCATTCAGTCCTAATTTCACCATCCACCTTCTTTGAATAATCCTCTTTCTCCCATCTGCTGATGTTCATTCCAGACCAGACCCTAATTAATCAAGCCTCGGTTAAGGCATACAAGCATGACTGTAGTTCTTACCACTTTGCTGAAAGCCTGTCCAGGCCTTTGACCTCCCCCTGGGGTGAAGGTCGTGTCTGCTGTCTGTTACTCTACCCCACTTCCCTGCTAGCTGATGATGATGCTCGCAACCTGAGAATCCCATAAGAGCTTGTGGGGGACAGGCAGGCAGGGAGGGAGGGGGGTTAATGATCAATAGCCTCCTAACAGCAAAGCAGCGCAGGCTGTGGGTATTTGTGTGGCCCTTGGTTACGGGAATCCTTCCTCGTTCATAAAGTCCACCGAAACACATGCGGCGTATAAGCGTATCGATTCCTGCGTTTGTTACACGGACAGGAAACAACAGAACAGAGCAACAGAGGTAAATAAATAATATTTTTGGCTTTTTTTTTGCCTGGTGAAACGTTTTAAGGTTACACTTTCATATCCTGAAAGAGATTTTGACAGCTGTGGACGCTTTGTTACCAGACACCGCAACTTGGGAAGAGAGCGTATAAATTAGCATTCGAATTTTTCAAATTCCCCCCTTTTTTGGAGCGAGATAAATGTATAAATTAGCATTCTTAATGCGCATATATTTCCCCCCCCCGTCCCAGGACTTAGCTTATAGCCCTGCCAAGATACTTCCTGTCCTGCCGAGATAGCCTGAGGGAGAGAGCCTGAAAAGGGTGAAAGGCTAAAGCGAGGATAAGCACGGATAAAGTACTTCAGTGGATCAGGACAGGGGTTTTCAAGAAGAAGAAGAAGAAGAAAAAAAAAAAAAAGCACCGCATCTGAATACTCTTGAGTTATGACACCAAACTGACCACTAGTGCACGACCTGCAGAGGAAACAGCCTTGTTCCTATTTTTCTGCTGTTAAAATGTAGTACAGATAGCTTTATTGATCCCAGAGGAAATTGCTTATGTAATGACTGTAAGACACAAAAACAATATAAAATATGAAGTCTAAATAAAATCTAAATAGAAAATCTGTAGAAACAACCTCAGTATGAAAATCCATTATGCCACATACAGGAATGCTGCTGTAAATACTATAGATGAGTCACACAGTTAACCTACTGACAGAAATGGTAGTTTGGAGAACGTTATTGCAAGTAGAGATCAGTAGTAATATTAAGTAATAAAAAGTAATATTGACATAAGTAGTGATGGAGGAAGCAAAGGTAAAACTGATGTTGCTTTCTATTTATTTCTGCTCATCATCTGATCTCCAGTTCTCCAGACCAGAAAACGTTATAAGAACAAATTGCGGAGACGTACATTTTGTCCTTGTGCCTAAATTGGTTGTAATTCGAGCCGAGCTATTCTTAATTTGATTACGTGCGCACAGATCTCGTTTGTTCCCCCCTCTGCCACCGTGCTGTGCCTCTTTAGCCTTTCTAGTCATCCCTTAGCTTTACACAGGACCGAAGGCACTGAAGAAAGGATTATTACATTAACATTCAGAAAACAACCATGCCCAGCTATTTTTACATTCCGTGCGCTCCTTCTCGGCCCAGAAGCTCTGTGAAGGCCAGGCTTCTTTAGCAAAAGTACTTTTCCTCATGTCAGGGACAGGTAGAGAAATGAAGACTAATATATGACTTGCGGGAGGTATATCTCCATGTGGCTTTGACTGATCTCACATGAAGGGAGCTGGTCTAGCCGAATGGCCAGAGAGCAGATTAATAATGCAGATGAACGAGACCCTGGGAGGAGGGAGCTCTCTTCCTACAGCAAGAGCAGCCGAAGACTCATCAAAGAGTTGTTTCCCTCAAGCCTGGACAGAATTTTCAAACAAATATTTAAGCTCCACTTACTACAGTGTAAGCGTGTGGGATAAAGACATTCACCTTCATCTTCGTGATAGACAAAGATGTTGTCAGTACATCACGGATGTGAAAATGACAAAACATCAAAATAAGAGAAATGACGGTGTTTACAGAACTTGAATAATTCAAAGAAAACAAATCTCTTATTCACACAAAATGGAACCTTCTAGTAGTGTTTTACCATCCAACTGGTCTCATTGCGAGTGGAGAGTGTTGTCAAAGTCATAGAGATGCTGATTTAAAAATAAATAAATTGCAGGGGTCTCTTATTTTTTCTGAAGCAGTATACAATATATAATATTTATATCCACATATGAATAGTCAGAGAGTAAATTATTATTTACTCTATAGAGTCCAGAGTATATGCTCTGTCCACAGACAAGGAGCTCACCTAATTAGTAACTGTAAACTATTAAAATGTGTTACAGTACATTCAGAGATCAGAGTCCACAGTCCACTGTGGATTTGTTTTCCATCTACTGTGAATGTCCAGTGAATTTGTTCATCTCTTGCTTTCACCTATTTCTTTATATCATCCAGAAACCACAGAGATAGACTGAAATGTCATTTCTTGCCTGAAATGTGTTTGAAAACTCTGGCATGCTAAAACAGATGCTGTGATTCGTAAATCACTCTGTTTGGACACACACTGAATAAAATGAATTGAAATGCACCACTCCAGTGTAACATGACAGGCCAGTCTTAAATCTTCAATTCCTCCCTATTGAAAGGCTGTACTTTTTCTTCCAATTTTCTTAAAAAGACTGTATGGTTGGGTGGTATGTCCTTTTTCATACATTCAAACCATCTCCAATATTACCTGCCTGTGTAGGGGGGAGGTATCGTCAAGCTAGGAGGTTGAAGGCTAACATGCTTTCTCATGTAAAATGCTGCTGTTAGTACAATGTCATTGGAAAGGTCAACATGCTTGGAGGAGAATGCTAACTGCTAATTATGCTGTGTTAGCTGACAGACACCAGACCAGTTAGCATCATGCTAAGTGACGGGGGAGAATGAGAATAATTATGCTTGCGAATTCCCTGCCCCTAAGACTATTTTTAAAGCTTTTATTTAACCCTCAAAATGTAAGCGGCATGGATAATGGAAATCATCATCATACAGCAAAATGACTCCCCCGACATGCACCAGACGTCATGCTGAGAATAGATAGAACAATCAGTGTCAGTCAGCTACCACTGTTTCTTCAAAAATGCATATAGGATTATTATATGCTAATTATACCAACTATCATGCAATATAGAACTAGCTTCATCACAAAAACTGTATGTGTGGAAAAAAACTAAACACAGTTAAATTCAGCATGAAAAAAACTTCAAAACCCACATAAACTTATCTCTGATGATTAGGGTTTTAAAAATGACATCACATGCAAATGAACAAAAGGAACAATAATGAACCAATTTCTTTTATTTTAGATCTTAGAAACAAACTGAACAAACACAAGATCTTTGTATCCACCAGAACTTTCAGGATTGTTTTTGCAGGGGGGCGGGTCCAGAGAGCAGCTGAGCGGCGGCGCCCCAAGCAACAGTGCAGCAAAAGGCAAGTATGTAGGCAAGTTTACTGATACACTCTGAGTTCTAAGGGTTAAAACAATGTTTGCCTTTTTATGTTAAAGGAAGGATTTTTTTCTGTGTGGTATTCAATCGTTTCCACTGGGAAATCCTGGTTAGGATAAGGTAGGATGAATGAGTGAATGAATGTTAATGGAATGACCAAACTTTATTATAGACTTAAAGGTCTGCCCAAATCAGAACAGGACTGTGATCAAAAGCTTGTGGTTCCAGATGAAATCATGTCACCAGATTGCATTCACTTGTATTGTTTGCATTTGCTAAAAGTGCCTCTTTTAGATCCTTTCCAACTGGGTTCCAGCATAATTGCTAAAGCGCTCGGGATTCAAAAAGCTCTCGGTCTAATCCGTTTACCAGTAAACAAACTATGATAAACCAAGAGGGGTATCCACCTACACCCACCATCGATTTTATAATTCATTTTCCATCCCAAAATAATCTAAAAACGTAATCCGATATGTCTAGGCTGCCATCTGGATAATCTAACATGCTACTGTGGTCCACATTAGCATTAGTTCTGGAATGGAAAAACATGCATACATAATATGGACGAAAGTATTGGGACACTGGTTTTCAGAAAGTGGGCCCCATACTTCCAGCGAAAGATGATCTTAATGCTTCAGCAGACCAAGATATTTTGAACAACAACATGCTTCCAACTTTATGG
>JBBJLR010000139.1:7329416-7341914 GCA_037577145.1 Brachypetersius gabonensis | reverse complement strand
GGAATGTTCCATCTGTCAGCAGCCGTAACTATAAATGAAGAGGTGGGTGTGTGTAGGAAAACAAACTGAGGAGTCGACTCAATCGGCAGGAGGAAGTCCTGGTGAAAATGAGGAAGGACTGGTGGAAAAATGGTCAAAGCATAAAATTTGTCATTTTGGCACAAGGGGATTGTTCCTGTCTGAGTCACTGTGTTGTCTGAGAACAACTCGATATCACAATGTTATAAGATGATGTTTAAAGGACCCATATCCTATATATCTTTTGCATTTTACTGTTCTTACTGAGGTCCATTTATGACCTCTGGACTATGATTCATGTTTGCATGATTAAATATCCAATGTTATTGTGCCTTTAAGACTGATCTATGTGAAAATGAGCTCTGTTTTACTTGACTGTCCTGTATTGTGCTTCAAAATGCAAAGTAGGCTGATATACCCCCCTCTAACTTCTCCCTGAATGGGTGGGGCTAGGCTTTTGTATTCCTGATTGGTTGATATATGTAAATGTTTTGTTTATTCATGACATCACAAAATAATAAATAATAAATGGGCTGTTTTGGAGTGCAATTTCCATAAATGGATTGTAGGCAGATGTACTGTATATATAGTACATCAAACATAACATTATATATAGAAATTATAGATTTTTTTCCACCCTATGGGCCCTTTAAATGAAGTTCTTACAACAATAACTGGCCCTGTTTTGCACTGTTTTTGGAATCAGCCGGTTTTTAGATGTTTGTTTACCTACATCATGTGAGTATCTTCATGCCATTCAGCTTTAAGAACAGTGTAGTTCTGCTGCAGTGCATTAATGAGCTCCTCTAAAATGAAGTGTTGTTTCAGGAGAGTCAGTAAACGCTTCATAAAAGAGACCTTCCAGTCATACTTGCTGCTCCTCTTGGTTTCTAATCCTGGAAGTCACATTGCAAGCCTGAGGCACTGGCTACTGATGCCACTGTACAGGCAAATGATCGATATCTCCACTGAACTCCCTTTGATAAAGCACCACTTACAGATGATCAACTCTGCCTCCACTACCACCCGCTCTAGGCCAAAGTGGTGCGCAAAGCTTAGCTTTGAACTACAAACACCAGAGGAGAAAATAAACAAGGAGAAAGAAATTTGCATTAATCACATGCATATATGCTGCGCGTATACACTCAGGATCTCGAATCGGTAGTAAGACCACGTCCCTATCAGAATGGCTGGATTACTTATAGCTGACTGCGATGTCTTTGAATCAAAAATAGGGCTGAGATGCCGAGAAAGAATAAAGTCTGGACTATCAGTGATTACTGACTAGCAGTTTCAGTGATGATTTAAAGGCTCCACATCCTAGTATTCAAAATTTTTGCCTCATAAGCTCCACTTACGAAATCTTTGTGGCTTTATCTTTTAAAAAACATTATTCACTTGTACAGCATTTTCTAATCTTACCATTTTTTCTATCTTTATTGAGTCATTTATGTAAGTTACCTCAGCTATTCACAGTGACTTGCTGCCTTTTACTGTGTCTTATTTAAAAACTACTCCAGGCTGAAACACTCTTTATTCCTGTGGGCCGGAATGGGCGGGGCTAAACAGCTGTGGGCTGAATAGGTGGCTATACGTCACTGCACTGGGCTTTGTGACATCACAAAAACAGTCCAAAAATGGGCTGAGCCATAGAACCTGAGGCCATATAAACACTATGGGGGACTGTCCACGTGCTACAAAGAACTCTTTTATTCTACTAAATAAAAAGGGGCATCTGGTGGCCTAGGGGTCGCCCTGTGATCAGAAGGTCTTAGGTTTGAATACCAGGACTGCTAGTGACACCACTGAGGTTCCCTTGAGCAAGGTACCGTCCCCACACACTGCTTCCTGGACATGCCTCATTGGTGGCAGCCCCCCGGTTCATTTGGTGGTTGAATATAGAGAAATAATTACACATTGTTCACACTTTGCTGTGGTCTGTTCACATGTGTCGATAAAGGGACACTGGACTTTAAACGCAACATGGAGGGATATCTGGTTTGCATGGAAATGGGCCCTTTAATGCAACAAACTGCAGCTGGCAGTAACACCAAAAATGCAAGATCTAAAATACACTGTTGATATTCATTCAGTATCTGTTTATACAGAGCTGGTGCAGTCTCCATCACCGACCGAGAAAGAGGCTCTTTCAGACTATTTCAGTGTGTTGCAGCATAAAGCAGGCATCAGTGAGTAGTGAGGAGCACAGGACCAGTTTAATTACACTGGTGAGTCTAATTATTTTCACGATTAGCAGTCTATTGCATGGCAAGAATGGAGTTACTGGAGTGTCCACTGACCAGGGCCAGAAGGGGCTGACTCGCAGAATCTCAATAGGGCTGAGAAGTGTGAGATTATCAGGGATCCTGGACTCTGAGATTAGCCTGCCAGCAGCTGTGGCTCGGTCTTAGCAATTCCTGCTAGAGGCTTTTAATAAGAGAAAATCAAAACACAAAAGTAAAATCTTCTAAATGAAGTTGCATCTCATGTTTTGGGCCTCCAGCTGCACCTCTTCTGCACACAGTTCATTACACTTATTATACTAAGGCACTGTCCTCCAATGCACAACAATTAATTGATTTAAAAATCTCATAGTTTCTTTTGCAAGCCCTTTGCATACAGCGGTGTTTAAATATGGCTTTCAGCAAAGTTACTGTTAAATAAATACGGATACTGAATAAATACAAACAAACCAATAAGGCAGTAAAAAGTATCAAGATTTGTTTTGTTTGTACACGGGTTCGGTTCCAGATTCCTCCTCGGTTCCTCCAGCCTTTGTTTGACTTGTGAAACTCCATCAGCAGCCTCTGATTTAATTTAATGAAGGACTGATTGAGTCAAATCAGGTTTCTGATAAAAAACTACAGTAAAACTGGGCTTCCACAAGAACACACTGACTTACTGAACATAAAATCACTATTTACTGTAGATTGTTATTTATTGTATTTATTCTTACATATATACTATATATGTATGTATGTAAATGTATACATACACACATGTATTACACACACACACACACACACACACAGGCTCTAGAAGATACCCTTAAGTAGGGTTTTACGCTGACAAGAGGTTTAAATCTGAGTCCACAGCTAATGTGATTTGCCACACTTCTTCCGTGGATCCAACAGGAACAATTACTTGAATGCGACCGCGCTCCGTTAAAAAAAGCCACTTAGTCAGAGCTTCAGCTGATCCAAATATCAAGTAGTGACGTTCAAAGGCCTTGCTGCTTGGTGGACATTTTGAGGCTACTTTCATGTTTTTGCTTTCAGCACAGCTGTAAGAACTGAGGGCATGTTGTATAATGGAGTTCTGAGGACTTAAAAACGCAAAAATAAACCTAGCCCTAATCTTGACCCCCCCCCATCCTTCGCTCGCTGCGTCCGTCATTTCATGCCTACTGCATCACCAGAGATGCAGTCAGTTCAAAAACACCCCGTCTCCACTAAAAGTCGAATCCACGTCAAACTCTGTTATCTTTTAAATAACCCAACGTGCGAGACTTCGCTCTCCACGTGTCCTTTTAGTCCAAGAGAAAAAAACAGCCGTAACACAAAGTCTCTTTTCTTCTCCACTGCAGACACAACTTCACTCAGTCTCTTTGTATACACACATACTGCACATCCTTATTTCACTTTCGTTTAAGACGATATTTCAGAAATGTATTCCATATAACACACCACAGTTAGGTTTAAAGGGCAAGTCCATCAATATTCCAGCATTTCTTACAAAATCCAATCCCTAAGGTGCAATCAAAACCACTAAACAAAGTCTGCTTGAAATGCTCCATTCTAGACATCCTTAATGAATCGGAATAGGAACCAGTGTTTAAAGATGTGTTTAAAAAGTGCTTAAGGATGAAATGTTTAAAGATACCTCAAATCAAGTTCACACTCTGTTTCACAATTTCTTTTAAAGGTTTTGTCCGAAAACATATTTTAAAAACAAATTGATGATGGAGGGATACATGTAGGGAGTTGTAAGGCAAAATAGTCCCCAAATAAGAACTTACTTAGTTCCGATTTTCCACTATTTTACCAAAATAAATATCCAGTATAAACACTCAGAGACACATGAAGGCTCACTGGTGGGTTTGGATAGTAAATAAAATGGCTATATTTTTATTGGCGGTATGACGTCTGGTTCTATTCGCCACCACTGTAAAGAAATTTAAGTTGATGAACTGTTTTAAACCAAACCCTCTCTAAAAGACTTTGTTTACACCTTGGTGATTGAACTACTAAGTAAAAATCAACTCAAAATTTAATTCCAACTAAATTTGTCTTGAATGGGTCTGTGGTTGGCCAAGATGGTCAGTTTGAGGTTTCTTAATTAAATTAGCCCCTCAGTAGTAGCATCTGTCACTTCGACAGATGGACAAATCTTGTGCATTTGCAGTTTCAGTTTATTTTTTCTTCCTTTTTACCCCCTCCTCCTTCTTCACATCTTCAGTGAACAGAGGTGAGTGGTTGTCCCGATCTCACTCAACTACTGTTAAAATGTTGGAACATCTGTCGAGCCCTTCGCAATCTGTTATTCCGCCGCCCCCCCCCCCCCCCCAATACACACTGTCACACACCCTGGAGCTCCGGAGCTCTGACCGCGGGCAGGCGCAGCACTCACGCCGGCTTTAGACTTCTCCTCGCCGAAGGGAGGTCCGCATGACCGCGCAAACAGCCTGGAGCTACAGATCCACCCCAGCAGCCCGAGATATCTGAGAAGGCTTGGGGTTGATGCCAGTAACCTGTTCTAGCAGGAGCTCTCTCTCTTTCAATTATCAACCACACAAACGTGCATAACGTCCCTTGAACGTCTCCCTAAACGCTCAGCATCTCGTGAAAGTTGAGGGACGCGCGTCTCTGTGCGTTAAAACGCACGATGGCACGTCTTCTGGAAGTCCAATCGCACTTTGGCATGCACCAATAATCGAGATATATTATATGAAATAAACAAACAAACCGTACAGTTATGTCAATGGGAAGACTTTGAGAACGACAAACGTCAAACAAATAATAATAATAAACTCCAGTTATGATAATAGGAAGAGTGTGAGACGTTTAATAAATAAATAATAAAAGCTTTCATGGGAGGATTGTTAGAACAATAATTAAAAAAAAAACCCGATAAATGAAAATAAAAACTACAGTAATTGGAAGAGTGAGAGAAAAAGAGAACGGTCTTACCTTTTGTTTTTTTTTTTGAGGTGCAGATGATAAACAAGCCCAGCTGGAATGGAATTGTTATATATTCCAGGCTGATGTCCACATTGTCAGTGAGAGGCTTTTACTGTAAGAGGAGGGAAAAAAATCCTGATGTGAACAATGAGCGTGTGTGTGTGTGTGTGTGTGTGTGTGTGAGAGAGAGAGAGAGAGAGACAGAGAGAGAGAGACAGAGAGAGATCCAATTACAGCAGACAAATGAGAGGGTAACTGGAAAAACAATGCTCTCCTTCTCAGCAGCTCTGGGCCAAACTCCGCGCTGAATTCATTTCTGATTTTAATTCCCATTTATTCCCAGACAAGCCAACGATATTAAGCTCCCGACACCTACCTCTGTTCTCCAGAATTAGTCCCAGATTCGGTGCGATACGACAAACCGAAAGGAGCATCCTTAAACCCACCGTAGCCTCAGAGTTAACAAACCCACATGGTGCACCCAAACCGTACCGAGACCGAGAGTTGGATTTTTTTTCTCCACCCATATCCCGACAAGCCCCGCCCCATCATGCGCCCCTATTGGTTAAGGGACGTAAGCTACTGTGTCAGGATTAGTGCATTGCTGGTCAGTCATCGCTCAGCTGAATTCGGGTGTGGAAAAAAGTCGGGCGTTCTTTGGCATTTAAACGTGAAAATACTGTCATAATAAAACTGTACAAAAAACTAGAACAATAAAAACAGACTGTTTGAGCACATACACCTTATTCAGATCTCTCTAAATGCTGTTTTATCCTGCACGCTGTTATTCGAAATGATTTTATTTGATGTATTTGGATCTCATGACATGTACTACCACCTAGTGTTAGAAAAAAAAGATTGTGTAAGATTTTAGCCTTGGCTAGTGATTTAAAACAGTTTATTTCTGTCAGGAAATCACACAGGAGTTATTAGATAATTTCTTCAATTGTCGTATTTAAATACAGCTACTATAGTATATCCATTAGTATAACTGTGGTAGTTAACCTTATGGAAGGATTGTTGCCTTCAGTAATTAATGCATTGCTCGCAAATCCACTGTATGGACAAATGTATTGGGACGCCTGACATTACACCAACAGGGACTCATCACGTTCACATCCGTAGACTTTAATATAGAGTTGGTCCCCCTTTGCAGCTATAACAGCTTTCACTCTTCTTGGAAGGCTTTTTACAAGATGTCTATGGGAATTTGTATCTATTTAGTCAGTAGAGCATTTCTGAGGTCAGACACTGTTGGATAAGAAGACCTGGTTCACAATCTCAGTTCCAGTTCATCCCAAAGGTGTTGGGTGGGGTTGAGGTCAGGGCTCTGTGCGGGCTCTTCCACAACGAACACCTCCAGCCATGTGTTTATGGAGCTCGCTTTGTGCACTGGGTTACACTCATGTTGGAATAGAAAAGATTCTCCCCCAAACTGTCTCACTGAAGCATTAAGATTCCTCTTACCTGGAAGTAGCCCAAACCCCGAAAAACAGGTGTGTCCCAATACTTTTGTTCATTACAATACACGAACAAAGAGGATGCCGCTGCTCTGGAAGAATTTCTGTAGGCTTGCCTCCCCCTTGTGGTCAATTTATGCAATGACATCGTTGCCGTCTTATTTACTACTGTTTACAAAACACAACACCAAACAACAGGCTTTCCACCCTCAGTATGCATGTGCCAGTCAGTCAGTCTCCCTGGTTGTTTTAATTAATCCTTCCCCACATTAAAAAATGACACAAAGCCAGCAGGAGCTCTGTTTTGCTCTTTCAAATTCTCTCGTGTCTCATAACAAGCCGCGGCTAGGCAGACGAAGGTCATCGAATCCAATCATTCCAGTCAGTGAAGGATGTGCAGGATGCTGGAGCTGGTCTCCTGATGGCTTGTAATGACCTGCTCTGCCGACCTCATGCTGGTCAGACTGTCTCAGCGGTCTGCAGCAACCGCTGGACTAAAGGAAGGATGTTGGGCCAAGAGACAGTGTCTGAGTGAATTTTAGCTGAGTTAAGTTCTTCCCCAATTCTATTATATTTAATCAATATCCTTCCAAAAATTGACAAAAATGTTATGACATATAGGGGAGTTCCAAAATGTTTCTTCATTTGTCATATACTTATGCAACATGTAGTGAAACAAGCCCCAGAATCGACTCGTAAGACTGTGCACTAAAGTTATCAAATAAATGAAAGAGAAATTTGAATCTTTTCTATAAATTGAGGTAAAACGTTGCCCCATGTCATCAGAAGGTTGTGGGTTCACGTCCCAGGACTGTTTGTGGCACCACTGAGGTTCTCTTGAGCAAGAAACCGTCCCCACACACTGCTCCATGGGCGCCCCTCATTGGTGGCAGCCCCCTGCTTCCCTTGGCGAATGGGTTAAATGCAAAGAAAGAATTTTGTACATGTCACACTTGTTGCTTTGGTGTGGTGTGTTCATGCGCGACAATAAGAGGACCCTTTACTTTCCTTTAAAATCTGTACACTGTGAAAAAAAACCTGAATATCGACAGTATGTGCAGTAAAGTGCAGTGTGCTGGTCTGCTCACCAAATCAATTTCTGTAGGGTGGTTGTGATATGAACTAGGGGATAAGAACGATGTCTACAATAAAAATATAGGCATTTTCCTGACTATCCTCTACAAAACCAAACCCCTTTATTTGACAAAATTCTACCATTATTATACCAACCCCCCCCCATTACAATTGTCTTAATTTAGTCCTTAATTTCTAGGAAATTAAGTAAAATTATGGTGGGAAATGCACAGATTAAAGCTGACTATGTGGTTCTATTATTTAAGGGATTTTACTTTTTCAAATTTGGCCCCTAAATAATAAATAGAACCTCCTGAATTAACACCTTAAATTTAAGATTAAAGGGTTTCAAACCCATGCCTTAAATCCACCTTTAAGGTTAAATCAAGGGATTGGTTCACGAATTAATAGCCACTTAATTCAAATGAAGGGATCTGGTGTGTTTTCAGGGGTAAAGTAAGGTAGGATTAAGCACTTTTTAAGTACATTGTGTTTCGTAGTACTGATATCAGAATGATCTGATGTCAGAATGACTTCTTAGTGTTTCTATGGAATATTTCTGAGGCAAATCTGAAAAAACAACTGATTTTTCCCCCCTTATCCCCTAAAACAGCGTCCTTATACCTTAAAACAGTATCTCAGACATCAGGCAGAGCGTTTATAAACTTCTGTGAGAGCTTTTTTAAAGGCGAACGTCCATTTCCATTCTCCACCAGTGTAAAAAATTCTGATGTCTTTTGCACAAAATCACTCTAAATGATTCTGTTTATATCCTATCCTTAATAAAAATGGATTAAATATGAGCACATTCATTATTCTGATTAGATATACTCCAATTTTTTCAGGCTAAAATGCCATGGTGGGCTAATAAGCTGCGTAAGCTGATGTATTTGTCAATTTCTTGCACTTGAGGTTGTCCTACACATCTGGGTTTAAGTAAAAATATATCATAATTTATTTTAGAATAGTTATATTCTCCTTTTTCTGAACATAATGGGTCACTACAAGCCTAGTCTTTCTTCTATAAGACCTAATTTGCAGTGCTAATATAGAACCACCACTGACATTTAGTCTAGTCTAGGCCTAGGCATAATCTGGGCCTGGGAAACCTGCCCAGTGCAGTTTATCATGCAGCATATTTGACTATCATACATGCCATTTATTATTCACTGTGCCTCGGGTTTCTCTCTGTACTCCATTCCTTTGACGACGACACACACTGACATTTAGGGCTTCGCTGGCTTTGGTGGATTTTTGCCGATGATTTACTGTACCTGGGCTGAGTGACTTGTTGCACCACCTGTGTTACATCGATCACTGTCACAGTTTGAGAATGTTTACCCTCCGCCACAATTAGACACCCAGACCTTTCTTTGGAAAGCCCTTCGTGCAAAGCTGAGTGACATTTTCTTTATTATCTTAAAACAGTTTCCAACCGAACAAGGACATACTGACCATTTGGACTTTGACTATCCTCTGGAAACAAGAGAGTGGTGATCAGGAACAGCTAATTTACTTTTTAGTTTATATTTTTGAATATATATAAAACTATGCCTGAATACAACAGTGTCTTGTGGAACAGTTCTCCAGCCTTCCTAAAGGACATTCATCGACTCTCATTAGTAGTCCAGTCCCTGAACTTGGAATGTTTTTTGTTTGTTAAGACACACAGTGACCTACGTATGAATCATTCAAGTCACAAACAAAACATGGTGTTCTAGGTATCCCTGATGTCACTGCACAGAAAAGTCTGAGAGGCGGTTTGTGTCATAGATGGGGGTGTGTGAGGGGTGTGTGGTGGCTTTGCAGGTTCAGCTTGTGGCACAGATGTCATAGATGGAGGGCAAAGGGACCAAGAAGATCATCTGGGGCCCTTGGCCCTCCGTTCACGAGAAGCTGGAGGTAGAGTTTCAGCATTGTAAACAGTGGTGGTGAAAATGCCCTTACAGAAGATTATAAATGCTCTGCATGATGCCTGAGACACTGTATTAGGGTATAAGGCAACAACCCCGAAGGAAACATGTTTTTATTCTGATTTGCCTCATGATTAACATTCCATAGAAACACTCAGAACGCACATGCAAGATCACTGACCATTTTGACTGTAAACAAATTGTCTATATTTGTTTGGTAGAGATCGCAACCTCTGGTTTATTTCATCACCACTCTAACCGACAGCTGAGAAGATCATCTGGGTCCCTTTTCCCTCTGTCAAGGACGTGCAAGGTACATCTACAAAGTCACCACACACAACTCACCTCTCATCCTGACTGGCAATTGGTTCTGTAGCATGCAGGCCTTCACTTTACAGACACATTCATGCACTGAACTGCTCCTTTCTCTGAAACACACATATAACAACTCACACCATTCCCTTCATTTATATACTGTTTCCAAGCTCCGCACAGTACTTTCAACTCACTCAAACCCCATCCAGCTCTTCATTAAGTGGTGCAGTTTAGGACACAGTATGACTTACTGCCAGCCATAAAAATGAACAAACAGATTTTGTCTTTTGAATGATGTTTTTATGATGAATTGGCATTAATGTGACCATGGACATGAACTATAAAACTGAAAAAGGTCCATTTGGACTTTGAATATCCTCTGGAAGCAAGGGATCAGTGATAAACTATGGCTAATTTACCCTTTCACTTTTAAATATGTCGAACTATGCATGAACACAACATTGTCTTGAGGAACTACTCTCCAGACTTCCTGATGGACTTTCATAGACTCTCATTTCCAGTCCAGTCCCTGAATCTGACCAGTTTCAGAGGAATGTTTTTGTTTGTTAAGACACACAGTGACCTACGTATGAATCATTCAAGTAGAACAAAGAGCATCTAACTGAAGTGCTGAACCAGGGAAGAACCAGGAGCAGATGATTCCAGACGATCAGATGGTGGTACTGAATGCTGAGTGATTTGTCTAGGCTCCTTGTTTGTTTAGACACTTTCCAGGCTGTTGCAATAAAACATCTGTTGCCATTTATTTCATTTAATCTACTCAGTATGTCAAATATAAGACAGTTTGGCAGGCATAAAGTAGTATTTTTGCCCCAACAAAATAGAAATATAAAGAAATGAGAGGCGGCTGAAGATTTATACTGTAAATATATAAATATATAAAACCTTTGCTAAGAATAGTTCACATTGTCCACTCGGTCTCTTGCACTTTTAACAGGCTTTAAAAGCATCAGGAGCCCCTCTGTCTGTGGTCGAGGTCTGAGAGACTGTATTTGTTTCAAGTGATTCTCTTTGCTGACGGGAAGTGAGTACGGTTGTGCCAAAGTGAATGAGGAGGCAGGTTTGTTGACAACAGGGAGACAGGTGTCTCATGTGCAGACAGCAGAAAGAAATGTCCCCGCACCGGGGGAAGGATTAACAGAAGAAGAGTGTGCAGATGGGAGCCATTTGCGTCGCCCTTCAGAGCCACGCAAGCGAGTCCAAGTTGCTGCGACACACAGAAAGTGTGTGACGAGGGCTAAGGGAGAATGCCGAACAGGTGCAAAAGTGCAGTGCTGTACACTCACAGTGGGGGACGAAGAATCCCCCCATTATAGGTGCAATGACAATACAGGCTTTGGTACTCTGTGACAATGGCAGAAATGGAGGGGGTTTATAGCTATATAGGACAAGAGACAGGACTGTTAAAGTCGAGGGAATGAAGCAGTCGAGTCTGAACCAACTGTTATGGTCAGAGAGTACATCAGGCCACATACAGTACTGTGCAAAAGTCTTGTACTTAAAGGCTGTTTACTACTGAGCATTAGTACAAAATAACAATTTGTGACCCGATCTGCCGTAATGAGTCGGAAGTCGGCGTTCTATTTATTGAGATACGGGCTGATTATGTTGAAAAACATCAAAAATATGTGAAAGAAAGAAGGTCTTCAAAATTAATCTCTCACAGTTTCATTATAGAAATAATTGTGAAAATGTACTTAAATGGCTATTTAATCTGAGTTGTCGCAGCGCGCTAGGACGCAGTGGCCACTCCGGGTCCAACACTTTGGTGCTATTGTGTGTTACTTCTCAAGATTTCACACTGAAACTTGCAAACGTGTGTATCTGTACAGCTGGTACACATGTTTATGACCACCAGACTTTGCTCCAGATAAGAGATAAGCGTGTAGCTTATCTCGGTGACGAGCTGCTGCTGCTACTCCGAGATCACGACTTGCAGCGCGAACCTAAGACTGCGGCCCTGATGCTGGTGGCTGGGGAAGAAGGCACCACAAGCGATGTGTGAGAAAGCAGAAGTGGGGCAAGCGAGGAGGAGTCCACGCTTGGCTAAAGGCTAATGCTAGCCTTTACCTGGGTGGTTTGCTTTAGTCGGATGTGTTCAGAGACGATGACTGTTGTGTTTACATTTAGTCATGGCTCAACGACGGCATTCCGGAGACAGCTACAGCTATTAGCAACATGCTATTGTTCTGAAGCGACCGTGATGCTTCTCTTAGCCACAAAACAAGGGGACGGACTGGAGCATGAACGCTGTGCTGATCTTGAGTTACTGCTCACCACTGCTGGAGATTATGACTGTCAGATGTAGGCTGTTTTATTTACAGAGAGAATTCACCACTGTGCTCATAGTCACAATTTACATTCCACCCAGCGCTAACACAAACAATGCGCTAGCATTTTTTTTTTCCAGAATATATCTCCTCACAAGATTGGGTTTAATATTTGTATTTTGGGTCAACATCGTCGAAGTTGTTTAGAGTGAAGTGTGTGGTGTTGTGTGATTGCTGTTTGGTATAA
>JBBJLR010000139.1:7315081-7329316 GCA_037577145.1 Brachypetersius gabonensis | reverse complement strand
ATCTAAATGCCTGTAGTAAAATATTGTTGTTGAATACTGGGTGCATCTCTTTGAATGCTATGGATTGTTAAAGATATTAAAAAAAAAACGGACAAAAACTTTAAATCGGGTTTTCAGTTGGAAAATGGTGCTGTGATATCATAATTCAAATGACTGTAACTTGACAAATTTAGGATACAGCTTTGACCAAGATATCAGCTTGACCAAGCTTATTTTCTCTTCTTTTTAATGAACCCAAAACCTAAATTTTGAATTTTGGGTCACTGCGACTCATTTTGCCAGATCAGATCACATATAGTAGATAGTTTCTGGACCTCTTTCCTCATGGAAGCCCAGTATTACTTGTAGCTACCATCAGATTCCTGGGTTCTCTTCTTACTTCATTAGATTGAAGTAGGAATTTTATAAATACACTGGAGGCAATGACTAAAGGCATCTGAGCAGAAATCTGGAACTAAACCTGTGTCCTTCTAACCAGCTCACGAAATATCTACAACTTCGTAAAAAACGAAAGACATCTTCATACTTTGTACTGTTTGCTTGTTTGTTAGCATTTATTCTAATGCTCACTTTTCGCAAACACACTGCTGAAGTCAGTGAGGGTGCCACAGTACTGTACTTCACCATTTCAGTGCCAAACCGCAATTCTGCACTAACTACATCTACAGTTATCTGTAGTATTTAAAGGACCTTCCAGTCCTTTAGGAGTCCTAAAGTCATACATTCTTTTATATTTGAAACGCACACAGGTCATGTAACGCACAGGAGGAATAGGGACAATACTTTATCATCTAAAATAACTTTATTTACCCAAAATCCTTTATTTCCTTTACATTTTGGTTTTAGGATTGGTTTTATTACAAAGATATAAGTGGACCATCTGAAACCCGAAGAACCATGTAGTTTAAGTTATTGGAAAAACATTAATGACTCATGAAGTACATTTTAAACATTGAATATACAAGTAATTGAAAAAATGTTATGTGTTGTAATGAGCCATTAAGAGTTCCTTTAAGAGCTCTTATGTGGCACTCACCAAAAATCCACTGAAGGCCTCTTTAGGGAGATGGTTCCATTTGGCAATAGTGGATCAGTGAAACTATGTACTGTTTTGTACTGACTGTTTTTTATATGTAATGCTGAGGATGGCAAAATGATGGTAAATATAAAAATGACAGAATGCCCTGCAAGTATCCCTCTAATGAGAACGCATTTATATTTTTAGTCAAAACTGTCACTAAAAGTGTGTATTCATTGTGTTTAACCTGTGTCTTAATGTAAGATGTTTTTGTGTGGGAAGCATTAATCAGATGTCTGATTCCATTCACCACCACTGTAAAAATGTTTCTCTGCAGTGCAGATTTCTCTTCAAATCTTTCTGAATGACTTTGTAAATTCTAATATGGCAAAAATGTTGCAACATGTTGAGAACCTTTTCAGATACATGACATTTTAGAGTTTTTATTTTTTCGTAAAATCTACTACTGAAGCCCGCAGTTGGTCAGTCTTTATCGATAGTGAAAATGCACTCATTGTACACTAATGCCTGCCAAGATACTCAGTAAAACATATTGTGATGGTATTTATCACCATAAAGATAAATATTGTCACATTTCCAGCCCTACTTGGCACCATTACTTAAAAGAGTGAAGGTCCTCTGATCCTCTTCGTCTTGCTTCAGCAAGTGGTCTCAGATCACAGGCAGATCTAAAGAAAAACAGGACAGATGAGATGAAAATGAATATTGAGAAGATAAAACTACTTTAATACACTTTTTGAAGCCAAAAAAGCAGCAGCATTTCATCTTTGTGACAACTTACTTTAAAAACACTGAGTCTTTCCAGGTATTGCATTAGCAAAGTTGCAGAATATTAAGATCCTTAACTTGAACTCTTGCACTGAAGTCATTTCGGTGCAATTCCAGGGAGGCTGAGGGACATTTAATACTCTAGACATTAATTCATAATGAGATTCAACAGACTGAACGCAGCCAGGCTTGAATCCAGCCAGCCCTGTTAAGTGTTAACCACACTCTTTTTAAGGTTTACATTAAAGATGGACTGTTGGTTTCATTCAAAAACATATGGAAGGTTCTAAGACATAATCAGCCCACTGAGTGGCAGTATTGACAAATTCAGAACCCTGAAGAGTGACCAGCCTGCCAAATTTTTCTCAAAAGCATTAATGCAATCTATTCATCGAAGGTTCTAGGAAACAAAAGTAGCTTTCATGAAGGAGCAGCAAGAACACACAAGAAACCAAAAGAAACATCAGTGCTCAACTACACCTGCAGAAAAAGACCTGAATGAACCTAAGACATTTGGGATCAAGACCACAATGATCCAACGTGTTCGTTTTGGACATAGACTGCTTTATATCTTATGTAACGTAGTGCACTTCGCATTAAAAACAGCATAACCCCACATGGTGGGGGCAGGTGGGAGGAGCTGGAGTATTTGCTGTGATTAATAAACTTGCTAATTCTGTTGTGTGCAGGAATCGAATACAGAAAGGCAAAAGCAAATCCAAATCTGAATGT
Organism: Brachypetersius gabonensis; assembly: GCA_037577145.1. Classification (NCBI taxonomy): domain Eukaryota; kingdom Metazoa; phylum Chordata; class Actinopteri; order Characiformes; family Alestidae; genus Brachypetersius; species Brachypetersius gabonensis. The sequence continues at coordinate 7,326,777 of JBBJLR010000139.1, read as the reverse complement.
ATGGAAAGAAATTAAATGTATTATTTTGAAGTGGCCTAGTCAAAGTTCTGATGTAAATGCAAGAGATACCGGCAATGCCTCAAACAAGCAGCCCACCTTCCAGCAAATCTAAATTACAGCAGCCCAAATGTTTGTGCACTAATTTAGTCCTGGATAAGAAAACATCTCTAAACTCAGGTTATATAAGAATTAAAAGGACAAATGTGCAATAAGAAGGTTACGGAAATTGTTTGAGCATGCAAGGCATTATGAAGTGTCAAATTTCAAAGCGTTCTCCTTCACAGATTCTACACCACCAGGCTCACATCAGGGAAGGTCAGACTGTAAATTAAATTCCCCCCAAGTCGCCCAGTTGTTCTTAGCACTCATTACACAACAGTTTATATGCCCGTTTCTCCATCCAAAAGCAGCTTAATTAACTTGCTAGCAGGTGTTGATTAGCCTCCACAGAACAAGCCTTAACAGTGTGCTCCACAAAGAGGCATCTGCTAAGCCAGCAACGTGACATTGCAATGGGGCACAGTGCAAGCATACACTCCTCATCACTCATGTGCTGATTAACCTTTGGCTAAGTAAACATGCTGGCTGAAGTGGGCATAATGGGCAGCCTGCTGTGATCATTTCAAGCAATTGCTACCTAGTTTGATCATCCGCAATGGCTGAATGTGACAAACTGATAAACGAGAGTATGTACTCTCAAATGTAGCCTCTTCTTTTACAGCCCTCGAGAGATAAATGGACAGGCCACAGAAAGAGGCCTTCATGTGATAAAGTGGCTGGACCAGTTCAAGCTCTTTTCCTCACTCTAGCCACTTTATCACATGACAATTTCTGCAGAATTACCACTCAAAAGCGGCTCATTAGGTTGCTGGTGTAATACATTGTGCTGATATCTGTAGGGCACTGTGTATCACTGAAGCATGCTTTTTCCATTGCAATTTTACTTATGATTTACATATAATTAGCTTTGGTCATCTAGTATACAAACCCTAAAGAGTAGAAAATGTGTACATCAGTCAACTAAGAAATGCACTAGTCTGTGCTGTGGGCAGTAGCTATATAGGTGAGGTCAATGGCTAAAATACAGCAGCAGAAAAAACAGCAGTGTGTATCTAGGAGAAAAGTTCATAAAATTGTAAAAAAAAAAAAAAACATTGTTATGCATGATATGACTAAAGACAAACTCGTCTCATACACTAGTCAGCAAACACGTAAACTGCTGCTTACAGCTACAGTTTTGAATGACTTTTGAAGAAAATTGTTTCTGAACATCACAGTGTTCTTTGCTGTTTAGGAATTTCATGGTCACTACTAGCATTTCAGCTGATTCACTGATGCTTGTTTCCTACCAGACTAATAAAAGCTCTGCACAGAAGGGGGAGTAGCCATCAAAAAGAAGATTCTGAAATGTGTGGTGACTTGTAATTTACATCAGGCAGTCTGTATCTCGTTTAAACATCTAACTTCTCCAAGCACATTATCTGTCACTGCAGTCAAGTAATTAGCTGCAAAAAATCACAGATACCGACGTGAGAACTTTGCTTTTTACACAATGGCTAGATGACAAGTAAAAAATAATAGTAATTTAACACCTACTACTGAGGTGTGTATTGCTTTCTCATGCTATTATACATTTTTTTACTTGCCTCTTATGGTCTTATACAAATGATAAGACATGGGTAGACTGAGTAGACATAACAAATGTTAACTGTGATTCAAGCACTCATGTGTAAACCCTTAGGCCTTCCTGTCAATTGAGCAAATGGGTAGGTCTAATTCTACCTAAACCATATGTCCAGACAGCACTTCTAATGAGTGCATTTAGCTGCTTTAAGGTAACCATTGCCCACCCACTGGTTGTATGATTTCCATAGAAAAGTACTGTCAACTAAATGAAACCCATGTGTGAAGCAGCCACAGATATGAGCCTAAGGTTACCATGCCCAATCCTATATGTCAAGAAATGGGGTATAAAGTCCCTCACAATAATGTAATCAAATCCTCATAGCAATGTTTCAACATCTGGTGTAAAGCCTTCATAGTAGAGTACATAATGTTACCCTATTAACAGTATTTTGGAAAGTGAAATAAAGCCCAAGCCACTCAAAGATATCCACTCCCAGGGTAATCTTGAGAGCAACATTCAGTTCTTGTGGCCGTGGAAGCTTTTAAGGTAACTTGGTTTTAGCTTGACCCAGTCCACACTCTTAAATATTTAGCAATATCTAAGAAATGCAGATACCTTATGGACACAAATGTGTAATTTCACAGTTTAATATAACATATGGTTTTCTGCCTACACGAGAAACGTGTCAGCACTACACATACATCCTCCTGGAGCGCAGAATTGCACACTCCAGCATGCCAATGCCTCTTCCACCCACAGCTTCACAGTATCATAAAGGCTAAATTGATGGAGCAAAAAAACTTGCATTCAGCGTTCTAGGTGAAGGCAGTCCCCAGCTAAATATGACCTGATGAGGCAAGCAGCCCACCTCTGGGACAGATCACGGCAGAATGAAACACTGCAGGTGCAGCATGAAAATCATCTTGGAAATACCAGAGCGGGCTCTTTTGACACAGAGGGAGCAGATTTTCCCAGTTTTAAGAGGACTTGCTACAACAGAGCAGGTGTTCTAACTACTGATGGTGAGATGGGGAATGAAAATGTTGAAGCTGTTAGTTAAGGTCAAAGCATCCATTCAGTAATATGGAACATCTGAGAGAGCAGTATGATAGTGTATTGTGGTAATTGACATCACAATACACATTTCTGAGTATATCATTGATATCATTAGTATTTGCAATACACATGTATTACAAACGACAGATCCCTTTATGTCCCTACATATCTCTATATCCGTTTATGATATTACTGTATTTTTATCTATCTATCTATTTTAAAGTCTATGTATCTGCAATGTTATTAAAGTCTTGTTTGGTGTAATGGTCAGGCTTTTAAAAAAACTGCGTTAATGTGTGACAAAATAACTGTCGGCATTAATTAAATAATGTGTTAACGCGATAGTGACATCAATGTCAATGGCCATGTTCCATTTACTTTCAAGTCTGCCCGGCAATGGTTTGCTTCCCACCTTGATGACTGGAGGTTTCAGGTAGCATGGCAAGGTGAAGATTGTCCACTGGTGTTTCACAGGGCTCAGTGCTTGGACCACTTCTTTTTTCTTTTTTATACTGGTACTCTTGGGGGTGTAATAGCCTCACATGGCTTTTCCTACCACATTTTTGCAGATGACACTCAACTTATTCTCTCTTTAGACTCCAGTGATGATCAGGTCTCAACCCACATCTCAGACTGCCTGGCTGACATCTCCTCTTGGATGGTGGCCGACCACCTCAAACTGAATCCCAGCAAAACTGAGCTGCTTTTCAGAGGGAGTCCCATCACCAGGTCACAACCACACAGTTGTCTGCTAGATGCACAGTCATTCATGTCACACGTTGACCACCTCTCCAGGACATCCAGATACCTTCTTTACAACATCAGAAGAATCCGACCCTTTCTCACCACTCTAGCCATGCAGTTACTTGTCCAGTCTTTGGTCATCTCTAAACTGGACTACTGCAACTTTCTACTAGCTAGACTTCCACTGAAATTAACGAGAGTACTTCAGGTGATTCAGTATGTAGCTGCAAGGTTAATGATTAATGTTTAGGTTAATGTTCCTAAATTCTCACACACATCATGCCTCTTCTACAGAAACTTTACTGGGCCACTGTGGCTGCCCGCTTTAAGTTCAAAACCTTAACACTTGCCTTCAAGGCCAAGAGCAGACTTGCATCTCCTTACTCATCAGCATTGATCAAGCAGCGTGTCACTTCTCGTCCTCTCAGATCTTCAAGCACCGCTCGTCTGGAACCTCCATTGCTGAAAAGAAGAGGACGACATGCATCAAGACTTTTTTTAGTCTTGGCCCCCCAGTGGTGGAACAAACTTCTTCTTGCAATCAGATTTGTGGAATCCATCACTGTCTTAAAGCGCTAAAGACCCACCTCTTCAAGAAGCACCTTGGTGACTAACCTGTCCTCATGTTTGTCTCTTTTAAGCTCTGGATTAGAATATATAAAATGATCTTTTTCAGCAGACTAGTATTCACATCTGAGACCCGTCCCTGTTGGTGTAATGGTCAGTCTGAACCCCATGAAAAGCCAGCTGGGACATAGAGCTGCATGCTCCATGCAGACACAAGCCCAAAAAACAATACACTTTCAAAATAAAAGGATTTTTAAAAAACCTGCATTAACACATGATAAAATGATCATCAGCATTAAGTGGTGATGGCCTAGAGGGTAGGATACTTGATTATAGACCAAGAGATCGAGGGTTTGTATCCTATCTTCAGCACATCACCACTGGATTCCTGAGCAAGACCCTTGCTTCGGATAAAAGCGTCTGCTGTCATAAATAATGTGCCCAGCACTAATATTTATATAGATAGATAGACCCACTGTTAATATAGTTTGCAAAATGTCTAGTTGTATTTTCTCACACACACTCATTGTTTTACTAATGTTTTCATCACCCAGATCATCATCAAGAAGAGTAGGCGATGGCAGTGATTCACAGATAAAAAGCAGAACGTATGGCAATATACGAACAGATAAAAAAAAGTCATGACACTCCCTGTTCACAAAAAAATTAACATAAATTGATAAGATAAACAAGAAACCCGGTTGACTGATGACGAGCTGACACTTGCTTACTTTTCAAAAACCTCCCGGTTTAATCTAGTCTCTTTTAAACACCCGACTCTTGAAACACAACTCTTTTCTCCAGTGTGCTGCCGTGTGAGTCGGCTATCTTGGCAACATTTTAATTAGCTGGTGATTAAACGAGGAGAATAAAGCTGAGACCATTCCACAAGTCGGCTAATTACTTTTATCAGTCAATGAAGAGTTGAGGTGCAGCCGATACTACTTCGCTCACTCGCCCTGAGGCAAATGGAGCTGTACTCTCCATTGCAGGGTGGGGTGTGTGTGTGTGTGTGGGGGGGGTTATGCAGAGACTGAGCCATGGCAAAGGAAAAGTCTGGCTTTAAACTGATGATACAGAGTGACAGCCACTCTGACAAGTAGATTGTGCAGAAAGAGCGGGTCAGGGCTCCATAGCCCAAGTTTCCTCCTGGCAGGGAGTCAGAGTGTGTCAGCTCTTTCTGAGGAAAAGCAAGATAAGGCATTATGCTGAAGAAGAAAAAAACACAGGGCCAGTTCAGAGAGAAGACTGAATGTACTGACAAAAAGGTATTTTGTTTAGGAGATAGACAGAAGCACCAAGGCAGTTCTAAAGGTGATTTGTGCTGGACCTGAGGCCTTGTCGTCCCTCTCTAGTTTGAAAGCAGCGCCCTGCGCTGTCTTTCATTGGCAACGTTGAGCAAGCATGCATGTGACGTTAAATCAATAGTCCATTGTTCAGAATTTTCACTGTTATTACAAATGAGCACAACGGCTAAATGCAAAAGCCCACATCAATAGCAGGTGATTGTTTTGCCTCTGTATCTTCTCAGACAGATGCTCTGGCTGTTCAATTAGCTTCACGTGTTTTCACCTCACTGTGGCCTGGACCAGTGGTTCACGCCTCCGGTGCTGTAAATTCTTGAACATAAAGGTGTCAGGAAGGTTTCTTTGGGAAAAAAAAATAGTTATAAAAGAGGCAGTTTGGGGAGAACTCTGATCGAACACCACTAATAAAATTGCAAATTAAGTAATAAACCGATTCCATATTTGCGTCTTAGATGCAAATGGGAACCTGTTCTTATAATGAGGTGTGCGAGTATGAAGACTAATGTATGAAGGGTAAAGAAACTACTCTAATTAAAGTGTTTTCAATCCAAGGACCATTTTAGACCATTTTGCAGTCCATCCACACTACAGAGTTTCATGTTTTGCTGCATACCTCATTCAGAAATATTTGAACTTTTAACTGTTGTTTACCTGCTGGCATAAGTAATGGGGGAATACAGGGCTAGAGCTTGGAAATGCTGACCTATATTCGTTTCGAGAAAAAAATCTATAGATAAAATATTTCTAGTTATCTACATAAACATATAATCTCCTTTACTGAATTTTTTTATTTTTTTTTCATTTTAAAAAAGGGCAGAAAATATTACACAGTGTGCATAGGCACCCAGGAACGAAATCAAAAGGCAGAGGAAATGATTGTGTACCTGCAAGTATGAACAACAGAGGGCGCCCTAAGCCTTATCATAACACCCTTAGGAAAAACAGACTTGCTCCTCATGATTTGAAGTTGTTTTTTTCCCATTATGGTGGATTAGGGGTGCAGAAATTGTAATTAGATAATCAACCAAGGCCTATCTCGACCCGAATGTACACCCTAGGCTAAAGCTGAGAGGGTGTAAAATAGCTTACTGTGTAAACTTTAACTGGCTTTTTAAAGCATGCGTTACACCGAATATTTTTTACTGGGAGTCAACCTGCACATAATGATATGATGCACATACGTATAATGATGCACATACGTATTGATGTTTCCAAGCACTGCAAGGGCCTTGTTAGAGTCTCCCATCATGCTGGACCAAGGATTACCTCTGAATTCTCCCTAAACTGAGAAATTCAAGGTAAAAAAAATGAATGCATAAACAAATGATTAAGCATGACAAATAAATAAATATGAGAAAGGGATGACTGTTGCATACTGTGCCTTTGAAGTTAGCTAAGGTTTCCATGGCTCTTCTGTACAAGGTGCACTTTGATGTGAATATGTGTTCCAGCACTAGATTAAATTAGAGAGCAAGAGTTTTTTTTTGATAAAGAAAGGCCACACATGCCTTTCATGATCTAACTTTGCAATGCATAATCATCATCCACTTCTTGTAATCATGTGCAAAGACACATTTTAAAATGGAGCATATGAGTGAACTCCACAACCCAAATGCAAACAGCAAACTGGGTTCATCCCTGGGTTAGTTTGCCATAGGCTCATCTGGAATGACATGACTACAATACAAAACATTTTTCTCTATAGGCCTAAAGCAGAAGCTGTCCTTTTACACTTTGCAGTACTGACTTGACAGAAGAGAAACTGAATTTCAACCTCTGTTTTATTGCGTAAAGCAAGGATGCCTAATGCCAGCCCGAACAGTTTTCCCTCCGGAAACAGCCATGATTCAGCTAATGAAGTTAGAATGTACAACCATGTTTGAGAGAACCTGACCTTGAGACTCTCAGAGGCCTCCTCTATTGTTAAGTCCCGTCACATTCAGCATTTCCTACTAAAATATTACCCTCCACACTTCATCAGTCACAGATGCTTTACATGCATTTGGCAGGATCTTTGATCCAGGGTGAATTAAACCCCATTTAAACCTGGTCATGTCGTGTAGCTAGTAATCAAGACAATGATGCAAGGTTAGCAATAGATCAAAAGACCAAGATAAAAGATTACCAAGAGACCAAGACCAAAACTGAGGCTTTATTTAAGAAAACTGGCTCATCTAACATGAAATATGGAATTAAAATTAAACTCATACCAGGAGATGAACTGAAACTGATGCCTGTCTTAAATGCTGGAGGGTTTGTACTTGTTTTAAACCTTGAGAGGCATGGATCCATGCCACCTGCTAAACAAATGGTAAATTGTCGTCATGTCATTCCCCTGGTTTGTGTTCATGCTCGATGGGTCATCTTGAGATTTGTTTGATGTTCCTGTGTCATTTAGAACCAAATTGTAACTTAAAACATGTAATAATAATACTTACCATAAATTAGTTTTTAAAAATGGTGTCACATGCAAATGACCATAAAGATAAAAAATAAATAATATTCTTTTGTTTTAGTTGTTTAGAAACAACTGGAAAAAACACAATATCATTGAACACGGGAGATTTTTCAGAATAGTCTCCGCTCAGAAGTTGGTGGGGAAAACCCACAGATGGAGGGGGTCCAGAGAGCGGCTGAGCGGCGGCACACCAAGAGAAAGAACAGCAAGCACAGAGCGTGTAGGAAAACAAACACTTTCAGACTGTTCATCAGCTAATTCTCGGGATTAAATGTTTTACATTTTTCATGTTTTAAATTTGTATAAAGTGTAAAATTGGTCTTAGTCCTTACAGAAGTAGATCAATGTAGCTGTAGGGGTTTTGCCTAAAGACTTGTTGATGGAGTGTGGTCTACCAGTCTGCTACATAAAGGGCAATTGTGTTCCCTACTAAAATATTAACCTCCACACAGCATCAGTCGCAGATATAGTTATCCAGAACATTGGAAGAGGAATGTAGATTAAATATGGTAACCATTCCCTTACTGTGAAAAGTGAAGTGTTTATATAAGTACTTAATAGTGAAGAATTCTGGCCAAGGTTTGAAGTTTCTTTCTACATAAATTCATTAATTCATTAAACCTCCCTTTAATCTTATTTCGATATTTTCCTCAGAGAATTCCTGTAGTCGTACTCCTTTTCAGATCACCACTGGATAAAGTAGAATGAAACACTCATTTGCTCAGAAACTCCTTCGCCAGCACTCGCTAATGAGGACGAACGAAGGAGTCAAATGAAGGGGCCTAAGGTGTGTGCTCAAAGTGCATCAGTGAATACGCAATAGAGCTGCAGTAGAGACTGCTCACACATGAAAGCCCTACTACTTATCCTGCCTGTACAGTTGGGCTAAGTTATAATGGATGCAAGGCTGAATCTGAATGCCACTGGATTCAATTTGCAACATCTTTTCTCGCTGTTGGATTTGGTGGAGTACACCAGGTGTATGGCAGGGGAGGGGCTCTGGTCTCCTCAGTGATTCTCCCACCCAATCTGGCTTTAATCACCTCATTAAAGCAGCTGTGCAGGCCACATGCTTTGTGTCCCAAGGAGCAGACATACTGGGAATGCTGCACCAATACAGTTGCCACCAATGTTGCAGCACATGCTCCCTGTCGTGTACTTGCCATCCTTCAGTGCCTGTCTAGATGGGAACGGAAAGAGGGAGACATGCTGGATCAGCTGTCAGCGGGCCACATTAATGAAAGTTAAATGTCCCCAGTGTGGCACTTTAGGGTAGTAAAAAGCAAAGAAAGCAGAGGACAGCAATCCCTGTAGTTTTCCTTTGCAGAGAGGGAGGATCAGAGCCAAGAGTTTATTAGCCAGCATTTTTGTTCCAATCCATCATATTGCTGTCCTCTGTTAACCTCTGCTTACTCTCCCAAGGTTTGTGAGAATCTGTTTGTAGAAGTACTTCTCAAACTGCTCTAGGTGCTTGTGTCACCACTGTATCACTGACTTTTGCCGTATTTTAATAGGTGATGTATGACTCCATTTGGCCTGAAGACATAGTGGAAGAAAGAACAATCTTTTGCAATGACTTGTCACCTTCACTGAGTGGTGTACCTTGGCAACATAAGATATCATAAATGCTAATGCTCCCCCATTAGACTCCTGTGATTGTCAGACACCTGGATTTCTCAGCAGGAGGACTCTCTACAAAATGTGCTAGGGTACTTGGTAAAGCAGGACATTCGTTGTGCCAGGCTTTGTATCTTTGGAAGCTGCTGACTGTTGGCTATGGCCGTCCTGGATCAGCACTGATGCCGTGTGATAGTGGAGTGACCTGAAAGAACAAAAAATTGTTGCCCAAATCCAGCCTTTCTGTTTTGTCAGAGCACATCTCATCCTCTGTGTTATTTTATGCAATTTGAATAATCTCTCTCTTAGTGGAATGGAGCACATGCACTCGTCTGCAACAGCTGCATAATGCCATGCCAAAGCTATTTGCACACCTGTTTTCTCTCAAACAATGGGAGCCATTGAGAGAAGCGCCTCGCTGTCTGGCTGGCTCGGATTGAGCGCTCTGTAGAGAAAAGGACTCAACACGGACACAGAACCGAAGGCAATACGTATTGACATCTGACCGTGTAGCCATCCACACCTGGCTGGAGCTTTACAGAAAAAAATCCTGTACTCTAGAAACTCTGCACTATGCCAGATTTAAAATGACAGTTATTAATCTCTCATTCTTTTATTTCCTATAAGTGGCACAACAGCAGAGTCTAGAAAAATGTTTAGCAAGCAGGTGTTGAAACTAAATAAATTTCCTTTACAGGCGGGCAGTTAATAGCACTGATGTAATGCACTGGAAATATATGGAGCTTTGCTGGCACACCATTCACAAAGTGTGCAGGAATGCCTTCTGAGCTGCTCATCCCAGTTCTCCTTTATGTTTTTCTCTTGACAGACATGAACAACCAGCATAAACATTTGGGATAGGACTACTATTTCGGAAGTAATTCACCTCTGATAACCTCTACATACTGTATTACTTGATTTTCATGCTTCTCAACTTGTTTCTGATTGGACCACGTGCAGTTTTATATGGTATGCTGCTGCACTGTATTCTCCAAAATGGCAAGCTAAATTCATCGGTGTGAATGAAGAACATTCTCAGTAATCACAAACATTTGCATGTGCATTTGTTGGAGTTTGTTTGAAGATGTTACGTGAGTATGTTCCTCTAGAACGCCATGTAAATTTTGCATTGCAATGCATTTGCTTCAATTCGAAATACTGTAGGTTTACTGTAACAGAGTCTACTCACTGGCGCAGCCACACTCTTGATTTATTTCCAATCTTCCATGTGAACGAGGATAACCTAGCTATTTTTCCACAGACTACAGGCATCTCAGCTCACTACCTCATTACGTATGAGCTTCATCTTCACCATAATGTAAATACACCCCCTGCTTTCTTATTAGTCATACAATAACATCCCCCACAACTCTTGATTTTGTGAAAACCTCCCAGATTTATCAACCCCAGTTGGCTCTCCATCTGGTCCAGCTGAATGCTTAGAGAACTCTCTTAGAGACCATCGCAACATGCTCAACCTGTTTATCGCCTCTCATCGAATCTTTAGAAAAAATAATCCTAGGTTTCTAATAAGAGCCACTTCTTCTAAATTAGTTACAAATCAGGGAGGTACAGAAACCTCAGACATCTATGGTAATGATTTTGTGGAATTTTTAAACAATAAAAATCAAAGCTATTGGACAAGAAATTGAAACAAGAAGACTCCACCATGTCTACTGCAGCAGAAAGACTGGTATCCTTTCATCCAGCTCATCAGAATCTGCACTTGCAAGTGAGTTCCTACAGACCTACAGAAGTCTTACCAGTAATAATTGGCCCCCCATTAGCAATAATGAACTCCTCTATTAGTGTTTGTTATATAGCAAAAGTCTTAAAACTACTAGTTATTAAACCTTTGATGAAGAAACCAAATATTGATCCATGCAGATCTATTTCTAATTACCATTTTATCAAAAATGTTCGAGAAAATTGTGCCCGAAATGTTGGCTTCTGCAAAAGAATTACATATGAGAAAAACTCTAAACTGGATTCTGGCCTCATCAAAGCCCTGAAACATTCATAGTAAAGATAGTAAATGATCTTTTACGGTCCGTTGACCAAGGCTTTGTATCTTTGTTGGTGACACAAAACATTATATCCCAGCCAACCCAGGTGATGAACATAGATAAAAAGATATTGAGGGCTGTGTGAAGGATATAAGAGACTGGATGTCACATAACTTCCTCTTGCTCAAACAACAGAGGTATTTCTTATAGGTGCAAATGCTACTAGAAACAACCTGTCCCTCCGCCTCTCGGGGCTTGCGCTCTGCCCTCCTGGGGTCTGCGGTCGGGGTTCCCGGGCCTCCGTTGGGCTCCTG
>JBBJLR010000139.1:7263602-7275183 GCA_037577145.1 Brachypetersius gabonensis | reverse complement strand
CAAATGTTAGTCCGTCACTTCCGCTAAGTGCAAAACGTTAGTGTTCCGTTTAGGACAGCACTGACCCACAGCAGTGCACACTACAGAAGGCAGTGGGCACTACGCAGTAAACCTCAGTGCACTGACGTAGTGCGCGGTTTCGGACACAGCTTTTCTGTTTGGAATGTCATGTTTGTCCCCTTCTGTTTATTGAGCAATATGCAGCATTCTCAGATGGGGAGTACCAAAGCCAAGGGAATTATTTTTTTCCCAGTCTCCATTGTATCTCAGAAGCCTTGTCCCAAACTGACTTTGAGGATATTTATACCAGTGGTCCCTAGTCCATCTACATTGAAGAATGCTTTTTTTTCCCCTCATCTGAGTAGTTACTTTTGCCTTTGTACATAGCTGGATCATAGACGGAGGAACATGCACTCGGAGTCGGACCATCTGACTGTGTTGCACCTGCTATTACCCTCTCTTCTTGTCTTGACTCTCTCTCTGCCTGATTATCTCTCTCTCCTGTCTCATCTGTTGAACATTAAGACAAGTGTTAATAACAGATGCATTATTTAATTTAGAAATTCACAATAATTTAACCTATATAAGAGGGCCATGCCTAAGAGAACCTCACAGTAACTAACAAAACTTCTCAGAACTGATTGAAAAAAAAAAGAATTTAAGCTAAATGAATGAAAAAAATGAATGGTAGACTAATTGCAATAGCCTACTGCTGTTATCCCCTGATTGACAACATGCTAAAATAAGTAAGCTATTGAGGGGGACACTTTTCACATTATTTATTAGCATATGTTTATGTTTTTTTATGATTAGGCTATTGGCTGTTATCACAATATTTGTAAAAAGGCCTATTGATTATTGAACGATATGTTTTTGAACTGGCGGTAGCCTATCTCACAGATGGATAAGGGAAGTGATTCTGTATCTTTAGAGCCTCCTGAATATGAGCAATCTAGGCTACTTCAATCACAAAGAGGTCATCAGGAACCATGGCATAGCCTAGCTTACTGCAGTAAAATATCAAAGTCAGATGAGCAGGCTGTGCATATCTGACTCAACGGCCTCGTCCAATGGCTGGCTGTAAGTCTGTGAGTGGGACTTTTTTCATTGATTGAAAGTCAGTATTGCTGATGTTGCTTAGCTGACCGTCTAACGAATAAAGTCCTGTCCATCTACTTAGCCAGCAAACTCGAACAAGCCTGTTTAAGTCAGTCCTATAGGACTGCCTGTGACGACGTAGTTTTGCGTGTTTCTCGAGATTCTAATGACAAATGAAACTTAGCGCTTGACACACACAGGCTCACCTTCTCTCCTACTCTTTCCCTGCCCTTCTGTTGTTGGCTTTTTAAAACTTAATTTAGTTTGATGCAAGTTCTTCTTTATGTCTGCATTTCGCTCAAGACCACACTACGATGTATTCGCTCATGTGAAAAAACATATAATCAGTCTGCCGGCTTTCCCGACTCTCTGAATCTGTTGTGTAACGTGACGTCAAGAGCCACTGCCTGCAAAGACAGATAGAGGCGGAGATTTCACTTGAGATTAGACGGAGAATGTGAATTTAATTGGGAGAAAATACAGACGACATATGGATTCGGACACGGACCGGGTTCTGTGTTTGGCATTGATCATCACTGCTGGATTTCAGCTTTGACTAATTTAAAATTTCGGGAAAAAATACCGAGGACATGACCTCGGTGTCCTCAATGGTAGATACGGCACTGATAGTATCATGGGGGATGTATGATTTTCCCGTCCCTCAGTCACCAGTTAGCGCTCATAGTGGTGGTGTTATGCACAGCCCATTAAAACACATACGGTAGCGAAACCTTGTCCTGGCATGTAAAAAAGGCCTAAAACGTGATCACAGCACATTTTATGTCGTGATGGCTGCACAAAAAGTTGTGAGACCGGGTTGAAAATTAGCATCAGCAAGCATGTTATCCTCAGTAAAACCAATTTTCTTTATTTTGCTCTATAAACCAGAGCACCTTGCCATCTTCTGGTTTCATTTAATCATCGTCAATCTTCCTCATCTTAAATTCGGCTCCCTTTTCATGTCATTTTTTTCCCCGTTAACATGTGTAGCAAGAGATCTTCTTAGGAAAAAAAACCCTTAAGTATTGATTTGAATCCGAGGGTGAGTAAAAGGGAAAAGAAAAAAAGCAAGATGTGAAATGAATATTAAATTGCCCCTGCTTAATGCAATTCGCTGCGAACATGCAGACCGGCTTATTTGTCAATTACAAGCTTGTTGGAGTCAGTTTGAGGGAGAAGACTGTCAAAAAGAGAGGGAGAAAGAGAAAAAAAAAAAAACAGATGAAAATTGAACTGGGCAGACAATGCCAGTCACAGAGCTCAGCAGTACAGAATCGGATACATCAGTCATTCCAAAAGGGGCTTTGGGAGGAAATCCAAACCAATTTCACAGCATTTGATCCACGATTGATTCCAAATCGATGCCTGTAATCTTACAGTTCTCGGGGCAGTGATCGCTGCTGAGGTTGCTTTATCCTTTTTTTCTCACTTTTTTTCTCACCTGTATTCCTTCCCTTCTGTGCTAGGCTTGGGTAGCCGGATCCTTCCACCTGTGATATTAGATTTGACTGTCAGTGGGAACCAGAAGAGAGTCTGTCTTATAATTAGCCTAGCTAATGATTCTTCCTCATTTAAATGTATATTCCTTTCTAAATTGGATTGCATTTATGCATTGGCATAACCACCAGCAGTTCAGGTTGGACTAAACATCTTTATTGTACCCCTTTACTATGAAGCATATATAATCTTACCTCCATGGCTTTGTGTATACTGTGCATACACCAAAACTCAATAATGCATCTTAACCATTAGCCTACAGTTGAGAAGTGGCATTCATCTTTTACTCCAGGGCCTAGATATTAGTTAGGCCTCGGCATTGATTGCAACAAACAGTAAATGGTAATCATCTAGCCAAACAACTATTTTTATGGAAGTATCCCCGGTTGTGTTGATTCTCGAGGTGTCAGAAGCTATTCTGAGCATTTTGTGTGTTTGCATGCAGGGTGTGGAACCTGTTGGGTGAACAAATCCTACATCCGACACGAAGTTCTTAACTTAATTTATTCAGTTTTTCTTTCATAATTCTTTGAGGACGCAAGGACTGCACCTAATTTAATTGTACCTGTTACAATGACAATAAAGATATTCTGATTCTGTTTGGTGTTCCTGTGTCACATCGTAAGTTATTGTAATTTAAAAAACATATACTAATAATAATAACCACTACTTGGGTTTTAAAAATGGCATCAAATGAATGTAAAGAACAAAAATGAACAAACATCTTTAATTTTAGGTCTTAGAAACAAACAGAAACAACACAAGATCTTTGAACCCAGGAGAGCTTTTAGGATGGTCTCCGGCCTCGAGTGGGTGGGGACAACCCACAGAGGGAGGGGCACCGGAGAGCGGCCGAGTGGCGGCATACTGAGCGAAAGTGCAGCAAACGGCGAGTGTGTAGGAGAACAAACACCGGTTCTAGACTGTTATACTCTGATTATATTTACTGATACACTCTGAGATCTAAGGGTTAATGAATAAGCTTGTAACTGAAGAGGAACTGGCTCCTTTTGTTGGAGGCTTTTGATCAGACCCGTGCCCACATCAGAGAAGGCGTGGAGAAGTTTGTACATTAAAAGAAGTATCGATGTTAAAAATATCTCCCTCTTGAGCAAGTGTGTAGGCCGTCTCTCAGTAGGCTAGCGAGTCTCATTTTGTATCTCAGTCCAAACTGCGAGTATTAGTCATAACCTACGCCGTGTTGAAAAATTAATTGTTTTTTTTAAAGGCCGGTAGGGATTAATGTCGTTTGCTCATGCTACTCCTTTGGATGGGCTTCTTCAAGGCTTGTGCTTTGTTGCATACTAGCAGTCTTCCCACCCTACGGCCCTCTGTGGGGAGTTGGCGCGTTTCTAGATGCCACTGTGCGCTGAAAACGCACCACCAAAACCTTGTAGAACTTTATGGCTCACTTCGAGCTGACCTTTTGCCGCAGGCACTTGGGCTTGAGCTTTGCTAATGATTTGTTATGAGGAGAAGTGGATGACCCTTCACTTCAGTCAGAGCCTCAGGAGCTGGCGGCTAGAACGGTTCAAATGGCGCCAGAGTGGAAGTCAAGAGATGCTCTGCTTGAATCTCATTAAAGGGGAGTGAAAAGGTTTGTTCTTTATTGTTATATACAGTGTGAACTTTTCTGTTTGAATTATGTAAAACAGGAGTGCATCCATAGTGGAAGGCTTTAATAAAAGGAGAGGAGAAAGGAAACATATTTTGCGAGGATCCATAATGAAATTACTCGCCTCAAGTTGTTTTGGTAGGCCTGCTGCATTTGATGTATATTGGATCAGCCGGCTGCCTGTAAATAAACAATTGAACGGCTCCATTTGTAATTTGCCCTCCAATAGCATGGACCGGTTGAGTCATACAATATTTTGCTTATTCACATTTCATTTGCTCTTCAGTGCTAAATAAAAGCTTGACATTGAGGGACGAGGGTGAGGCAGAGAAGAAATGACTACGATTGGATTCCTTTTCAGGGAGCAATTTGCGAAAGAGAGGCGATGATGAGTGCCTTAAACTGCAATCTCACCTCCAGTGGCCTCCTATCAACTGTGAACATGCGGAATTCGATTTAATGATACCTTTGGCTTGTCTTTGGAAATAAACTCTTATGAATCATAGGTCAGACGACTAAATAACACGGCAGACAGCATAGTTGATTTGGGGCTGGGGTGTGCTGGGGTAGTGTGTGCAGGGTGTTGAATGTGGGGGCGGGAGAATGGAAAGAAAGAGGCTGAATCGCAACCCAAGCTTCCAATTCCATCGACGTCTTATTAAATTTTAAAATAGTCTCTCCGACACGGGCCCCCATTCTATTAACCTGTCGCATCGTGTTCTTTATAGTCGAGTTAGAAGGAAAATAGCCAGGGCCTGGACGCATTACAGCAGACCTGCTTGGCGTGGTTTATGTTGAGCGCACGAGGCCTGCATACATTTCAGCCAGAAATGGGATTGTTAGAGCGATCTGTGTTCTGAATTAATCATCCCATTGGTGTGGTGGAGAATATCTCAGTAAACTCCAGAGTATAGGGAGGGAGCTGTGGCCCACGCTGGATTAACCTATTTCGCTAGTGTCTTGGAATCTGTAGGATAGATACAAAGCTTTGATTGAGAAGTTGAAACTCCTATAGCTGAATCTCCTATAAGGAGACGCACTGTGCCTGTATTCTAGCAGCAAACCTCTACAACATAATGCTCTACTAAAACTCTAGAGTCAGAGAGGTTCACTCTCTTCTTAACTATTTAACGAACTATCAGAACATGGGCATTGTGTTGATGCTTGAGGTGTCAGATGTCATGCTGAGCTTTGTTTGGAGTTTCTGTGTCACATTGCACCAAAGTTACTGTAGTTTAAAAACATCTATCTATCTGTCTGTCCATCCGTCCGTCCGTCTATATATCTATATATCTATATATCCATCTATCCATCTATATATCCATCTATCTAAATAGAAGCAGCTAAATAGAAGTGGACCAACTACTGTATCATAGAGGTGCAGCCCCTCATCTCCTACAGGCTTTGTTTAATTTAACATAATGACATGACAAAGTATGACCAAAAAGAAAAAAAAAAATGAAAAACTGCAGTGCGGGAAGGCAGGCAGAGATTACCATCTCCCATTGTTAGGATGCTGTGTTAGGTAATGGGCCAGGTGTGAGTGTGTGTGTGAGTGTGTGTGTGTGTGTGTGTGTGTGTGTGTGTGTGAGTGCATGAGTGCGTACTGGTTCACTAGGCAGCTCGTGGAGTCTGCAGAGGCACAGACATGCTGAGGCATTAATGGAAGGCTGATGGGAAGGTAATGGATAACCCTAAGACCGAGCAGAGTCAGGGCCCATTAGCATGTGCTAGCCATGCGTGCTAAGACTTGGGTGTGTGTGGCATGACAAAGTAGCGGTTAGTTAAATTGTTTCGACCATCTGCCGGCCTTCACAGGTAAAATGAATTTACCCTCATATCTGAGACTTTGGGTTTTAGCGCAGCACATAAAACACCTCTCCGCAAATGCATTGTACAGTAACTCTCTTTCTCTCCTCCGTCGTTCTAATGATACGAAAGTGCTGCCATCTATACTTTTAACCTGCAGCGTTTTACCGATCAATATGCAGTCATTTAAACTGTGGTCAGTACATCTTACGTGCCGATTGATTATTTTATTGCTTTAGCATTTCTACATTTCCCTAAAGCTCCAAGTTTTCGCCAACACCCTGAACAGATGGTATAGTGGCCATTATTCATATAGGTACCGATTTTAATATTTAAGATGTCATTTTTCAAGCTCAATCTCATTGTAACTCCTATTTTAATGCATAACTAATGATAAAGTCTTCCGTCTGCTTCCAAAAGTCCCCATTTACCACCACCGCTCTCTCTTATGGAATGCAATAAATCAGAGATATACTGCGATTCATTATCTTCGGATAACTAGACGTGTGGTAATCCAATTCCAACAGAGAAGCAACCACAAAGTAGCCACCTGGAAGGGCAGGACGTGTTAAGTAGCAGCTTTGATGTGCGACGCTGCTCTTCTACCTCTAGGCTGTGCACCTGGTTTAGAAATTCATGAAATCATCTCCCCTTAGGGCTTCATTTGTAACCTCTTCTTCCCTATGGATATTTGACTCCTTCCTTCTGGCCTCCTATTGTGGGAAATGCATTGAAGCCAGAGCTCTGCTCCTGGTTTGGGGATTAGGTTAGGAGTCCTCAGGTAGAAGTGGATAATTTCATTCCTGTTTAAAGTGATGGGCCAGCAGAGGGATTTATGAGGGTGCGCCATTGTTAAATGATTTATCGCAACTGAATTTTTTATGTGTCTAAAAACAAGCCTCCTGAAATGATAGTTCTTTGAAATACACCCTGAACACACAGATTCCAGGGGTTGAATCATTTGGTTCAAACCTTAAAAGTCTTAAAGGTACAAAATGAAAAGAAAAATGTAATGAAAAACGGTTTAATGACCAGAAAAAAATCTTTCTGATGATTTATTTCAGAAGATATTGGATCATTTCTTTTGTTGCTGGAGAATGCAGATTAAAGCCAGATTGCCATTCTGCAAGGAAGCTGAATATATTCCAAATGTACTACTTGTCCTTCAAACCGTCATTGCTATGGAGAGAATAAATGATACAAAATCATACAAAAGACTTATCAAGACTTGTCAAGGCTAAAAACTGAAGTTAACAAGCTAGATACCTGGCTGTCTAGACGCCTCATCTCAGTTTGGCTCTGTAGTGGTAACTATAGTAATTATTGAAAAAATAAATAAATTAAAAGGTATGAATTCTGTCAAGCTGAACAGACTGCAGCGCATTCAGTACTACATAACATCACAAATGTCAGACTCTATCTCATAATTCAAATAAATGGTAAAAGCAAAAAAATATACCAAATGTGTTCTTTTTTGAATGAGGATTCTAATGTAAATGGATTGTAAATGTAATATTACATAACTAAACTCTTTGAAAGTATCACAATTCTGTCACAAAGGTTTTACAAAGTCATCTCTGTTCTGATTGCAGCCTAAAGTTTGCTTGGATTATAAATACCCAGTCCAATTCCACTGCATGCAGTTATCACACTGTTAGTGTTCACCTCTATGCAGCAGGAGGGGAACCCAATCAGACATCATAATGCATGTATTTCTCCTGCATCATTTGCAGCAGTGCTTTATGTGCGAATCCCCTTTTGGCTGTGAAGATAAATGTCCCAGTCCCGAGAGCACACATGGCCGCTGGAGACTTCATTAGCTGGTGTAATTAGGGGAAGGCAACACGATGGGAGTGAACAATAAGCAGCATCCTCCACTCCTCACGCAGGCCAACACAGGCTGACTTGTTGGAGAGAACCACGGATGCAGTCTCTCTGCTTGTGGCTCTTTATATTTTTTGGTGGCTGTGACCCTGTCCCAAGTTTCAGACTTTTAGCTTGGAGTCTTGTTGGTGTAATGTCTGCCAAGGACTGCAGAGGCTCAGGGTGTCCTCTGTCAATGGCCCTGGGGGCCTAGGTCCATCATTTGGTACTCATAAACACCAGCCAAACACCTGGATGGTGTTTCAGCAGAGAGGTAACTAAACTGTGCTAGGAGCCCTTGGTGTAGTCCGTCTCAGACCAGACCTCATAAAATTTTAACATTTCATTTTCTGACCAATGATGACTGAAGATGATTTTAAAGAAGATCGTTATACATAGCTCATCCCTTAGAGCACAAGTAGCACGGATCCGGCTATGGCAAATCATCCTCATATGGCCAGACAGCTCCTTATATGGAAGTGCCCCTGATTTGTCTTGATGCTCGAGGCATCATGCTGAGCTTTGTTCGGTGTTCCTGTAGAACCAAATTTACTGTAATTTAAAAAAAAACCATTTAATAATAATAGTAACCACTACTGGGGTTTAAAAATGATGTCACACACAAATGCATAATAAATAAAAACGTCCAACATTTTGTTTATTTTAGGTTTTTAGAAACAAACAGAAAAAACTGAAAATCTTTGAACCCCGGAGAACTTTCAGGATAGTCTCAGCCCACAAGTGGGAGGGGTTCCAGAGAGCGGCTGAACGGCGGAGAAAGAGCAGCAAACCGCAAGTGTACAGAACGGTTATGCACCTTAAATGCATTTTAAAAGTACACTGCATTAATGTTCCCCAGGGAATGGTGAACATTGGACTTTTAACTTATGGAGCAATTAATTTCCTTATTATTGGAACTGAAAACATACCCTTGAAAGTACCTACCGCACAAGTGTCATGAGGTGTACAACCCCAGTGCCAATTTAATGCCGTTTTTCCTGAGAGTTTATTTTCAATGGGTTTTCTGAAAAAGACTGCGAGAAACGCATTGCACTGGCAATGCAGTAAGAATTTCAAATGGAAAAAAGCACTTGAATATACAGCAACCCCCCACTTTTACGTGGATCAGCAGTCGCGGATTCAGTCTAACACAGTTTTCCCCACAATAACGCGGAAAGTTTATTTTATTAAGTATGCTTGAGTATAAATATAGCAGGTATATGGAACATGTACTTGTAGTGTACTAGAAAGTACACTAATTTAGTACTTCTTACGATTAAACTGGAACATTTTGTATATACTTTCTTTATACTTATCAGTACAAGTCAAGTATACTTCGCTATACTGTTCAGAAGTATATAAAATTTAGTATATAAAATTTAAACTTCAAGTATACTGCCTCAGTTTTTGTATCAAATAAGTATACTTGTAGAACACTTGATAAATTACTTTTTGCCTGTCATGTCGGCTGAGGGGAAGGACACAGCAGCAGGCAGCATATGGTTTCTCAAGAGGGTTTACTTTATTTTATATGTCACAGTTCAGGCTTACAAACACAAAACACAACTGAAATAGACTGAGTGTCCTTTTCCCTCACCATTACCCTCACAATTCTCGCTCCTTATGTGTCTTCTGGTGCATGTTCTTTTGTTATGCCATTGTGCCTTTTTTGGTTTGATTATGTGTAGAGTCTGTGTCATTTTGTATTAAAAACCCCTTTAATGGAACCTGCACTTGTGCCTCGCCTGAGCAGGAGACGTGACATTGCTAAGGGTAGCCAATCCAAAAACCTTATTTATTTCTCCTTGCTGCTGATTGGGAACATCCCACGCTCGCTGTACTGAGGTTTAAAAGTAGTCAATGCAATATTATGTAGTGAGCAGACACGAGCCTACTTCAGCATTTTGTGACTGTCTTGTCTTTGTATTTTAGTGTTTTAAACTTACTTTCCCCAATTTTCAACAGTTACCCAGTTTATTTAGTATTAGTAAGCTGTGCTCTGTGTAAACATGTGGGTTGAAAGAGTTATTTCAACATTTCTTTTGTGTTTTGGCTTGCTGTGCTGCTAATGTTGATGCAGCTAGTGGTAGCGACCTGTTTTTTCCTTCGGGATTAATGAAGTTTTCTGATTCGGATTATATATTTCTCCTTGCTGCTGCCATTTGTAGCTGCCCCGTGTGTTTCTCTTGTTTTTGTTTTGTCCTTCTTAAAGCCCTGTATTTTTATTACTGTAAATTAAATTAAAAGAGGTGAATACGGGTTTACCTTTACATTTTCAGTAATGCATTAAACTGAGCATATTTGTGGGAATATTTAGGGTTTACACTATAAAAATGACAATTTTAGGCATTTGATTAACATCACAACAATGCATTTTTTCACTATCTGCGTGTGCTCTTGGAATGTAACCCCCAAAGTCTTGATTGCAAAACTACTGGAATTTTTGACTAGATTTAAGATAATTGACACACAAGATATATATATGGGTCAATGACGTGACGCCTTTTTTTAATTTAAAAAAGGTTTAAATGTACAAAAATATCTGTATGTAGTACTTCTCCTATATATGTACTCACTTCAACTTTTAGAAAATCAGGAGTTATTTGTAATTTTTCTGTAATTTAAAGTGTCAAAATATCATGTGGTGCGACCGTCCGGTCATGAATGCTGTTCTGAAATCTTCTTTCAAATTATTCAAAATCTACTACAATTCATTTTCTGCCCTATTTGGCATAATTTACAAAGTGTTTTGTATTCCTGAACAAAATTCCAAAACATTTGCGGTTATATTTCTATCAAAATACACAAACAAACTTTGTCCGATGATGTCCATTTCATTAAATATCATGTGGTGTGACCATCACAAAATGACAATTTTGGGACTTATATGTTGGAATCTACTCAAAGACAGGAAGTTGCATCATCCACCATTTTGTCATAGGCCAATGGAAGGTGAAAGCAGGTTTGTAACTTTGTAACTTTTTTAAAAAAAATAACCTTTTTAACTGCTGTAATGGAGTTGCCATATTTGGATGTCATGTGGTGTGACCTCAAAAAAACAATGGATTTAAGTTATTTCCACAAATATGTATTTTTATCATAAATTTCATAGTGACCTTTTGTGGGAAGCTAGCTTGTTTTGCTTAGGTGGCTAATCCTATGTCAGTAAGATTTTACTGAAAATGTCATGTGGTGCGACCAACTATCATGTGTTGCGACCACTTCAGATTGTTTTCTATCATAGATAAATGTCCTAGATTGGTAGTTTTTGTACTTTGTATATTTAACTGATGATTGATAAACATAAAGTACTTAATTTTAGAATTATTTGCAATAATTTTTTTGCTAACTTTGTACAAAATAAGAAAAAAATATTAAGAGCATGCTGTTTCACTTGTGCAATTATGCAATTATTAGAAATGTATTAATTATTATGTATTTATTTAACACATTTAATCTATTTTACCAGATGCCACTGCCAAGCAAAGTAAAAAGCACTCACCACAGGCAGCGATTTTTGTAAATGTATTAAAAATAAAAAAGATTGAGAAAGCACATGTACATAAGTATTCACAGCCTTTGGCATGAAGCTCAAAATTGAGCTCAGGTGCCTCCTTTTTCTCCTGATCATCCTTGAGATGTTTCTGCAGCTTAATTGGAGTCCACCTGTGGTAAATTCAGTTGATTGGACATGATTTG
>JBBJLR010000139.1:7236105-7263502 GCA_037577145.1 Brachypetersius gabonensis | reverse complement strand
GTGTGTGTTTGTGTGTGTGTGTGTGTGTGTGTGTGTGTGTGTGTGTGTGTGTTCAGTAATCTAGGCTGATGCACCCTTGCTTAGTTTGTTTAGCAGGTAACAAAAGAAAAAGCTCTTGATCTGGGAAATCTACAAATGTCACGAGAACCAGGAATCTCTTCAGCTGAATGCACATGAATTGAAGGGGTAGGATCGGATAAGGTACTGCTTTGGATGGTTTTGCTAATTAGTGATGTGCTAGTGGACTTTACGGGTCACGTAGGTTCGGAGTGAAAACTTTCCTCTTTGAATCCAGCTGTGTGGCTCCAGGTGGCTGAATGCTCATGAATTAGGGAGATATTCCACACAAGCGCTGTTTGCTAATTAGAACAGGTTAAAAATTCAATTTCAGGTCCAGCTCGATCATGGGTTACAGCACGGAATAATGATAGAGCAAAGGATGCGTTTAAATAAAACAGATTATTTTTAGAATAACTGAAGGGGGGTGTGGGGGTGATCACGAGCCTGTCTTCCTGCAGGTGCTCATGGATTAAAAAGGCTGACCTGATGCCTTCACTCTTCATTTAAAAAAAGGCTTTGAAGTATAAATAACAGTCTCCAGATCTCTTTTTCAGACCTGGATGTAGAATCACTCCCCTTTTAGACCCCTCTCTCAACCGTAATTAACCAGATAGAGTTTTTTCAGAAGGTTGATTCAGTTGAAATGAGCTTTTTATGCAGTTGCTCAGTTAGTGAGTTTGGAGAAAGTGAGAGGCCTGCTATGTGAACCCTGATGCACCCCAGAACGAGAACGCTTGTTAAAGTCGGTCTCATTCTGCTCCCGAATGCGTCAGTCTTGCGGTTGGGTTGAAATATGAATTTCTATAAGGACCAAATACAGAAAAAAAAAAAAAACCATCGTCTTGAGGAAAAGATACCGTTCCTGAGGCTGTTTTATCTTCGTGGGAAATATGGAAAGCATGCTTGAAAATGTTCAAGCGTGCTTTTGGTACGTTCAAAGTGAATATAGAATACATATTGTACAACACTGAGTTCAGACAGCGCAATTTGATTAGTTGAGAAGCTTTCTCCACATGCTGTTATTTTTTTCATAGCAGCTGTGTCCCTTTTTGTCACTACTTTTACTATGTTGTTCTACTTTATCATTCAAAAAAAGGGAAAATTATAACTTTTAGAAGATAACATTTAAGCTGTAGTTCATTTAGTCGGACTCTGGAGAAGAGTGTGACAGCAGCCCTACATCGAATTGCAATAGTAATTAGAAGTAAAGTACAGATATATATATATATATATATATTTCCATATTTGGGGAGCATGCTTGCATTTCACCCCTAGACAAGCATTCATTTTGTAGCTGAAAGAGGAAACGCCAATATGGCACTCCTTTGTCTTCTCTTTGCAGTGTATATAGTGCCATTACCATTGTCTAGCTTTCCATAAGTCAAGTCAAGTCAAATTCATTTTACATCAGGCGTCCCAAAGCAGCTCTTCAGCTTTACAGGGCAATAACACTGTGAATGTGAGCCATCCCATGACGTGTCTCATCTTCACAGTATTATTGCCCTGTTTTAACTTCCTTCATCTGCTTTTCTGCATCTCTGTCTCTCATTTTCCTGGGTCAGTGCTTAGTCCCTGGCTGGTTGCCCTTCAGACCTGCTCTACAATCATATCCTTTTCTTATTAACTCACACCTCTGGTTTACTTCTCATAACCAGCTGTGCTCTTGCCCCTGTGGTCCAGTGCAAAAATGGCACCCTCTGGACCAGTTCTCCCTCCATGGAATCACTCAGGTGCTTCTGACCTCACTAAATGATCCTAGGCTTACTGGGTGAACACTCAGTAAACTAGAGCTTAAATCTCTAATGTGTCATTTTCTGCTTTGGTCCAGAGCATGGCAATTAAACCACAAACACAAACATGCTCTCAAAGAATAAGGACTTCTAGGAGAAATAATGAACTACCAAAAATGAAAAAAGCTCAAAAAACATTTACGGTTAACTCACCACACATTCAAGGTAGATTACTTAAAACATTATGCAAATATGTCTTAGGGATGTCATTTTCCTTTAAAATAAAGTTTTGCATTTGGCTATTGGCTCAGCTTTGATGGATTTTGTGTTTCTACTGACCTTAGTTCATCATGAATGGAATTCCCCTTTAGTGGTCAGTGGAGCATGGACCCCAAGAATTTTTGGAGCGGATGACTGAGGTGATTAGCTTGACGAAGTCAGCCCAGGCTTCATTTACTTTAATCTGAGTGTTCTCTCCTCCTAGACCGATTTTCGCTGTTTTTGATGACCTTTGATCCTCGTCCATGAATGATTTGGAGATCAAAAAGAGGCTTACCTCTTAAAGGCTGCTGGGCCAAGAAAGGCACTGCATCTGCTGCCATAGCCTGCAAGAACAGTTCATTAATAAGATTTTGGTTTTCAGAATCCCTGACGATTTGGTCATTTACGATGCAGTCTGTTTTTGTTTTTTTGTTTGTTTTTGTTTTGGTTTTTTTTGGGGGAGGGGCATAGAGTTCAGAAATTAGACCCCAAGTGACACCTCACCAGATTAATAACTGTGGTTATTTCTGGCAAAAGAAAAACGTATCTTCAAGAAATCCACCAGGTCCTGTGTGTTGCCTGCTTGAACCCAAAGGCAAATTAAGACAAAAGGAACAAATTGCCAAGCTAATGTTTTTTGTCTCAGGTTTTGTGATGAACAACAGTCAAATGTCTAAAAGCATTACCATTCCTTTAAGGCCGGCTGTGATAAAAGTCGAGGCTGCCTTCTGAATGCAACATTAGGGCTGCACTAGGGCTGCAATAATTACGCTACTTGAGGCCAAACAATAGGATGAGAGGATAACACTTTTCAGCAGAGGGCCTGAGAGTAGGCCCTGCCAATGTATGCAGCTTGGCTTTGATTGAGTTGGATCTTCTTTTTGAGTTGAGTTGGGTCTTGATGTCCATTTGAAGCCTTTTATTGTCATCCTAGTTGGTAAACGATCTTCTTTCACCCCCTAGCCTTTCTGACTAATTAACGCTATAGTTTGGAAAAGGTAGTGAATTTATTTTTTGTGTTAGCTTTGATCAGTGCCTGCATTGGAAAATGACAGAATGATGGAAGAATGTGCTTGTTCTTAATGGCTCAATCAATATACAGTTTCAGGCTGGACATGCTTGATTGGATGTCTTTTATTCTTAATAAAGGTGTCTAATTCTGGTCTTTAGGAAGTACAACTAACTCAAAAACAGATGGTGAAGCTGATTTATTTTTCCAATTTTATTTCCAGTGTCCAATTCCACCCACTAACTAGAGCTTCCCCTTTCACACGATGCTACCAATGCTACTGGAAAGATGAAGGCCAGTTCATAACTTGTACAAGAGTAGCACGAGTCATGTAAATCACTACCCTAAATCAACGGACGGTCGTCCCAAAACCGTGTCCATGAATTCGAACCAGTGAAAAGTTATTCTATTAGAGCTGCTTTTGATATTGTGGTCATTTATTATTTATAATCGTGTTTGAATTGTTAAAATTAATTTTAACCCTCCGATGAACACCGAATCCTGCTAACTTGTTAGTGATGACTCCCTCACATTTCTCACAGTGTTAAAGATACATTTGTTAGTGTCATAGAAAACTTCCACTATAATGTATCTTCAGCCCAAACAGACAGTCATGCTTGTATTTCATCAAGTTCCCAGTTTTGTATTTCTACTGTTTTCTGCTGCCAGGACAAACAATAACCTTTCCAATGTTGTGATGAGATTTCAACCAATCAGAAAGCAATAATGGAGTCAGCTAGGCTGTAGCTTGCTTTTGGCCCTGCCGTCCAGCAGCTTGGGCATGGCTCGGAGACATGTCACTTTATTTGTTCATGATACAGCATGGTTCCTTGCGCCACTGGACTCCCAGACATGGATTGTATCAACCTCCTGATGGCAGAGCCAGCACACTTTTCTAGTTTGCTTGCATAGTTCACTTGGTTTACTCGAACTTACCAGACTTCAGTCTGTCTATGGGACAGGTTGTAATATTCCCACTCTCTCCATTATTGCCTGAATTGTCAGAAACATTGTCAGGTTTTATTACTCATTTGTAGCAAAATTTGAGCATTTGAGATTATGTTTGAGTTTTACTTCTTAGTTATTTCACAAAAATGAAAAAGTATCTTTTGGAGGTGGTGTGTAATTACTGCCCGATTAGAACCCACTTCTCCACTGCTCTGTGGCAGCTGTTCCCTCATAAAAATGGTCAGGTGGAGGCCCTCCAGACAGTTTGCCAGTTACTTTTTGATCATGCTGATGCCACTGGAAGTGTTCACGGATAGCAGAAGTCCAGATCATTAAACTCTTGGCTGCGGATCCATGAACGTAAACTCTAGAACTGTGGATCTTCTGTAAGGTGCCACACAGGGGTTGTTAGTTTTAGAATTTTTTAAGGTAAGATACAGAAGCAAAGTGGACAGAACAAGAGTCGAACGTAGAAGCAGCATAACCAATAGAAACTACACAATATAACAATAAAATATATAAAATTGTACACAAAACAAATGTTTATATATTATACTTTTATGTGGTAACATTGCAGTTGCTTGTGTTGAGATTTGCTATTCAATTGTTATCAGTGCATATATTTTTGCAGTTTAGGTGATATATGTATTCTCTGTAGGTCAGTTGGTTCAAATACACAGAAGTGAACTGAATTAATTGCATTTGTGTGAACTTTTTACATAAATATCACAAACAGAAAATATGACAATTAATCCTACCTGGGTTTTCCCATCTGAACCTTTTCCAGTTTTTAATTGTACTCAAATGTATGTTTTATTTATAGCAGGGATGTGTGGGTTGCTTGTATGGAACATTGACAGTGAGTCCAGTTGAGGGTGTGATGACTCCTCAACCTCAGCTGAAGGACCTGATGGATTTTGCCATGGTTCCAGATAGATCATCAAAACATGGACCCCCTAATCTCTTACTGGTCAGCTCTAAATTGTGTTCTTGACTGAGTCCCAATCCCTTCCTGACCTTAGGTGGTCAGTCACGCGGCCCGGTTTAGTAGAAGGTGACAAGGTAACTACGGCAACCTCAAAGTTGCCCCACTGCTTAAGGCAGCCGAGCCGCATCAGCTGGAGAAGCTCGGGATCCAAGAGCGACTGAGAAGCCTTGAATTAATCCTCCTTAGCAACGCTTAAAAAGTAATTATTGCAAACATGAGACGCTGCGAAGAGAGTTATTTGTAATGTGCCGAGGAATGCGGCTGTTTTCCGGCTAAGCAGAGAGGCGCTGCACATCAGGCTAATGGGAATAATGGAAAAATAAAACAATTTGGCTGTTAAATTGGAAAGATCGGTGCAGTTTTCACTCTGCTGAACACTTCAGCAAGCACTCCAAATAAAACTGTAATCTTTCCTGACAGCGAGGTTTCTCTTGGTCCTGCAATGCGGTGCCGCGATATTGTCTCACCTCTCTCTCTCTCTTTCTCTCTCTATCGACTTGCACACTTACACTGCTGGTCAAAGTTTTAAACCTGCATGATACTGGGACACCACAATGCGCCACATGTTTCAAACAGCTCTAGACTTCTGGGAGGGTCAGTATGGCCACTGCCCACTCTCTGAATGCCAGGGGCCTTTGAGGGGGGCTTCAGACCACCAAGCTCAGAATGGCTCAAGGACTCTGTCCGGTCAGTTACAGACTCAAGCATTCGATTCCTTGACCGTGTACAAATGAGCTCAGTGAAGAGCTGTGGTCCGCTCTTCTATTTTTAATCATTATTGATCCGTGGATATTGCTGCTGTCGATCAAAAGGGGTCTTTCTCAACTAAACTGAGCAGAACATTTCAACTGTGGACAGCGGTGCCACCTGACACCCACTATACATAATTTATCATTTAAGAAAATGTTCTTTTATCGCTGTGATATTTATGACCGCATTTTGCATACATAGCATAGTGTATTTTGACTATATCTTATATCGTTCCTGTCTTTGTGTCTCTGTTGAGCAGTTTCCCAGATAGGGATTAGGCCTAGTCCTTCACTACACAGTATTATTATAAATGGAGATTTTCCATTGAAAGAGAAAAATAGTCCAGGACTAGTCTTAATCCCTGTCTAGGAAACTGGGCCTGTGTGTTGTAGCATAAGCAACTTCCTCCATTCTTAATAATTCTACTGATTCTAAATCTGCTTCTGATATTATTATTTGATAAAAAGAAACATTTTAAATGTGACTTTTGATTCTGTTACACACACACATACACACACACACACACACACACACACACTCTTTCTCTCTCCCCCCACATGCACTGCATTTAAGGATGTCAAAGCTGCAGCTCTCTGGGGATCTGGAGTCACTTTGGTGGAGCCGCGTCTCCTCTGGGACGTTTTCCAGACCTGATAGGTTAGAAGCTTCTTCTCCATTGCCCTGTGGCAGCTGCTCCCTCATAAAAACAGTCAGAAGGTGACCCTTTGCCAGCCACACTGCTGCAGACTATGCCAGTTCCCCTGTGAACTCACTGATACCAATAGAAACTCGGTGTGCTTTCAAGTAGCACAAGTCCAGATCATTAAACTCTTGGCTGCAGATCAGTGGGCATGTGCTCTAATACTGCAGATCTTTTGTAAACTGATGCATGTACAGTCGTATAGGGGCTAATAGAGTTTTAGAACTTTTCTGTAGTAACATTGTACAGGTTCTTCTGGATTCAACAAATCTGAACCTTGTAAAAGACATTCAATTTTTAACCTAAAGCCTGTAACAAAAAATGTGATAATAGATTTAACCTCACATGCAGCATTTCTGCAGCTATTCATTTCAGTAAACAATCTGAGCAGAGAGCTTTACCATCTGACCACCACTGATTAAACTGCCACTCATCTTCACAGTCATTGACTCACTTTGGACTTTCTGAGACCTGGAGTGATGCTTTCGGGTCAAACAAGGAATGTCTTTTGCAAGGTTTGGATTCGTTTAATGTAGAAGAACCACTGCATTGTTAGAACAGAAAAGTTTAACATACATTTAATCTTAAATCTTAAATCTTAACATTGTTTTTTTAACACATATTTAATCATATATGCTGCATTTCTTCAGTGATTTCACAGAGCTTTACCATCACTGATCAGCTTCTGACCACCACTGATTAAACTGCCACTCATCTTCACATTCATTGACGTATTTTGGACTTCCTGAGACCTGGAGTGATGTTTTCCCTCACGAAATCGATCCTATTCATCGAAAATCAAAATGTGAATGATTGATTTCCCTGTCATTTCCTAATTATGCTGACAGTTAGTCTGGTATGCTATGTTTTAAAAGTGCTTAGAAGTGGGAGAGTTTGCTTAGCTTCACCTACCTAGATAACACAGAGGAACAAATACGACTATGACTATTTTCTAGTGGGAATGTACAAAGAAATTTTGAATAATAATGAATTAACATCAAACAAACTGCACAATAAATCATCACACACCTACCGCAAACTGTGTTAAATGGGCAAAACTCAAATAACCGTCTTGAAGCCCACATTTTGTTTTTGCTTTTGTCAGTTTTTATAGGTAGCATGTCATATAGTGTCAGAAACAACACAAGCAAGTCTATTAGATGTTCCTGAAAAGCATTTAGAGCATTTTTTGTAATCGCTCATGCTAAGTGGAATAGCTCGAAGCTACTAATATTGTGCAATTTCTAATCGAGTTCAAATCATTATCATTATGTGTATGTACATTTTGATCTTACTATAACGTGCAATAGTCTACCATGTGAAATATCATCGAGTTTTCTTATTGAGTGCTAAATCAATGTAAATTATACTTATCAATGCTTATGTAAATATCACTGATCTACTACTGATCACTATTACTTGCAATAACAGGCAACTAACCACTATTTGTGTTATTAGTAATTCCCTTAACTGTAAGTTATTTATCTATAGTATTTATACCCAGCATTTGTTAATATAGTATAGTGTATTTCATATTTTTCATATCTTTTCATATTTCATATCTTCTACTGACTTTTCTTGGATTTATTTAGACTTTATATTTTATATTTTTCTTGTTTTTGTGCCCCTGCAATCATAACATGAGCAGTGTCCTGCTTGTGATTCAGGAGTTCACTTAAAAAACTCTAAAATAAGAAATTGTAGCATTCTTTGACCATAAATAATTCCAGCATCTTCACTACTCTAAAACATGGAAAAAGATTAATATAATACAAAACGTAAATAGGCATGTCCAAGCCTTTGACTGGAACTATGCATGACTATAATCCAGTTTTATGCATAAAGTGACTCTAATCATGAATGCATGAGCAGGCCAGTATAGACCACAATGTTAGAAATAGGTCGAGCTGTAAAGATTGACAAAATATTGTCAAGGCTGAGGCTGAGTGTCACATTACCTAGGGTATTACAATCCTTCCCATTCGAGCAAAACTTCGGACAGCCAGGATCTAATAATTTACGGCCTGCTTCACTCACTTCTTTCCCACCCCCAGGAACCTCCCTTTGGACAGATTCCTCTCTCGCTGAGCAGGTAGATGAATCCTGGCCTTATCTCCCCCAGCATGTGGCCAGATACGGCAGATTATAAAGGATCCCCAGTACTGGCTACATTCCTATCTAACAAACCCCACCCCCCCAACGCCAATGGACTAACTTGTGGCCCCATGTTGAGGAAAGACATGAATGGCAAATGGGCACCCCATCACACAGACACGGTAAATTACTTCCGGCCAGGGAAAAAAATGGAAGGAAAGAGATTCTGCCTACAGAGACCACATCGAGATAACGGTCAGGAAGATGTGTCTTAATGTTCTCCACTACAATTCCTGAACTTTTCAGGTACACCCTATAAAACAAAGGTAGCAAAATAGTTGTGAGTGGTATGTTTCGACTTGATGAGCAGACTTGATGTTCCAGCATGTGTCATTATTGTTTTAAAATGTATTATTAAAATAAAAAAAAAACAAACAAACTGTGGTATATTTGCAGAAACACCTTCCAGGTCATACTAGGCATGTAACAACGCACACAAATGTTATATTGCAATGTAAACGTGACAAAATGCATTGTGGAAAGAAATAATTCTATTCTATTAGTAAAATCTGATTCCAGTAAATATATACAGTGTAAAACAGTCTAGAACTGGTGTTTGTTCTTTTACACTCTTGCCCTTTGCTGCTCTTTCTCTTGGCGCACCTCCACTCGGCCGCTCTCCGGATCCCCTCACTCTGAAGGTTTTCCCCACCCACTTTTGGGGGAGACTATAGTGAAAGTTCTCCGAGGTTCCAAGATCTTTATTATAACAGATTTTTTTTTTATTACAGTAACCAGTAACTTCTGTTCTATGTGACATAGGAACACCAAACAAAGCTCAGCATGACGTCTGACACCCCAAGCATCAGTTGTTTGGTCATATGATGCGAAATTACCATTTGTTGCTCTGCCCACATGGATCCATGTCACTGTTTTAAGGGTTAATTATGTTTTGATGGAACTGTCTTGTTAAGCGTGCTAAACCGATGCCAGTCATTAACTCAATTTAGCACATTCATGTAATACATCACCAGTGTAACGGCCACCACGCTCTCCTCCCGTAGATTTCGTTCCCCTTCCCCTGAGTATTAGTTTTCTGTCATTTCCTGTGTTTACTTCCGTGTTTCCCCGTGTCTGGTTCAATCCTATTCCACCTTCTGTCCTCCCTTCCTCCCTTTCCCCCTTGTTCCCTATCTAGTCTCTATGTTCCATTTGTATAGCGTCCTGTTATTAGGAGTGTCTCGTTTATGTTTCCTTATTTAAGCCCCAGGTGATCCCTTCCTCTTTGAGTCTGTATTTGTCTCCGTCCATGGTGTTGGTTGTTTCTTGTTATCTGTTTTTGAATCTTGTTCTTGTATGTTTAACCCTGTATCTGTTTTCTGTTTTACAGGTCCGTGTTCCTCCATTTTGAGTTTTCTGTTTCTGCGCTGTCAGCGCTGGTTTTCCACGTCCACGTGTTCTGCTCGCTGAGCTGCGAGGGAGGGTCAAGCCCTCAAACCTGGTTTTATTTTTTCTTTGTTCGTTTGAGGAGCACGGGCCTAGTGTTGTGTTTGCTTCCTGTTGTGGCCTAGTATTGTGTTTACCCTGCTGTGTTTTCATTATGTTTGCATTTTCCTGTTTCTGTTCTTGTGTTTATGTATTGTTTATGTTGACCTTGGGTTGGGGATTGTTCTGTGTTTGTGTTTATTTTTATTAAATCCATATATATAACCATATTGTGGCGTCCGCCCCATTCCCTCCCAGAATCACATCGTGACAACCAGTTACTTTCCAGCTCTTGTCTCATTACTTAACTGTGCCACAAACAAATGCAATCATATGTGATTCATTTAATTCTAAATATTGAGAATATAGAGAATATTGAATTGTCTTTCTTTGCTGGACAAATTGTGAATTGCAGGTTATCTATATGGTACCATCTAGATGGTATGATATGCTGATCTGCTTGAGTTTCGACCTCATGCCAATGTCTGCAGCACCAATATCCCCATTTATAGTGCTCCCTCTCATGCATTACTACATGATTATCGATTCTGTTCTGTGTACTAAAACATGATCGACAGCGCTTGGCCTTGCCCGTGAACCAAAAGAGCAGTTGTCGTGATATACAGGTATGTGTTGCAACCTTCTAGAAAACCGCCATGATTTGCATTTGCATTTCAAAAATGTGTAACTTGAGCCACTTTGGCCTGAAGCCCCCCAAGACCCCTGACAGTTACAGCCCCTTAATGGATTCATGTCTAGTTTCTCTGTTTCGGAACAAACATCAAAAAACATCATCTACTTGTATGAGCATAAAAGCATGATTACTTTCAGAAATGTGTCCTCTTTCTTACTACTGAAGATCATTTGATGTTATAGTTGGCCTTTCCCTGGCCTGCACTAAAATACCACAATTACACAGCATTACAAAAACAAAGCTCTCAGATTTCTAGTTGTCCTGAAGCAGAAGATGGAGAGAAGATTGAAAAAAGTCAGTTTTCACAAACATCCGCCCATTCTTTAGATTCTTCAGGGAAGCAAGGAGCCCTTTTGATATCTTTATTTCTAAAAGCGAGGGTTTAAATGAAAAAATGAAACAAGGGTTGGGTTAAAAACTTGGTGCCCAGGGACTTGTTTTAAAATCTTTGCTTTCGAATTTCGAATTTGTCTCTTAAGCAAAGCAGGTACAGGCCTAAGAAAAGGGGAGACAAAAACTCGCTGAACACTTGCTGCTGTCTTCTTTATGGAATGCAGATCAATTCGGTGGCGTTTTATGCTTTTTTGCCACTCAGTATTGACCCACCCGCTGGACTGAAGGAAAAGGCCATCTGGAAATTCAATTTCTTTCTCTCTCTCTCTCTCTATCACTCTTTCTCTCTCTCTCTGTCTCTCTTTCTCTCCATCTTCCTCCATCTCAAGGCAAGCCGAAAGGCCAGGAGCTAAGGCCAGCCAGAAAACCTCCTTGGGGTCTTCGCTACAAGGGGTTTCTATAGGTTTCAACATTATCCAGGACTTGAATGTGGGTCTAGGAAACAAAAGAAATAGATAAATAAATAAAAGAAAGCCATCTTAAGTCCTCAAACCTTGACGTACACAAAAGTGTAGGCAGGCAGCCAAGCCAAACTGCACAATTTCACCCCTTTTTAAAAATTCATGCGTGGAGATGGGGAAGGATTCTTCTGCGGCGCGAAAGCGCGAGAGCGGCTGAATATGAATACATTGCATTAGGCCGCTCTAATGCAGCTGCTGAGAGAGCCGTCCGCCTCTTTCTTCCGTCTGCGGAGATCACATTAAAGCTTATGGAATTGCTTGTGCGACACTGTAGCCCTGGATATGGCGGCGTAATTACACCCATTCTTATCGGTAAAGGCTAATTTGGCTTGCAGTGGGCTCTTCAATATTTGAAACAGTTATTTCATATCTGCGCTGTCGCAAACATCGATATGTATGAATGCTTGCTCCGGGACGTAACTGTGAGAAACACCGCGGCCCTCCAATCGTGCTTGAGAACACTGATGAAGAAGAAATCCAGAGACGTCTCGGCATGCACTTTCAGCTCCATCAGGCTGATAGAAGCTTTGTAAGATGCTGACTCTCCCTCTAGAGAACTCGCGGCTTACTGGTGCATTCATTTATTATGTGAAGAACACAGGGTTCTCCTACACCAGGAGGGCAGAGCAGAATCCTATTACATGAAGATACATGGAAATAAGGAGGAATATAGGAGTTGTTTGTTAGAAAAAAAAACAAAAAACATAGCAGCCAAAACATGTTTGAGTCCAAACTTTGCCTCTTTATGGTACTAAACACTAGAAGACTGAAGTCACCCAAAAACCTATCAACCTGCTCCATCCAGATCTCAGTCTGCAGACTTGTGGATGTGACTTAGGACACAGTCCTCTAATTTAATGCTGTGTGAATTGTGTTGTCTGAATTTGGCTGTAGCAGTAGAGCTTTGGTCATACTTTGAGTTTTAAATAAGTCCCTAAAACACAGGGGCGCTACTCCAGCTTAATAAAGAACTGGATGTGATTTGAGTTGGCATAGAGAAGCTGTGATATATTTTGATGCAAGCATTGTTATTTGGCTGATTCTTGGGTTTTGTTGTTCATAGCTTTACAGCTTATTTGAACGAAACCAATGATGTTACAATTAAAATTGACGCTATCAGAGTATACTGAAGATAATTTAGATTCTCCGTTAAGGGTAACTATTATTTCCCTTGTGTGTGCAGCATCACTGAAAAGGAGGAAACCCATATCAGCACAATCTCATTAATCAATGTATTTATTGCTTTTGTTTGTTTGATCAAGACTGACTTACATACCCTAGAGTTATGCAACTGTTAAATGTTAAAATAGTTCACTGAAAAGTGTTTAGCATAGATACATACACATACACATACAAATACAGGAATTTGAATAAAAGTACCACTACTACCATTAGAGACATCACTGTGGTGGCTCAGTAGAATCACATCTTATTTATTCTTTGAATGATTTAAGTTCTGTAAACGCTGCATCATTTCTTATTTTGACGTTTTGTCATTTTCTTTGAAATTGTGTTTTAAAGAACAATATGTTTATTTGGAAATTAGGAGAAATATTGTCAGCAGTTCTTAAAAACGTTGTGTTGTATACACCAGAAAAGAGTGTATGGCATGCTAAGCCCGGAATACGCTGTAGCAGCTGCAGGACTGTTTCTCCATCCCCTGATCGAGGCTTTCAAATGTAAGCCTTTGCTAATGAACATCTGCATATGAGCAGGAGCAGCTCCTCTCAGCCTAGCAGGGGTCCACCATACACACGTGCTGAGACAAAACCATCACGAGGCTTCAAAAGAGCCCATGCCGGCTAGCTCAAAGGCAACCGAATACAAATGGATTTGTTTAGGATTAGACACAAGAATCCATTGGTATGAAGACGAAAAAAGTTCCTTCCTTCTCTTATCTTGGCTTTTCGGATTAGTGTAACATGGTCGAGGCACGGTGCCCAACATCAGTTGGGGAAGGTCAATGAGCACACGGTGAGAACAGAGCAAATTACAGATTCCGGATTCTTCACTTTTCCTTGTGTGTTTAACAGTCAGTTTTGCTTATTGAATCCTCTGCAGTGGCGACGGTCAGAATATCAGGCCTGAATGAGTAGCCAATGTAAGAACAGGTCTGGAGAGAGAACTCTTTTTCTAAGTTAAGCTAACAAGCACAACAATGATTTGGCCACTTTTTCCCCAACAGCTAGCACATTTTTATATTTTTATATAATGGGGAAAAAAGAGCAAGATGTATTTTTTTTTTTTTTTATGAACAGCCCAGTAATATCTAGTCTGAGCACATTTTAACCATTAGCCAGTTATGGCTAATTATGTCTAATGAGCAGCAAAGACTGGGTTTCAATTAAAACAAAAAAACAAAAAAAACAAAAAAGCAGTATTCCACCAGATCTTTACCCTCAGTTTAATCAGATTCAGAATCAGAAAGCTTTAAACTTGAATTACACTATGCTATATACTGGATATAAATACAATAGATAACTTTCAGTTAAGCGAATTGCTAACAGCACAAATAGTAGTTAAGAGTCTGTTATTGCTATAATAGAGATCAGTAGTAGATCAGTTATATTTACACAAGTATTAATTTTTTACACAGTGCAACTATAGCATATATTAATATGATTATTGCACGTAATGAAATATTTTAGCACCCAATAAGAAAACTACACGATATTGCACATGGTGGTCTATTGCACATAATATTTAGATAATAATGCACACTTTTCTAAACCAGTTTTTCATGCTGATTTCAGATCTGCTTTCAGTTGTTTTCAGTCACATCAACCTTTGGAATTATGAGTAGTATTACATTTGCAATAGACTTAATACAAACCGCAGGCACCACTAAAGTAACTGTTTCAATATTTTCAGTGTGAAGTCAGACAGGCCACACTGTAGCATAGATATGATGATCAGTGTCAGTCAGCTACCACTGTTTCTTCAAAAACGCTCAGCATATCATTATACCAACTATCATACAATATAGAACTAGCTTCATCACAAAAACTGAACGTGTGGGAAAAACTAAACACAGATTTGAAATCAAACACCCACATAAACTTATCTCTGATGATTTTGACCTGTGTAATTATTAAAACACAATAAGAAGTTGCACAACTAAGTAGCATCAGCTTATTGCGCAGATGTGGGGCAGCTGGTGGCCCTGCAATCAGAAAGTCGTAGGTTCGGCTCCCAAGACTGCTAGTGGTGTGGCACCTCTGAGGTACCCTTGAGTAAGGTACTGTTCCCACATGCTGCTCCCAGGGCGCTGTGTTCCTGGCTGCCTGCTTCCTGATGAATGGATTAAAAGTGTTAAATGCAGAGGAGAATTGAGTGTTGTGTAACGTGTGCTGTGTTCATGTATGACAACATAGTCACTTTACTCTACATTATTGTGTGGACGTGTGACAGTGGGAGGATTCATAGTGTCTGAAGGCCTTGGGCTTGAAGGATTATCTGTGGCTTATTTTATACATATTTTACACTGTGGCTTGACAAAACTGGGAGTGTAAGCTTACCTTGAATGCCACTTTAGATTAGAAAACTAACCAGCATTCGCATCAGTGAATTTGAGGAAGCAACTAGCAGTCTGGCTAACTGACCACAGCTAAATAGCCACCCCTTCCTTTGAGCATTCTTTTCTTTGAGCAGTTTATTCAGAAATAAACTCAAATTAAAGGAAAATTACTTAAATCTTTACTTAACTATATTTAGAAATGTACTGTTTATGAGGAAACGTGTAGCGTGAGTGTAGGACGCCTCATTTTGAGAATAGCTAAATGTTTCTTGTGTCTTGCAATGTTTGGCATGTAATTGAAACATGATTCCAACTTTTTCAAAGACTTTTACACCCCTCTGAAGAGCCTTAGACATTGTCGGCTGAAAAGAACCCGGATGTTGATGAGGTTTACCCCCACTTACCCTCATAATTTCCGACCGGCGCTGTACACAAGTGTGCCAATTTCCCCCCCAAAAAAACAATTAAGATAACTTTTTTGTCTCATTGTTTTTCTTTTTTCTTCCTCATTATTATTGTCTTCCTCACCGAAGATGATAGCAAGCTGCCAAGGGCCTAATTGTGATTCGTATGAGGACCGGTGAAAAAAAAAAGATGGAAAAAAACAGGCCTCGAATGTTGAATTAGCAAAATTATATAAATCACGCCACAGCGCTGGCCCGGTTTCTCCTTATGCTAATGCAATTAACTACTTAGAAGAGGGGTAGAGGAGGAGCGCTGATGAGCTCAAAGACGAGGCGCTCCGCTTCCGCCCGAAACAAAAGAGAGCGCACCCCCGGCTAGACGAGGGAGGAAATGAAAATGTTGAGGGGGAAAAAAAAGAAACAGTGAGGACAAGATTCCATTATCTGTTGATCAATACGGCTGTTTGTGCCACCCATTCATTCCCCAACCTGCTAGTGGTGAAAGAATGCCACAGAAATGCACACAGACAGTTATACCCAGCCTCGCATGCCTCCTCTAGCGTGAGGCCTAATAAGATTTGGTTTTGCTGTATAAATAATATTATGACTGGGCTGCAGGGGGGTGGGGATGCATACATCACTTCTGGCTTGATGGCTCTCTTGGGGAACGGAGGAAAGTGATTAATACGTGCTAGTGATTTAAACCACAGGCACCCATTCATAGAGCTGATAATTGACTAAAGTATACACTTTGGAGAAAGAAGAGTGTGTTGTAGTTCTGTGTAATATATCTGAAATTTGACACGACAGTGGTTGTTAGTAAGAAATATGGTAACGCACTCAAAAGTGAATAGCATTTTTTATGGCAGACTCGAAACTTGATTGGTTATTAGCTACACCTGCCTTGCACCTCCCCTCACTGGCCATTTTATCTGGTGCAAACACCATATGAACACACTTTGTATATTTACAGTTACTGACTATAGCCCATCTGTTGCGACACCATATATTAGTCCGCCTATTCCTCATCCATCAGTGGATATTTTTTTGTACTGTATGGTACAGTACAATACTGTGCTCTCCAGGACAGGTCAATCTTCTTCAATATTTGTCTATGGAGACTTATATTTGTCTATGGAGACTTGATGAGGTCTGGGTTTTGTCAGAGTTCATTCTTTATGAACTGTTAATAAAGTGGCATTTGGAAGACACCCATATCAAGGGTGACTTACAATCATTAGCTACAAGGACCGTTCACCTGGAGCAACTGAGGATTAAGTGTCAGGTTTTATTTTGTCCATTTTATCTTGGTAGATACGACCAAGCAGATTCTCCATTGGCCTTCAGGAGCTGAATTAAAGTAGTGATATGTCCTATTAACCAAGGTAGTAGGAAGTGACAGGAGTCAGCCAAACATATTTTGATTTCTACTGGCTGGGACCAATTTCACAAAGTACAAGTTCCTGGCAAGTTTACCCTTCAGTAAGATACCATGCCCACAAACTGCTCCCCGTGCACCTAACCCATTGCTTCACTCAGGTGAATGAGTTAAATGCAGTAAAAGAATTTAAAATTGTACTGTGGTGTTTTCCCAAATGGTAATACAGGCCTATTTACTTCACCTACTTAGATAAACTTGGAATGTCTATTATAAGTTTCAGTTGTGTAATCTCAAGCAGCCACAAATGGATATGTACAGTGCTGTTAGCTTAATGCTAGCACTTTACATGAATCCCATAAGGGCTTTAGCAAAAAGGAGCATTAGCATAGACATGTTTCAACATTTATGACACCAGCTAAAAGCCTTGATCCAATACCCTGTAATGAAGTTTATTCAAGTGGGTGTGGCTGAAATTGCCAAAGCCACTAAGACAGGGTGTCTACATATTTTGGCCATGTAGTGCACCAGGTTCCCTCCCATATATCATTTGTAAACCTACACAAATGGTAGCTCAATAATACTTTACTGTATTGTTGAGGTCTGAGTACCATACTGTGATTTAAAAAATTAAATAAAATAAAATGTGTTCATACACCCAGTTCCAGCTAAATATTGAATAATTCCTCATTTACAATGAATCACTTAATTAAGTGACTTAACTGCTAATCTTTTCTGCTCAATATGCTTATCACACAGCTGATCAAATGAGATTCCTTTGATTGAGGCAATTGATATGCAGCAAATTGGTCCTTTCATGCAAAATACTCTTATTAAAATGTTACCCTGGGGCTCTCCTTGTATCTCTCGGAGATTCATTTATCATGTTAATTCAGCAGTAGTCGGGATCTAAAACCGCAGTTCTACCGGCAGTATCTTATGGTATAACATGGACTTAAAAGGCCTTTTGAAAAGATTCTTGTGACACAGGACGCCCCTGGGCTTAAAGCTACGTGAGGTAATTAGCTGTATAGAGTTTCCAATTGAGTATGTGCTCAACTTAATGGCCTTATTTGCTCCGTGGACTGGAGGGAAATTAATAGGACAGCCTAAGTTTTGTCTCTTACAGCTACCCTGTTATGCTGGTTCATCTTTAAGCCTCCATTTCAGTGGTCCTTGCTGTTTTTTTTCTCTTCCAAATAAGCCACATTACAGAGAAAATCAACAAGAGAGCCACATTTAGAGCTAATCACCAAAGGCCTGTCTTCCTTTTTTGCAAATCTGCCTGTTTGTCTTTCCATGCGTTCTGCATGTCCTTATAATTCAGCCATAAAACAAATTACACATTGGTCCATTTTTACGTTAATTTCTGCAAAAATAGCCCCAGTCTTACCACACTACCTATTCAGCTTGCTGCGTTCCCTAACATGGAGTATTCATCACGTTTGGTGCTCTGGCATGACACGTGTGTTTGATTGTTATGCAACACCTTATGGGATGGAGGAATAGAAGAACGTGCTAGATCATAAGGTGAAGGAACACTAGGTCTACCAGATAAATGAAGGTTTATTGTTAGAGTTAGGGTTATTAATCTTTGTATAGCTGAAATTGGTGCCTCTTCTCCACCTACAGCTTTTGAAATATGGGCATTGTTCCAGCATCAAAACATCCATTAAAATCCACTGCAGTGTGCATGTATAAGTTTTTGCTCAGTTGATCGGGGCAGAGTATTGATCTTTTAAAAAAATAATTTTTGTGGGTGAGTCAGCCCTGTAATAGGGGCGGTGGAGTCACCTTTAAAATGCGTGCCAGAGAGACAGTCTGTGATGTCATGAATAGGGCAGACAAGGCAAAAAAAGCGAATTCGAAAGTGAACAAACAAATGCAGAACAAAACACACAGCAGACTAGCAAACATACTTCAAGACACTAAAGCTCAGGTCAGGTTTGAAAAAAAGATGTGTGCTACTGTTGTGGTTTAATTAAATGCAGTCAGCCTGTGAGCGTGGCTATGTAAGCTACCCTCACCCAATAAATGGCTTGGTAAGATCTGGCCTCTGAATCTGGATTGCAAGTTTCAATCCAAGGTGTTACCAATTTTTTGAAACAATCTTTTTTTGCCCGTAAAAGTTTGGGTGTCTCCAAATACTGCAACCATGCAATCCTACTTTGCATTTACTCATGGAAATGCATCTCTTTATTTTGGTTGACTTTCAGTGAGTGCTCTTTCTCTCAGCATGGGATTTGGAAGCTTAATTATGAATCAGTGTTTGGATGCACTGGCATTATGCTAGGCTAGGCTATTATCCAAATTATGAAAATTCTGCCAACCCAAGCTTGAAGAGACGAAAGTGACCCATGAACTGAGCAGTGAGTAACAGTGCTTTCCTGAAGCTGTCACATTCAGTTCCATGTGTAGCCATCTTGAAAGTACTGGTCCAGTACAGTTTCAATGTGGATATGATTGACGGATGGCTGTCATTGCTGACAAGCTCTGTTTCAGCAGTAATTTTCTTCATATGAAAATTTTCCCTCTGAAAGTAACTGTACTGCTGTGATGTGTAAATGCTATTTCGGAATATTTCTGCTTTACTGGAGTACTATTGAAATGACTTATAATCTAATTACATTACATTTCCATGAGAACATTACCAAGAGGAATACAAAAAGAACATCCACAGAGAATTAAAGAGTACACAGAAGATCTAAACAATACTTAAATGCTATTTTGGAATATTTCCCTTTTACTGAAGTACTATTGAAATCCTTAGGCATTTCCGAGAGAAAAGCAACCTTTCTATTCCTCATATGTTCACTTAGACCTCCAATGTACTCTTTAAAAGTCAACAGATTTTCTCCTTTTTATTTCTCTCTTGCCAGTGAGTTGCAAGTCATATTTTAATATTGTACTTTTTTTATTGAAGAGTTCGACCAAATTCACATGTAATTAGTGTAAATCGAAACTGCTTTGTTTGAAGTCCCGGACCCGCTTTCAGACCACACAGCACACACACAACCAAGAGAAGGAAAACTCATTTATTAGCTCAAACATTTACTTCTGTGCTATTTGGACTTTCACATAAGTACATTTTTGGCTCCACACAGACAGTTAATTGAGTTCAATTTTGCAGCAGAACCTGTATTTTCACCTCAGTATGGTTTCTGTGTTTGTTCCACCATGGCCAGACTTGGGTTTGGTGGTATAACATTTCAGACTATAATGTTACAAACCTCACTAACTCTGTCTCATATAAAGCTGAACCATCACCTTTATGACCTCCATGCGGTTTATAGCTAAAACAACACCTTGGTGATTTATGAGAACAAGGCGAAATAGTTTCGGAAGCTCAGATGTTTCTCTCACTATACTTTTTATGACTATGGTGCCATAATTACTGGCAGTGTGTTCTGTCTGAAGAAAATGCAATTCTTGAAAGCGTTGGAGTGATTTCAAAAGAGAGATGTGTACTTAGTTGTTCATTGTAACATATATTGTTATATCATATATTATACAAAATTGTATTCTATTATATCGAACATCAAAACATTATTGATCCTGGGGCAAATCGCTAAATCTGTATTGTATCCCAATGTATTCTGTTGAATTTTATTCTAATATGATCTGTTACTTGTGGTGTGTTATATTACATTGACCATCTACAATATAATATAATATAATACAATATACTATAATATAATATGTAATGTAATATAACATAATATAATATAGTATAGTATAATATAATATAGTTTGATATTCTTTATGATGGACAGTTCTGTGTGTGTGATTCGGGTGGTATATTTACTTCATAAATGTCAATATCCACTTGATGTGCTTACTATGGTGGAATTGACTGGAAGGAGTGTGGAGCTGTGCTCTGTAGAGCATTAGTTTCTGCTAGTCAGTGGGGTTGGCTGGCTTTGATGCTTTTGGAGTGCCCATCATTAGCTCATCAGGAGGCCTCATGGGGCTTGCATACCATCAATCTGGTCGACAGGAGTGGCTGGGTGTGGGCAGCGTCACACACTGTGGAGCTCCAGCATAAAACGGAGAGTGACATAAACAGCTAAAACCTTCAATACACTGCACAATATTTAATGTTTGGAAGTCTAGGTTTACTCAAATTACTGTCATGGCACGATGCTATTCAAAAGTAATTACACATTTCTGTAGTTACACTGTGAGCAGTTACATTTATAGTTGACTTACATTCACTCTGCATTCTGTTTGTCCAGCAGTTACACAAAGGCTACAAAACATCCACTTTTCAGCCAATTTTGCATTATGCAATTTTTCCAGAAAGCATGATTAAATAAAAGCTTGTACTTCTTCTTTGCTGAGTAAGAATCAATTACCCCTGAATTACACCATGCTTTTCTTTCTTGCTGGTGATAACTGCATGCTCTAAGGGTCGGAAA
The DNA here is from genome assembly GCA_037577145.1 of Brachypetersius gabonensis. Taxonomy (NCBI): domain Eukaryota; kingdom Metazoa; phylum Chordata; class Actinopteri; order Characiformes; family Alestidae; genus Brachypetersius; species Brachypetersius gabonensis. Next base: position 7,242,212 of record JBBJLR010000139.1, on the reverse strand, counting down.
GACTGGGCATCTCACACTTTTATGAGGGCTGAAATTGGACTACTCTGATGACTGTGGATTACATGCTACCCATTTTGCTAATCTGTATAATCTGTGTAATCTGTACAATTTGTTTATTCAGACATGGGCTACTTTTCCAGATGGAAGAAGCTATTGTGGGCTGCGCTTCCACAGACTCTGCCTGATTACTGTGGATTTGGTGTTTCTAGGGCCCCAAATAAAATAAAAATGTCTGGAGACGCCAATCAAAAATGTGTGATTTAATTCAAAATCCAAATTTGTTGTGTTTCTTATCGCAGCCAGAATTCTTTCCTCCTTGTAGACAATCAACATTTCTGGCCAAAGTGCTAGCATTAATCACTAATTAATTACTGATTCATTAATTACTCAGGGCAAGCAATAAACTTCAGCCACAGGTCCAGCTTCTTCATCAGACAACCAAGCATCTCTTTCTCATGAGCATTTTCTTGCATTTTCATTCACTTTTGGGTGCCACTAGAATATGGAATACTTATATATATTTTTTTTTTTTCTTGGTTGGTTTCAAGAGCATTAACAACATAGATAAGTGTTATGGGATCTTTTCATGGTTTCCAGGAAACCTTAGATAGGTGGAAGTAACCAGATTTTTCTAAGTACAGGCAAGAAAATGCACTGTAATAATCATCGGTTGTGATCAGTGGTATAGTACAGATGCAGGTAGAGATTAGCCTGAAAGATGCAGGACCATTTATTTATAAAGGAAGGCACTGACAGCCAGTGAAGCTGGGGATGGTAGAGTACCAGTGAGCAGTTGTTTCAGCCACAGATTCGGGACCCCATCTGTGCTTTTGATGTGTTGAAACGCTGCCAGAATCAGCATTGTCCCCCCATTTCGATTGACAGGGCATCGCCACACAAAGGCAGGATTAGATGCCCCACGTAGCCATGGCTAGCCCTGCTCCACTCACAGCTAATTTTTGTTATGCAACCCACTTGCTTTCTCGACACGCTGTTTCCCCCTCATCAAGAACAGGGTCAAGTTGTGCACACAAGGCTGTGTTTTTCCTGAATGTCTCGTCTTAAAGATGGCAATCAAACTTTGATCACCCTCTTTTTGCTCGCTCTGATGATCAGCTAACCCGTGCTAGCTGAAGTCAAGTTGCTAATCAAGGGGAAAATGGAACACAGATTGAGGTGTGTAGGTTAATTATGTACAGTATAACGGCTGGGTTGAGCATTTTGCTGCTGTTTATCCCTTGACATGCGAACCATTTACAACGAAAACCTGCATTTTACCACCTACAGTCCAAAAAAGAGACCCAATAAACCCAGATTGGACTTCATGCTGATCCATCCTGAGGTAAATCCAGCAGAAGATTCTGCACATTCTTCAACGGGGGTGGGATAATTGATGCAGCACAGTGTGGTGGTGGAGTAGGGATGGCACCAATCCAATACAGCTATAGAGAACGCATTCCATTTACATTTTATTTACATTTGTGTTGCATGTGTCTCATAAGTGCTGGGGGTGGTGATAGCTAAGTGGGTAGGATACTTACCTCGGGACCAAGAGGTCTTGGGTTTGACTCCTACCATCAGCACCACCACTGGGTCCCTGAGCAAGACTCTTAACCCCAAGTTACTCCAGGGAGACTGCCCCGTGTAGTTAGGGAATGGAAGTCGTTTTGAATTAAAGCATCTGTTAAATGCCGTAAATGTAGTTTGAGTGGAATTAAGGTACACAAGATTGAAGTACCTTTCTGAAGTTTAAGGAACCTCTATATACTGAAAATGTTCCATACCAAACAAAGATTTTTGTATGTACAAGCCAATAACAATCTTGAAACCTTTACTGTAAAGAATGTATAACAAATCTTTTGCTGGTATGGAACCTTAATGGTTTGTGACATTGTATTATGTGGCCTCTAGTGATTCCCATCTCCACCCTATAAAAAGAATAAGATAACATGAACTGTCACTCCAAACATCACCCATAACCATCTCCTCAGGAAGCACAGGTCAACAACCCTGGCATTACTGAGCAGGTGTCATCTTCTTCTCATCCCTTCCAGGTGAGTGAAGTCCAGCCAGAAACCTGGACTCTCTGTTCTAAATGCTTAATCCATTCCACTTCAACTACCCTCTACGTTTCTCATTCTGCCCTGCCTGTCTCTTCCTGACCCCTCAGCCCAGACTCTCCGGTGGCCTATTTGTGAACCTGCCAAAAATTGACTTTCTCTCTCACTTTGATCAGTTCTACCTGTCCACATGCCAAATTAGATGCTTTTTACAGTATTCCCATTTGCTACCGACAATAGATGCTAGGAAGCAAATGGAAGAAAAAAAGGTTGAAAGAAAAGATGAGGAAACTTGTCAGCGTGGTAGTTCCGGAAAATATTAATGCCATTGTGACAGTTGACATTTGACTCTTTAATACTACACAATCAAACAAGTTGCTATTACAGTCAATTGCTGTTGGGCAGAAACACATGCTTTTAGCCGGCAAATTGGTTGGAAATATTCTTTTGCAGACTGCAGTGATTTCCAGTGCAGAAAAAGATAATAATCACCCTGAGTGTCCTCGTAGGATGACCCTGTTTGTTCCACTCATTAGAGCGAATGTAGTGTTTTGGAAAAACAAGTCTGCAAGTCAAGCAAGTCAATGATTATAGAGGTTCAGTGCGAAAGATCACTTCTGCGACATACTGCCTATGTAGAATAGAATGGTCACAACACAAATGGGGAACTTTTCTTTTACAAAGCTGTGATGCTCTATTCGAAACCGAGTTCTGGAATAAGCTCAATCTGTGACTAGATCGATGGCTCACTTAAGTACTGGGAAGAAAGATACAGCGCTTATGATTGCAGAGACCCTTTGATTAAACACGCTGTCTTTACATCAGATTAGAGAAACCTCTGATGTAAATGGATAATTTGAGCTGCAAAAGGTCTAAAATTAAGACTTTCTCAACTTCAGGACTAATTTATCAAATAAAATCAAAACATCCTGATCGAGCACAGAAGAGGCGAGACCCTTCGAGCACACTGACTCTGTCCAAAATAATTAATACACTATTTTGTTAAAGGCCTACAGAGAATATTGTTTATCTTTCATCAGTTTTAAAGCACTTGTTTCCAATGCACTGTGTTCATGCACTTCGCTCAGAATATTAAAAGGCACTTGAATTCACTAGTTTTATAAAAGAAGATATTTAATTGTATAATATTTCAGCTTTCTTGCTTTTAGGCTCTTCATGCGTGGGGCCAAGTAAAATATTTTATTTCAAATTTTATTTTATATTGTGCATTGTTTGAATGCTAAATAAATATTTTCATAGTTTTGTAACAGATTTATTCTTTTAATAATTTAATAATAATAATAATAATAGTTTTTGGCCAAGTGTTTCCTCATTTTTGCTTTTGGCCAAAAAAAAAAATAAATTCAGTGCATCCCTACTATTTATGTTACAAAATAAGTTAAAGTTTCTTAATAATTTAGAAGTAAAATGCGTTAAAAAAATATTGCCATGAAAAAATATTGCATATTGGAGATTTCTGCATAAAATGATGAGTTTGGTTCTCAAAAAAAAAATGTGCGTGTGACTGGATCAGTGAGTCCTGATCTGCGTACAACAGGGGGATTACTGTATTCATACTGTGATCATTTATCTTATAATGTTTTACCCAACTCAGTCAATGACTACATCAGTGCCATCTGCAACTTGGCTAAAGCTCATAGACATGTACCTCAAAGAGTCAAGAATTCTCTTACAATAAAACCTCAGAGACTTGGGATTAGACTTAGACAATTGTTGTAGACCTCAGAAACCCAAGACATGACTTACATATCTGAAACTTGACTCAGATTCATACTTTAGAGATTCAAGACTTGACTTGTACTTCAGAGAGCCGAGCCTCAGACTCATATCAAGTGACAAGTGAAGATCTTGAAAAATCTTAAATACATTTTGTTCTGGTTATGTAACACTGTTAGAAGAGCAAGCAAACGTTTGAATAAAAGTGCACATCATTTATCTTTTATTGTTTCTCTGATCAAACAAATAATACTATTGAATGATATGAATTTCCTTCATAATGTGTACACAGTAAACCCAACAATAAGGGCAGCATGAAACTTGAGGACAAACACTGAAGGCAATCTTTCAGGTAATATCTTACTACTAGGTAGTTTTCTGCCTAGAATTTCTTGCAACACTCCCTGAGCATTCTGAATTATGTACACTATAGAGAGCACCACATTTCCTAATTTATTAGATTTATTTGGAAATGAGTGAGTGGGTTTTAAAGCAGAATCAAAGTAATTATGCTCATTGACTTTAATTACGAGATAAACTGGATGAACCTTTCCCCATATTTTTCAGTTTTCATTACAAGACGTCAACTAAAAACAAATTCTCAATTTATCATGTCTAAAACTTTTAAAGGTACTGTGAGCATCAATCACTTCTTAGTTATTAATCTTCATTTAGCTCATTTAGAAGTTTCATTAGCGATAAAATATTTTGATACTTCATTCAGCTGGCTTTCCTTAAAAAAAACCCTGAAATGACCTAATGTACATTTGGTATTGTTAATGTCCCTGTGCTTTGTGTAAAGAGCAGATGCCATAATCAGTTCCCAAAACTATAGATGCAATTACTGTTAATTTGTATTTTTGTGTGTTCTTGGCAGAGATTAGAGTGTTCCACAAAGCAGATTGATTCTAATTAAAACACAGTTTTGATAGAGAGCCAAAAATAACCGTTCACACATGCTTTCAGAAAGCGAAGTGTGCACTGTCATTAAAGCATTTGTATTATTTAACCTCAATCATGCTGTCAGCTTTCCAACTGAAGAGCATGAGGAATAAAAAGTCAGTTTTTTCAAATATCTTAACCTTTAGATTCTGCATACATTCAGTTTACAAGGCACTATTTCTATTGTATTTATATTATGCAACGAATCAGGATGGATTGCATTTGTATCTACTCATATTTCTATTTTCTTATGTTAAAATAATAAAAATATATATTTTTTCTTCCCAGTTTGGCCAATCTCCAAAACACTTGTAGTATCATTGCATTTCTTTTTATCCAGGTCAGTGTAACTTCATTAGACAGCTCCTCCTTTTGGAGGAGAACACTAACTGCCATTCTGTTATGTTAGCTAGTGGCCCATATTGACACGTATTTCTCGGAGTAATTGGGGGAGATGGAGAGTCATCCTATCTTCCCAGAGAAAAGAGGGCTAGTCAGCTGTGGCATCGCTAGGGATCAAGCTTTATTAAAGTATTAAAACAACTGAAGAGTAAGAAAGACGTTTAAAGGCATATGCATGAAAGTCCTGTAAGGGTTAAACTCAGACATGCCTTAACATATTTTCCAATAGAGGCCCCTTGTCTTTAATCAGCAATATCAACATCAGGAGGAATATTTCATTCAGAATCAGGAAATCCATGGAAAGCCTTCGTCTTTTCATCCTCAGATGAGTGGCGTCCCAACAGCCATGCTGGAGAAGATGCCCTCAGGCGTTTGCTGATTCGTGTTCCTAAAGGAATATGGAAAAAAGAAAAGTGCAACCAGTCTCAATCCCTCTAACTGCCTACCAAACTCTGGAAGCTGCTGGTGGAAGCTGCTTTTTGTTGTCTACTAGAGTCCACTGGTAGAAAAAGTCAAATACAAGCAAAGCATTGGCAAAGCATTACCTGTCTTCCACATCACACCCCTTATTCACCTTGCCATGATGTAATGCTTCTGCTTTTACCTGCGAGTACTTATTCCCATCACACCATTTCCCCCAGCTGTTAGTTTCAAAGGATGCTTACATACCCATGCACAGAATTTCCTGTTTGCCTTCAAGGAAGAAGTTCTCACATGCTGACTGTGGGTCAATATATAAAACGGAATATGAGGATTTTAAGGTCTACATTTTTGAAAGGAAAGAAAAATTTCTTACTCTGGGTTGCTAAAATGTCATTATACATATAACACTAAAATCAAGCTAACCGTCAATGCTACCATTCATTCATCAAACAGTCTTGTGGGGACAGGATCTTATAACTTGTGTTGGATTTTCGTGTTGGATTAGTCTCCTCTAAAACCCACTAGCTGAAATGCCAACCCAAA
>JBBJLR010000139.1:7174586-7191186 GCA_037577145.1 Brachypetersius gabonensis | reverse complement strand
GAAGCTCAAAGTTGCACAGAGACAGCCTCGAAACCTTAGTGATTTAGAGATGATCTGCAAAGAGGAGTCGACCAAAACTTACAAAATCTGCAAGGGGTCAAATAATTATTTCCTCCAGTGTATATATTGCAACAATTTCTGTCATTGTGCACCAAAGCAGGGAAGTGGAACTGAAGTGATGTGCTTGACGCTGATCAAGCCTGGTATAAATGAATAACAGATAAATTAGGTAGGAATGTTTGGATTATGGGCAAAAGTGAGTGAGACACACTAAAAATAAACCTAAAACTCCCAGTGACAAGGTCCTCTGTTTGATTCAAGGCTCCGGTTTCCTCCCACAGTCTAAAGACATGCTGGTGAACTGGAGGTTGGATAGCAACCTGTCTAGAGTGCTTCTCTTTCATGTTGCCCTATGAGCGCTTCAGGACCTCTGTTAGGATGAGTGCCTCAAAAAATGGGTGGGTTCTTCTGTTGAAATAGACTTCAGAATTGATACACAGAACCCTTTTGACTCTTAATTTTTAAGAATATAGAGGTCGTAGAGTAATAGTGATGAATTTGTTGTGGAACCTTTAGGATGGGTTTCTTGGGCTTCCAAAAGAGAAATATTGCTAGTCTTGTTGTGCAGTCTTATCCAGAGCAGCCTCTAACAGACAGCAGATTGCTAGCTTGACTGTGTGGGAGCTGAAAAGTGCTGGAGTGTGCACCATTGTGTGTGTGTGTGTGTGTGTGTGTGTGTGTGTGTGTGTGTGTGTGTGTGTGTGTGTGTGTGTGTGTGTGTGCACATTTATTATTTGTAACTACTGTATATTTTAGGAAATTGCTTGCCTAAGATTAAGAGTGGCTGTGCTTGTGGTGTGTATGTATGTATTCTGGGGTGATAGTATATACACGCGGTCACATGCTCTCAATCATGAATAAGTGTGCATACAGTCAAACATGTCAACTTAATGCATACAAAAGCACTGTTTCTATGAATATATGTATAAGGCTTCTCGCTCGGCTCGGCATTCAGAGCCCTCCACAGAAGGTGACAGAGCAAATTCATTCCCCTTTCTGCCAGATTTGCTTGAACATCTGTGTTGGATCTTTCTTGAGTAGTGTGAGCCTTATGTAATTACTGCTATTCCATCAGAAGCGCGCTCATTGTTTCCTCTGGTTTGTGGAGGCTGCTGAATAAAAAGCAGATGGCATCGTCTCTTTTTTCTTCCACAACCAGGTGCTGATGTGTGGAAACGGAGCGGGCTAACTAGCCCGAAAATATTGTTATGCCACAGAACATCAAGCCAAGAATCGTAGTTGGTTAGAAAACGAGCCTTAAATCGGCCCATGAACAAGATCTCACATAACATCCGAGGACATAAATAATGTGTGAGTGTTCAGATTGTTAAATTGAAGCTCACGTGTGGTTTTGTAATGAGATTTGAGATCTTCGCTTGAAGCCTGAAAGCTACACAAAGATCAAAGAGGTCCGTGGACCAGTTTGAACACACATTCAATACGATACAACGGAAAATATACGAAAGCCTGCTTTCTTATGTAGATGTATGCAGGTATTTGATTAAATCTCAGCGGCTGCTTCCTCACTCAGAATTCGCCAGTGCTGAAGGAAGCTAATTTGGAAAATGTAGCTTGCCGCTATGTCTAATCACTCTGAAATAACTTCACTTCATCAAAGTGGGAAATTGAGTGCTGCAGGAGACCCCACTAAAATGTGTTGAGCGGACCTGTCTTTTACTGTTTATTTCAAATCTGGCGGTGTGATGGCCAAGGGCGCAATGTGTACTGAAGTGTACCTATTACTTCAGTACACTGCGGGGAAGAGTAAATGAAAGACACTTTTTTGACCGGGTAGGGGGTGTTGTAACACTGGAGAGGTGATGGAGTGTCTGAACAGCGAAGAGCGAACAGGAAAATCTACTGACAAATGAATGATGTAGATTTATTAAGCGGGCCTGAAACCCTTCACTGAGAGATTTAAATGGGTGTTGAGGACGTTTTTTTTTCCTTAAACCTCAATAATGTTTGCTTAAAAATGTGAATGCACAAAGTTAATTTTGAAATAAACCAGTATAAACTATTATTTACATGTACTGGACCAAACATCTGCTATAAAGGGTATAATTCATAACTGCCATTGATGGCAGTGGACAAGTGCTGCTGACTAGCTTAGCTGTGTTTTTGGAATGAACTAGTCAAGTTAGGTTTATTTGTATTGCACATTATTATACACAAAGGTCATTCAGTGTGCTTTGTGGAAATATAATTAAAAAAAAATGGAAAGTGCAATAGAAGTGCTGATATTCATAATCAATTCATAATCAATCAGCTACTGATTCTTGACTAGAGAGGGTTTTTTTAGAGTAAAAGTGAGGAGATGATATGGCTGTTAAGGTGTGAGGCTAGACCTCCTGGGTGAGCCTATGTACATGTAGCATTTAGGGTTAAGGGTGAGTCCGAGTCGGGCCGGCCATCGTCAGCCACCTCTCTTTCTCCATTCCTTGTGCTATAAATAATTCACTATCAGCTTTAAAACAAAATCCAGTTGCCACACACATTCAGTGCAATCGCCATGCAGGGCTCATCCATAACTTCACCTCACCTGTCAGGGACCCTTGTGCCTGGAGCTTCAGCGCATCATAAATTTAATGTCACCTGCTGTCTGTCTACCTTTCTACCACACTCGACCTCGGCCAAATCTCGGAGGATGTCCCTCTCTCTCTTTCTCTCTTTCTCTTTCTCGCTCGCCCTCTCTACTTCCTCTGCACACAGAGCTGGGGGCGTTTTACTGTGTATTCTACCGCATTTGGGCTCCAGTGTGATTTTATAACCACTCGCTTCTGAAGGAACAGCAGTAATTACACACTTATCAGCATTTAGGTTTTTAGGGATTTACCAGTTGGATTAGGCAGATCACAGTTAGGCACCAGAATGGAGAAAGCTAAAGAGGTAAAGTCATAAGACCATCAGATACTTGTAAACCATAGACTGTCAGATAATAAGCTTCATGATTGCTAGCATTATGCTAGCTTCAGGCAATACAGCATTTCTCTTCTTAATTTTCCACAAATGTCCTGATATTTGATTACTTATCTAACGTTTAATCATTCACTGCAATATATGACTTGTAGAGGGAATGGAAATGGAGTAATTGGACAAAAGTGGCTAAATCATAATGTTAATCAAAAATCCTATGACAAAGCATATTCCACGTGTGTGTAAATACTGTGAATATTCTGAAGCAAACTTGGTAGATTGATTGTTTGAATTTAATTTTTCACATCAATTAAGTGTTTCTGAAAAATCACAACCATGTTGAGCTGCTAGGGAGCAATGACCTATTAAAGGGGAGGGATAAGAAACTTAATAGTAATGTTATTAATGTTAGCTACAAATGCAGACATAAATTACATTTAGTAACCCAAATCTATATGAAATTCCAACTCTCTGACAAAGAAGATGTACCTTCATGACCCTCCGGATAAGTGTGGTTAAACAAAAACTAAAAAAAAAAACATTGATCCCAAAGTGTGCAGCCAAATAACCATCTATAGCTTGTGGCTTGAATAGAGGCCAGCCTGTCTTAAAGCATTTGACTTAACATTTGAATGCAGTTGAGGGCATCGACATAAAGTGTAAATTGTTAATGATCACATTAAAGAGGAAAAACAGTGCCTGCTGATTTAGGACTTTGTGGCCGGAGGCTGCTCCAGTCTAACCAGTAAGTAATCATCCTTGTAAAATGTTTATAGGGGCCACTGCTGTGGGCTCTTGATTTCTTCCAGCGCCCACTTGGCCATGCAGCAGGAAAAATTGATAGGTACGGCTGAGCGGACACCTGCGCTCTGCGAAACTGCCTTCTGCTGAGCTCGCTCGGAGGTGTGTGTGTGTGTGTGTGTGGGGGGGGGGGGGGGTGCATGGTGTAGGGCACCTCTTGTTTTTCCAGAGGAGAGAGAACTATTACCTTAGCTAGGTCTGATTGGAGGAAGCTGAAATTGGAATGCATTCTTGGGTCCTTCCGCAAACCAAGATGATCATAAATCTCTCCAACTTGAAACCAGCAGATGAGCACTTTACCCCATGAAGCCTTCTGACATGTTCCAACAACGACTCAGACAACACCGCATTGTCTGAAATGCGGGAGGCAGGGGTGATATCATCAAATTCCTTTCCACTTCTCAGTTAGTTGATATGACTGTTTATTTGGTTGAATCAAATCCAGAAATGTTGGTCTCTCCTCGATTCAACCATCAAAGCAAGCAGTAGAAGTAAATTCATGAATCCTCATGAGATTCCGGATGTTTCTTTATAAGATTCCTGATGCTGCTTGGAGTTATTTTATGTTATCAATCTTAAAAGTGTCAAAATGTTTCATCAGACATTTTGAATTATGCACTTTTTTGGAATCAACACTCATTTGAAACGTTCGTTAGGTAACTTTTTGGGTTCTTCTATCATATCAAAAAAGGAAGTACCATTTTTGCTAGCTTGTGCTAGCTAAGTGTGTAGCATCAAATGAATCATAAGATGGTTCATTGGTTATGATGTTTCCTTTGTGGTATTCTTTGTATGTTCATGTATATTAAAAAGCTGCTTCGTTCATGTGCAGGTTTTCACATGAAGGATTTTCTCAGTTCTGATTTCAGAAGATTTTTTTTTTTTTTTTCATTTTATTTGCGGAACTAATTTAAAAGTGTTGCAGATGATTGCCTCATCTTTTGCTGGCATGCAACTACGGTAAATATTTGATAATGTTACTTTTATTTTGAGGGTGATGTTCATGCTAACTCTAACCTTAACCCACAATTTCTTCTGAAAGCATTTGTGAGAAATTTTGTACATAAAAAAAGGAAATAATCATATAGAAAATAGAACAATAGAAACAGAATAACCAATTAATGGGGTGTCAGTAACCATCATGTGATTTATTTGATTCTACATACAGTTGCCAAAAATAGTATTTACATTCCTGCCATGATAGAAGAACCCCAAGAGATTCCCTAAAGAACTTTTCAAATGAATGTTGGTTCCAAAAAATCTAATCTAGAGTTTCCCCAGACAGTTTGTTAAAAGGGATGTCAATGTTATGTTTCTATTATTGTATAAAATGGATGAGGATTCTTTTCTTGTTGGCAGTACTTGATGTTTTCAAGCTCTGTAGTACAATTTGGAATGATAAGCACTTATAAAAGTAATGGTAAAGTATGTCTGATGTTTTACTTTCCTCCATTTTCCTACTTGTTAAGAAAGGTGATTTGAGAGACAAATTGTATATATACCTATGAAATTTCAACTTTTTATATATCACATTCTTTACACATCAAACTAAATACATCAATACTGAGAAAGCACCCTATTGACAAAGAAGGGCAGACCAAAAGGCAAAAATAGCCACTTTTTATCACTGGATAATTACGTCACATATCTATCAAATTGTTGTGATAATAAACTGATAATCCCTTAAAGATTTGGGTTGGTAAATTTCTACAAGGGGATTTCCAAAAGACAAACTGCCAAAAAGATTTCCAAAAGAAAAAGTGATATGTGTAAATATAAGTAAATATCACTGGAAGTAGCCCTATCTTAAAAGAACACTACAGGAACCTTTTCCATACCTCATTATCTTCTCAGCATTGATTGTTCATGGTAATTCATACGTGTCTGTGATGGTGTGGTTCTATTGTTCTAGTCCAAAATGTCAACATAGCTGCCTTTTTCTGGGATTAAGTGTTGGTGAGAGAGGCTGGCCTGTACCTCCCAAAGCCTGTTCCCATGCATTCCTCTAGGCTTGGCATGCTTGACACCCTTCCCCTTGGCAGTGAAGGAGTGTGGCTGCGAGAAGGCCACTAACAGGGTTCACTTCATAGACAAATGGAATTTTAAGCTCCACTTGGGCGTTAGCCTTGCCCTCTGTTTCACTAATCAAACAAAAGGTTGTAGTTGTTCATCCTTATACTTCGTTTCATTAGCTGGACAACACATCCTGACCTGTTCTAATAGCGCTCTTGCTACAATAATATTGATATACTTAGATTATTTTACCCTACCTGTCACAATTTAAGGCATTTTCGTCAAGCACTGTAAAACTGTATCGATAAATGGATACGAAACAGCAATACCTCATTATAAAGTCTGATAAGTGGAACAGATGACAATTTTGACAATTTGACAATGTGTATAACAACCAAAGTTTGTACTCTGGTTTACAAACCCAAATGTGTGTGCATCTATTAAAATGAAATCTTAATAGCCATATAGACTCATGTTGCATTAAAGTCAAGTATGATCTTCCCTCTTTTCCATTATTCAGCACGACACTAACCAATGAGTGCATCTGTTGGCTGGGAATTTGTAATTTGCATTTTCCTCCAGGCATGTTGAGTTAATGTTTTCCATAGAGTGTGTTCTAATTGTCAGTGTCAGCATCCGGCAGGAGCAAGTGTTGCTGGATGTTCCACCCAGTGTGTGCACATATCCTATACATAATACATACAGTCAATGTATATATACATAGTACAAAGTTCTTTGTGATTGTAGCTCTTAGCTCTTGTTCATGCAGCTCATACATTTTTACAATGGAGGCTTTTAAAGAGTCTTTCCACTTTACTGTTGCTTTTGTCAGTTTGCTACTCATTGATTTATCCATAGCTCTCCCAAAGAGAACTGAAGGTGCTGAAGGTTATTTTTTAAAAGACATTTAAGGTCAGATTTGAATAAGAGGGCATTAGCCATTAACCATCCTTACAACTCCATTATTAAAGTGCTATTAATTCACTGGTAATGCGTTGGCTTTGACAGCCCTAGCATGACAGCAATGATACAAATATTCATTGTGCGCAGCAAACTCTTTAGAAGCTCGAATATTTGATAGCTTTTGAGACGGCCATGAATAAAAGACCTATAAGGTATTGCACTTCGTCAGTTGCTGAATGATTGTCATGGGATCGAGCTCTGAGGGTCAGTCAGTCCCACGTATACTGCTGATGTTTGGTGAGAAAGAAATATGACGCAAGTGTCTCACCATTCAAGATCCCGTTGTCAGAGGAGAGTGCTAACAGGGATGAGCAGATATTCTTCATAAATCACTGCACTGCTGCGTTGCCTACATAACAATGTTCTGATGAGGCAGAAGCACACCCTTGTTGAAGATGAAACCAGAAGATTATGGGCCTGGCAGAAGGATTAGTGGACACTGCCTGAAATTAAATTGAACGTTTCAGAGCCAGGGAGAAGAGGAGAGGAGAGGAGAGGAGAGGAGGGAAGAGGGAGGGAGAGAGTGAGAGAGAGAAAGTAAGCAAAAGAGCGAGACAGAGTGAGAGAGAGAGAGAAACAAAAACAGTGCCATTTTTACAGGGCAAAGCAATTAGACGTTGTTGAGGCAATGGCGGTGGATGTGACCTCATCAGGCCACATCTCGTCCTCCCTCTTGCAAAGGGGAGAAGGTGGAGGCAGGACCTGTGAAATTAAAAGGCAACCTTCCAAGCCCAGTCACATATTAATTTTCCTCCGTCCTTAACCCAAACACTGCAACCTTGTTAGGGGAGCGGCTGCCGATTCCGCCGCTGATGTTTCTGCAAGAGATCAAAACTAAAGATCCCTGCCATGAAGTAGGGATTAGAAATGGTACGGAAGCATAGACGGTACGAAAACGGAAGCTGAAAATGTTTTTGCATGAAATCAAACAGGTACAAGACTAAAGTAAAACTAATTGAGGTAATAATGCCATTGTTTAAATCTTTAGGGATGCCACATTACTTTAAATGAACAGTTGATGAAGAATGAAAGGATTCAGAGCAAGGAGATGAGTCCTAAACAGAACATCTTTTTTTTGTGGAACATACAAAAAAGTGAAAAGATTTGTGTGTCCTTGACTTGAGAGAAGATTTCCAGCAAGGCTTTCATGTGCAACAGTGAACATGTGGGGAGTGAGTAAACAAATGCTTAAATGCTGCTCATCACAGCCATCTGGGGCTAAATTGACTTAAATGAAAGTGTGTTCCCATGATGGCATGATCATTTGTTCTTTTTATTTTTTTGCTGGTGAATACGTTCCTGGCATTCAAACAGGTGAAGCGTTACGGATGTATCAAAGCCACCGACACAGAAGTCGAGTTAATGTACTGTAGAAGCGCACGGGAAGCAAATGATCTCAAAGAGAATTCTATCGTCATCCTGTGCTTAGATCTTCACCTTGCTTGATCTCCACTTGGAAGCACATTTAATGTGTGCATTAATCCGTTTTGAAGCTATGCCTCATGGGTTAGCTTGTTTTAGGACTCTCCGATCTTTCACATGCCTGTATGGAAGAGAACAGCTCACTGACAGTCACGCAAAATTGGATTCTTAAGCATGAGCTGAAGGAGTTGCCTGCATTTGTGTTTGTTAAAAGAAAACTGAAGCCCGTCGGGGAAAGCGCCCCATTTTTTCCCCCCTCTACAGCTGTGTGAAGTGTTGGTCTTTATCGGTGCTCAGAGTTGATCCTGACTAGGGAAAAGGTGCAGGGCTGTAAAATTGAAAGAAGAAATACATCAAAGAGGGGTAATGAACCTTGTCCAATCCCAGCCCAGCCGAGAAGCTCCTGGGGCCAGGAGATGGGGGAGAATTCTGATGAAGCCGTTTTTCTTCCCAGAGCAATGGGCTGAGGGACGATGTGTGGTATGGGCAAGTGTTTATTTGTTCTGTAAGGGTCTGCGAGGTACGCAAGAGGTGGAAACTGTAGGTGGATGCCTTTACAACCCTGCAATTGCCAGCACCGGTACAAAGCTTGTTGTTAGAAACCCGTGATTGCCTCAGTGGTGTGAAGCTTGCTGCTTGAAAACTTTGCTGTCTGAGGCTTTGGAGCTGAAATTGTTAACAGTGGCACTTGTGGAAGGAAAGTCTTTTCAAGAGGGCCCCTGTACATCTCATTAAGCCAAGAGATCCCAAAGAGATCAGGAGGTATCCGGCAGCAGCTTAACCAGTCTCTCAACATTGGGGGCCGGAAACTGTGTCCTCCAGCGGCGCTCTTTGAAAGCTTCGGCACAAGGGGCGGGGGAGCCTTTCACTTCAAACATGACTTTTTTAACATCTCCATTGTCTCAAATGACTCTGTACTCTCTCCAGGAAGGCTTTCAGAATGGTTCTGACAATGTTTATGGTTCATAAAACTCTTATGGATGCATTTTATTCCCACAACTTCAAAGCTGCTGAAAACAAAACAGTAAGCTTGAATCAGCTTGAGCTGCATTATGGATCTTGTCGAGTACAGAAACCTGGCTGCGCAAACCCCTTGCCGCCAACACTTGGTGGCTGGGTGGTGGAAGGTCATGGATTTGAATGCCAGGACTGCCAACAGCATGACTGAGGTACCCTTGAGCAAGGTACTATTCGCACATATTGCTCCCTGGGGGCCATTGTTGGCATCCTTAGGCTTCACTCATGGGTAGTGGGTTAAACCCAGAAATTTCTGGGGATTAATATAGTATAAAAATGTAATTGGCTGCTGTATACATCCATCTTCCCCTTTCTGTTTTGATGTGTTTGGCTCCGTCATGGTGGTTTGCACCTTCTTAGGACAAGGTAGTGTTTGTATATGTATTTAGGGTTTGTGGGTATCAATTTAGCAGGAGGAAGCATCAACTATGATTCAGTAGACTAAATGGACTGTTGCTGAAGCTGAGTTGTTGCAGCCTGTTCTCATTACCCACGCTGGGACTAAAGAGGCGGGGGAGAACTTGACAGCAATCATCAAATATGAGTGCCTTAGCCATTCAGTGAACTTGAACAACAAAGGTAGCGGTGGAATTGGAGGTTCGCTTGGAAGTTGAGCATTTGTTAAGCAAAACATCTGACGCAGGCGAAGGAAGGGGATTATCATTTGTCTCATCCTTTCACCTGACCTTCTTAGTGCACGATACAGAACTTCTCAACTATGGATCTCCTCAGTATTTTCATATGATGCATCACATGATTTATTATGTTCAGACTTTTCAAAAGCAGAATCATTCCCCGTGTACTTTATTGTATCACACCTGCCTTATGAAACTGACAGCATGCTGTGGAGGCTCAGATGCTAGTGATAGGTTCATGAACTCAGAACTGTTATACGTCTTTTAGAGAGTCTCATGACATGACTAATGCTACTTAGCTACAGGGGCCACTTGAACTCACTAGGTTCAACCGTAAGCTGGGTTTTTTGTTGTCAGCTGAAATGGTAAAATACTATTGTCCCTCTGTACTTGTCCATCTATTTGTATTGGGTTTTTTTTATTGCTGTTTACTGATTGCACCACAATCATATAAATTATGATATAATAACCTTAGTGGGAATTGAACATTGACCTCTGTAGACTGTAATACCACACTTAAGTCTTACTTATGTTAACTATGGAATGCAACCTGTCCAACTCAATCCATGCATAATTGCTTTCATGCCACTATTTGTCAGAAAAGTAGCTGTAAAATTACAGCAATTGTGTATAAGTGCAGTTTTGTCTGTACTCCAGTTCACAATCATAGTGTTACGTTGGGAAGCCAAGGGATGGAGACACCGATGCAGGTTTCCATGATTTACTTTGTTTTTAAAAGACAAACAAAAAAGGCATGAGGGCCTACATACAAACCCAAGAATCCCAACAGACACCAGTGCCACAAAACAAAGACTCTTAAATACAAACATATCTAAACCAAGGACAAATCAAAACACATAATCCCTTAAACTAAAATACCGTCCGGCTGTGAATACTCACCCGGCTGGTGTTGAAGTTCAAACAAACTAAAAGATGGCCTCTAGCAGCCGTAGAAAACACACAGTCTATTTTAATCTAGGTATACGTGTTATTACAGCATTTTATTAGTTCAACCGGTAAAAAAAACCCAAAAAAACAACACAATGCTGCAGCATTCAGGAACAATCTACTTCAAATTGCACCAATTAAGCCATTAATATTATTTCTATATTAACCATATAAGTTAATGACATTTTAACCTTGATTTATAGCTCTTATAATTATGTCAGTAGTATTTTAGGAACACAGTGGATCAGTGCATGATTGCTGTTTGCAGTTGGTGTATGGTTAGTGCTGGTTAGTGCAGCACAAGGCTTCTTTTTTTTATGCTTATGACTTCGGGCCAGTTTTTGAAGCTTCCTGTCTTCTAACTTGGCAAAACCTCTGAGAAATTCTTTCTCCTGACCTTGGCACAATGAAACTAACTTTCAGCAGTTGAGGTTAGATAGAAACAGGGATACATATGAATAAAGTTCATTATTAAACTGACAAATCTGAGCAGGGTTTCTGCCAGTGTCCACAGCTGTCCTTGAGAAGTAATTGTTTTTTTATCTAGTAGAGAAACGACTCTTTTTTTCTCACTCTCTCGCATCATGCTTCGGTTATTGAGGCTCCATTTAAACGACTGAAGCATGTTTAATATTTTGATACATTATGGAAGTGGTGTCCCTAGTTTGACCATTCAAAATCTGGGTAAAATCCCACCAGGAGTTAAAACGTTAGCATTTGCAAGTTGCAGAAAGTGTCTTTGTGAGTGCTTGGGGAAGGGGGTAAAAGTGTACTTAGTTTTTCGCCTGTACTTTGACACAAAAATAGATGTCATGGACCTTTTGGCTGATTTAGCTGTGCCAGCCATATTGTGCATTATTAGCGAGAGTGCTATTATCATCAAAGCAGCTGAGCGGTAGGCATTTTTTCTTCTCTTTTAAGTGATCCTTGGACAGTTGTGTCATTACTTTCTTTGGGTAGCGGCTTCTCCGTAATTACCCCTTCCTTATCTCTCAGCAGCTCTCAAATTGACGCCCCCCAATCATGAATCAAGCTCTCCCTTGCCATTCATATCAACCAAACAATTAATGATACAGTCAGGTTTAATTAAGGCTTCAAACGAAAAAAAGAGAGAACACAGAGAACCAACCTCCCCTTTTCGTGCAAGCATTAGAGTCTATCCGCATTCCCCAACGGTTGATGGAGCTCCAAATCGACGGATGCCTCTCCACTGAGTAAGGTTTCCTTTTATTTTTTTTC
This sequence comes from Brachypetersius gabonensis, assembly GCA_037577145.1. NCBI lineage: Eukaryota > Metazoa > Chordata > Actinopteri > Characiformes > Alestidae > Brachypetersius > Brachypetersius gabonensis. Next base: position 7,179,172 of record JBBJLR010000139.1, on the reverse strand, counting down.
AGACAGAGTCTCTTTCATGTTCCTTTTCTTTCTTCAAGGTGTTCCAGATCTTCTGATAACACTCATAAAGGGCTTATGACTCGAGGAGGTTTTATATAATAGGAGGGCCAAGACTTTATCATAGTACCATGCACACGTTAGGTTAAACTCGTCTCAAGAATTGCTGTGTAGAGACAAATGCTGGGCAAAATGTGGAAGAATAAAATGTGCGGTAGGAAAGCCACTTGAAGTTCGATTGAAATTTCTAAATGTTACTTTGCACATGACAAACAGATTTCTTATGGTTTATCATAGTGGGCGTCATCATAGTACGACAAACACTGGAGATCTTTATAACCTCATTAATGTATTCACCTCAATTTGCCGCAAAGAAAGTTGGTTGGAGCACCGTTCTTCTTCAGAGAAGAGTCAACTTTACATATTCTGTTTTTCTTTGTGAATTTCCTACATGACAATGATAGTAATGACCCATTGACCCAATGCTTTCCTAATGTTTTGTAGAATACAGTCAATGTTGTATTAGTTTGGCATTAATAAAGTCAATAAAGTTGTCTTTCGGTGGTATTGTGAGATTTACTTTATGATTTATAGTTCTTTCATTCATTCATTTGTTATACAAACCACTGATATTATGCAGAATCGCCGGCTGTGCTGGAGTCTATCCCGGCACTCAAAGGGTGAAAGGGTGAGAGAAACACCTTGGACAGGTCACCTATCCATTGCAGTATTTTTATAGTTCCCTGGTTTTATATTGATGTTGTTTAGTGTCCACGGGTTTAAATGACCAGGTTAGTGTTCTTATGTAAGCATAAACTTCAATGTTTGAAGAGTACTATCACTGACGATAACGGCTTTACCACACATAAACATAAAGTTCACGTTTTTTTGGCGTGTTCATTTCACATTAACAAAGGCAGCAGCACCAGTTAACTAAGAAACACATCAGTTTATAGTTTATTTATAGATAACATTGCATTTTGTCTCTTCCTTTTAATTATGAAGAAATGAGCTTTACTTTAACATGTGTAAGGCTTTTTGAAGGGGTCTTCAAAAGGTTCAGAGGTGGTGCAACTGTCTTGGCCTGTTCATCATGAGATTGATCCCGGGAGATCCCACAGCTATCCTTGGCCAGGAGTCCGAGAGAACATAACTGACCTCAGTCTCCCCATCACACAGTACAGTGTTTGCCACCGCAGGCTACAGTTTCATGTGTTGGAGGGGAAGCACAGTCCTAGCTAGCAGGTGGAACTCGAAGTGGCTAAATTTGGGAGAAATTTCAAAATGTGTCTTACAAAAAACAACATATTCATAACTCTGATAAAGAGCTGCGAATCTTTTATGTTTAAGTAAATAAACATCTGCATCTTGAAGCTTTGTCTGCATTCTGTCTGAAAGGTTACATAAGATATGCAAATTGTTGCATTGCTGCTAAGTCTGGGCTCTGAGACTGAAAGTCAATATGAGTCTAAATGTCACATCCATTAACTGGGAGTTGACTGGCTTGTTTTTTTTTTCTTTTTTGTTTGTTCATTTTTTTGTATCCAGCAAGCAAAGTTCCATTCCACATACAGATATGGTCTGATGCTGGTCTTTCCACTTATCTCGGCTCAGCCAGTGATCTGTCCTTGTTTTCCCTTGCATTCCTCTGCCCTGTTGATTCAGAGGTCCAACGTTGATTTGTGTTCCATATCACCGACATAATGATGAGTTTTGTCACTCGTGTAATATGATTACACTAGACTTGAGTCCAGAAAAAAAGCCCACCATGGCTTCATTTCTCCATCCTGTGTGAGCCAGGGCAGAGCCAGACATGCTTTTTTTTTTTTCAAGTGCACGCCCTTGATTTATGAGTTTAATAACATAAGGAAGCAGTAATCCAGAACTAATTCCAAATTAGCCAACTAACAGCACCTATACGACCAGGCTGTAGTCCACACTTAATGTGATAATAAGTTTTGAAGGTTGTCTGGCGGTGTGTATATACCCAAGAGAGTTGTCCACTCTCTGATTTCCTATTACGATTATGACCAACGGAGATATAGATAAAAACCGGTAGTTCATTTGAGCTCATATCTGTTTCATAGAAATCTCTATACACTTTCAGTGGAAAACCTCATTGCATGTATTGGAATGGGTGCTGTAATTTCTATGATGCCCCATTCTTCAATGTGGAATCTCAGTGTAGATCCTGAGTCCTGGGTCTTGGGCACTCTCTTCCTGAGCTCAAACCACAGGTCTTCATTTAGATTTCGGTCAGAGGACTTTGATGGTCATGCCAAAAGCTTGATTTGGTGCATATTTAACCATTTTTTAGTGCGTTTTGATATGTGTTGTGCTGATGGAAGGTCAAACCAAGTTTTAGCTTTCTTGTTATATGCCAGTACAGCATGGAATCCATAAAGTGAACAATACTGTCAGGACCTTTGAAGGAGAAACAACCCCACAATTTTACACACCTCCACCATGTTTAACACTCAATATTAGGCATAGCCTTTTCTCTGTACTCACCTTTATTTCTATGCCAAACTTTGGAGTTTGGTGTCAAACACCTTCATGTTTGTTTGATCTGACAACAGCCTAGTTAACCCCTAAAACATGAGTGGCATGGGTCTGTGCTCGAAGTGCAACAAATGGTAAATCAAAGTCATACAGCCAAATAAGAACTTATATGGAAGATCTCACGGTTAGTGTTGATGTTCGATTCTCATGCTGAGCTTTGTTTAGTGCTCATATGTCACGTAGAACCAAAGTTCTTCCTAAAAAAGAAGGAATAATAATAATAACCACTACAGGGGTTTCTTTTATTTCTTTTATTTTGGTTTTCGAACCAAAAAACACAACATCTTTGAACCCGGGAGAACTTTCAGGATAATCTCAAATAGGTGGGAAAAACCCACAGAAGGAAGGAAGGCCTGGAGTACAGTGTTGTTATAAGTGAAAGAACAGTAAACACAGGTTTTAATTTATCCAAATTCGATTTTTACTAGTTCACTCGGAGTACTAAAGGCTACATCAAGCTTTCATTTTCTTGTATCCATTCCCTGACTTTTCCAAGTCAACACTTGAAGTCCTACCTTCAGCATACCATCACTGGGTTCCTGAGCAAGACCTTTAACCTCGAGTCTCCAGGGAGACTGTCCCCTGTAGTTAGGGAATGGGACTCGCTTTGAATAAAAGCATCTGCTCAATGCTGTAAATGTAAGTGTAAGCACACTTTTGCCTTATTGTTACGGAATGCACTTGAATGTTGCCCACAGTGATCACCCCAGTGAAACAGGGCATCATTAAACACTGCCCAAATTTTTATAAACTATTTTTAAAGAGACATTTCGGAAGTATTATTTTAACAAGAGTGCCATAATTCTAAAGAGCTTTTGTTGAATTTGTCGGAGTTGTCTGGTTTCAGTTTCAAAACTACAAAAATTCCACAACTGAAAGAGTCTTTGATGTTTTTAAGGCATTCCACTACTGATTGTTTTAACATGATTGCTGTTAACAATGGCCAGCACTAAAATGCATTGGAATTTTTGGAAAGCACTTTGTGTTCCGTCAAAATATAGCCGTTAAGAGACAACAGAGGATGAAAAAGATCAAAGGCTGGACAGTGGATTCACATCTGAACCTCGATGTAATGAGAGTAATGGATCATGTCATATTTGAAAACCCAGACAGCTGAGAGCGGAAAGAGCATTCTACCTTTACAGATCAGCTATAACTTTAAGAATGCACTGGTACATGTCAAAGTATAATGAATGCAGGACCGAAGGTTTCCCAGCAGATCCCTGACCAGTGCATTACACTGCCTTCTTCCCATAGAGCATCTACTTCTCCAAGTAAGCCATACACACACCTGGCCATCCACCTGATAAAAAGATACAGTGATTCATCAGACCTTTCTGTCATTTTTTCATAGACCAGTTCTGGCGCTCATGTAAACATTGTAGTCACTTTAAGTGGTGGACCAGGGTCAGCATGGGCACTCTGACTGGTCTGCAGCTACGCAAACAACAAGCTGTGATGGACTGTATGTTCTGTGACCTTTCTTCTACTTCTTCTTCTTTACTATTTTCTCTTCTTCTCTTATTCATGTTTTTATTCTTCCACTCCTTTCGTTTTCTACCTCCTCCTCTTTCCTCTTCTCCTCCCTGTTCTTCTTCATCCTCTTTTTCTTCAGCATCCTGTTCTTTTTTTCTTTTTTCATCGTATTCTTTTTCTTCATTATTTCTCTTCCTCCTCATCCTCTTCCTTCTTCTTCATCCTCTTATTTTCTCTTTCCTCCTGTTTTTCTTCACCCATCTTCTTATTTTTCTCCATTATTTCTTTTCCTCCTCCTCTTCATCTTCCTCTTCCTTCTTCTTCTTCTTTTTCTTTTTTTTCCCCTTTTCTTCGCTTCTCTAGATGCTACATGAGTAATAAGCCTGCTCACACATTTCAAATTTGAAAATGCTTTACTTTGAATGTGTGTGTGTATGTGTGTGTGTGTATGAGTCTGTGTGTGTGTGTGTGTGTGTGTGTGTGTGTGTGTGTGTGTGTATGTGTGTGTGTGTATATGCGTGTGTGTGTGTGTGTGTGTGTGTGTATGTGTG
>JBBJLR010000139.1:7156394-7174486 GCA_037577145.1 Brachypetersius gabonensis | reverse complement strand
TGTGTGTGTGGGTGTGTGTGTGTGTGTGTGTGTGTGTGTGTGTGTGTGTGTGTGTGTGTGTGTGTGTGTGTGTGTGTTATTGTACTCAACTGAGTTACCTTAGGAAGTCTTAGGAAGGAACTGCAGTGGTTATTTTACATGACCTGAACTTCTGATAAAAATCATGGAGAAATTGACAGACACCAAGATGATTCTTTATATATAATGACACACAGATGAACTGTGGAACACTTGCTGGCAGTGACCTTAGACCTGATAGAAAATAGTTTTTCTAGCACAACTTACAGTTTTTTGTGTGGGCAGAGACTCTTTGTAAGTGCTGACACAGGGCCAGAAATATGAACTAGAACCTAAAACAAAAAAAGAGCCTTAAGCCTGGGCCTGCCTGCTTGACCCGATCTTAAGGTCACTGGCTCGAAGCTGCACACTGCAGGTTTGTGCTCAAATTCTTCTGAATTTCGTGGCCTTTATTCATGGCCTAAGTCACCCCCTACCCCAGGTGAATGCTACTGAGTGCCTTTGATATGCTTGATTAGTTGAGAGTTCTCTCTGACATCACTTTTGCAAACTCATTTTAAATGACAAAGTACATGCCTCCGAAGTTATAAACCATACGGTCTGGCTGAAAAAGACATTAGCAGGTGCCGATGTGGGCTCCATTTTGCCTGGCCAGCAAAAGATAACAGCTAACCCATTCTATTCAATTGAGTCTGCGACTAAAACAGCCGGGCCCCAGCTTTACTGTATTAACACACACGCAGGACTGTGGAAAAGCAAATTCCACCTATCTGCAGTTTGCAATTTAGAGGCGTCTAATGACAACATTTTGCGTCTCAGTCTGGGAACCTGTTTTGCTATTGCATTACCCTGCACTGAGCAAGATAAAGGGACTAATTGGAAATGTAAGTCTCAAGAGAAGCAAGTTTTCTCACAAAAATAATTTAGTCAAATCATGCTGAAACAGCCTCTGAGGGACAGCCAATTACATTAATGCAACAAATCCCGAGTTTTCGCAGGGGTTAGTCCGGCGCGACCTTCGGATAAATGCTGGGAATTGGCTGGAATTAGATGGAGTTTACAGTATGCCGAATGGAAAACAGGTTCAATGACTCTAATTGTTTCAATTAAAGAACCTACTGAAATTCTGCAGGATGTCAGCAGTACTTGAATGGATCTGCACTGAGGGGGCATACAGTACAGTCCACAAGTATTTAGACCGAATCGCTTTTATTGGGTTTTCCAGCACATCGGATTCTAAGCGAAATAAAGACTAATGTCAGAAAGTGTTTGTGTTAACCTGGAGCCGCAGGTTTATCAGGAATATCTACTGCATAGGTCTCTGCTGGCTTAGAATTGGTCCAATTGTTGCTACCAAGTTTATCAGCCCCCCTAAACCTAACCCTAACCCTAACACCATTCGTTAGAGGAAAGAGACCACCGTAGGACTACCATTGACTAGATATTGTTTGAATGGTGGATCTTTCTCAGGCAGCAGCATGTCAGTATGTGTTGTAGTGTAGTACAGTAAGCACAGTATGTAAGAAAGGATGGTTTGAAAAGGTAATAGGGACCTTTTGTCATTTAGATAAAATACATAATTGCATTTATAAGCTCTTCCTCAATTGTATGCCACTAATATCCAATGTCCAGTACATAAGAATGTCATTAAGCATTATAATGCCATCAGTTTGACAAACAGCATCTTCTTCTAATGCATTTGAAAAATACTGATGAGCTTCCCATGTATATAATTTGGTATCACACCTCAGTCAATGTGTCATAAACACATTTTGATCGAAATTCTTCCGCATAAGTGCATGGAGTTTTTAGACAAACATACTATTGTTTGCAAATCTCTGAACATCCCTGATTAAATAGCATGTTTTGTTGATTTTCTAAGTAAAAATAAGTACATGTACTCCATAAGCTTGGCACATCTAGCCACTGGTATTTTGCCCATTCTTCATGGCAGGACTGCTCCAGCTCCTTCAAGTTGGATGGACGCCGCTTGTTTACAGCAATCTCCAAATCATCCCAGAGATCCTCAGTTGGATTGAGGTCTGGACTTTGACTGGGCCAATTCAGGACATTTACCTGTTTCTCTTTAAACCACTGGGGTGTTGTATTTAGCAGTGTGTGTTAAGGTCATTAGCCTTCTGGAAGATGAACATTTGTCCCAGTCTCAACTCTCTGGAATAATTTCTCTATATTTTGCACCATCTATCTTTCCTTCAGTTCTTACCAGTTTCCCATTCCCTGTCGATGAATAGCATCCCTACTGCATAATGCTACTCCTACGATGCTTCACTGTGGGGATGGTGTTCTCAGCATGATGGGAGGTGTTAGGTTTGTTCCTGACATAGTGTTGTCCTTGATGGCCAAAATGTTCCATTTCAGTTTCATCTGACCACACCACCTTCTTCCACATGTTTGGGGAGTCTCCAATACACCTTCTGGCAAATTTCATTCTGCCTTATTGTCTTGTCCACTCTTCCATGAAGCCCAGCTCTGTGCAGTGTGGGGTTTATAGTGGTCCTATGGACAGAGATTCTCATCTCTAAAGTAGAGCAGCCCGGCTCCTTCAGGGTTATTTTTGGCCTCTTGGTTGTTGATCTAAATAATGCCCTCAGTTTTGGTGGATGACCCTCTCTTGGCAGGTTTGCTGTGGTGCCATAATCTCTCCATTTTCTAATAATGGATTTAATGGTGCTCCTTGGGACGTTCAGGGTTTGTGATATGTTTTTTTATAACCTAACCCTGTCTCTGAGCTCCTCGGTCTTCATGCTGTCACTTCCTTAATTAGTGGTGTTCCACTGGTGTTGACTCTGGAGGGCTCTCAGAACAAGTGCATATATACTGAGATCATTTGACACTTAGGTTGGATCTTATTTAACTAATTAAATGGTTTTTTGAAGGTAACAGTTGGGGCTTCAAAGCAAAGAAAATGAAAGCATTTACACATTTTTATATACATTTTTTAAAATGATTTAAAACAAGTTGTTTCCCCTTTTAACTTCATTAATCTGTAGTTTGCTTTCTAGGCCCATCGCCTAAAATCAATTTCAGTTCCATGTTGTAAGGTAAAATAGAGAGAATGCAGAGGGGTCAGTGAATACTGTGGAAGGCACTGTAATTAAACTTCGTCATCAGTATGTGTCCAAACTTTTGACTGGGGAAAGACACAACATGTTGCGCAGCTGGGACTTGAACCTTAATTCCAGCTCTGCTACTGCATGCACTGGGTCAGCCCCCGGGAGCCAATCCGGAATCATCTATGATCTCATTACAACGAGCACACGGCAAATCTAAAAACATGTTCGGCTAGCTGGAGGCGCGGCGAGATGAATGCGCAAACAGATTTCATAATGATTTTTTATGTTGTCTTTGTAATCAAGTAGGCATTTAATTACGTTTGGCTGCACATTATTGAGATGAGGATGGTTTAGTCACTGCAAATACATTACAGGGACCATATTTTATACCAGCTTGTTTGCCTTTGGAAATGAGACTTTTCTCCATTACCTGCAGCCAAGAGCAACAGTACGGCTCCAGATTAGGCAGCAGCACGTTAAAAAGGACCAATAAATTACTGAAGCCCCGATCGTTTAGTGTTTGTGCGTGTGTGCGTGCGTGTGTGCGTGCGTGCGTGCGTGTGTGGTAGGGTTGCGACGCTCGAGCGGGCGATTATTCACAGGAGTAGAGTAATGCATTAGGCTGTGGCATTGTTTCATTAAAATGCTTAATAAGCTGTATCATTTTGATTCACATGATTGTATTGCAGTCTAAATATTTTCATTTAGAAGCAGTACAGGCTTTGTAATCTGGAGGTGCACCCTGTTTCAAATGATCGCTCCATTATCAGCCAGAAATAGCAATAATACAATATGTCATGATCAAAACTGCTCTGTATGTATAGTATCTTTATATATATGTCAAGTCATATGTCTGGGGCAAATGATGTTTTTAACACACTGTTATATATTTAACTGACTGTAATTGACTTTTTACTCCAAAACTGTTTACGTAAAATCTACACACTAGAAATATTACAGCGTCTAGGTTGTATATACTACAAAATCTGTCCAGTCATCCAGGATAATATATTCTGCAATAATTCACATATTCTTCAAGGCTTTTTACAAGTTTTTTTTGTGTTTTTTTTAAGTGCTATCAGACCTGAAAAGAAGAATTTTTGTCCATTTCTTAATACTTTGAATCAGCTTGCCTAAGGTTTCTCAGATAAACCTTCAAATTGTTCCACACTGTTAACGTCTTCACTTCCACTTTAACTGTGGACTCGTGAAGGACAGAGAGGGAAAAACAGCATTTTTAAAAACTATTTCTAAACTTCATTACCATTTGTAAAATTGTAAAATATTGTGACACTTTGTTTTAGCAAAATGTCGTTTTTGGTTTTTTTCCCTCTCTTTTTCCTCTAAGAGTGTATTGTTCTCAGGTTGCCGAACTTTTGCTGCCCTACGACTTTGTTTTCAGTACTCCAGCTGTGCTGAATGACTTTACTGTGCTACTAAAGGCAAGTGATTACATATTTTTCTCACACCCTTGTATTTCTACATCAAGCCAAGAAGGTTTATTGTCATTTCAGCCATGTACACAGAACACAGTGAAACGATATAATGTTTCTCCAGGACCATGGAGCAACACAAGAACAAATGTAAGGGCAGGCAGGACAAAATACACAGAGTGCAAAGAGAAAGTACAGGACAAGGCAACATTCAGTACAGTCAGCAGCTACAGTAGTAGTTTGAATGAATACAGCTTCATGACAAATACTGGGCTCTGGAGTGCGTAATACTGTCGACCCCTGAAATTTGCAGAGGTTACATTTCAAGAACACAAATTGTGAAAAAAATGTAAATATCTGATGTGGTAAAAAAAAAAAAATGCCTGTAAATGCCTATTTCTAACCTCTAAATATGCTCCCAAAATAACCAAAATTTCATTTTAAACTGAACTGAATACGTTACCCTTAAAAAACATTAAAGTGTACTTGAGGAAGCTCCATGCGGGAAAGCGTTATGATGTGGATATGCTGGACTGCAGCGTTATTTCACCATCCTAAGATGCATTTCGTTTTCCCGACAATGTAAATGTCTATAGACCCCAGTGTTGATCTCAGCTGTTGCTACTATCCTCTGTAGGGACTTTTAATTTGAAACAGAACAATACCAGGCAATTATGCAGCTACAGGAAATACTCTCTGTACAGTCCATATGTGCTCTAACTGTCCCCGCAGCTGGTTTTACTTCTTTCTGTAAAGAAAAACCAGCTTCAACTAGAAAACAATGTGTTTTTTTTTTTTATTAAGACTGTTAATTTTTCATACAGATAGGAGAGAATAAGGCTTGGTAATTACCTCTTAGATTTTTTCACTGCAATCTGCAGTATTTCATTCTATTCAACATGTTTCAATATATGCAATAAAAGGCAATTTAATTCTTGTCATTTTTCTCAGCAAAAATGCTAAACTGAAGTCCTTGGGACTATTTATGTGTGCTATAGGTATGTATGAACACTCGTTAATGGATTTAGACAGAAACTTCACAGCAATTCTGATGAACATGAAGCTGAGTTTTACACAATATGTTCAAATAATCAATGAACAGCTGTGCTAAGTTAACAAAACATTTTTTTTTCTAACTAAAATGGGATTTCCAGCAGCTTTTCACAATTAAACGGTTTGGTAATCGTTGCGAAATGCTTCATTCTCGAGAACTGAGATGTTCACAGTGGTGGCAAATGGATTCAGACGTCTGAGGAGTTTAACATCTCTAAAAGCGCCCTCACAGAGAGTTATTACATGGTTAAGAATACGCTGCCTGCTGTCTCAGACACTGTTTTATAATCGTTTTGAGCAAGTTTTGGCTTTTTTTAGGATCTTTTCATTGTGGTAAGACTAAATAGTCCTAAAAGAAAACGCAAATTATGGAGTTATCGCAAGTTTGAAATCACACATTATTCAGAAACATTAAAAAAATTCTTTAAATAAAATGCAATTCCAGAAGCCATCCCTAAACTTTTATCAGCATATACACTATATGGACAGATACTCCCATCCCTGCATGGGAGCATTGGACAAAAGCATTTAGACAGTGTTTAGGCTAGACCCATAACTTCCAGTGAAAGACAATCTTTCAAGACAAGACATTTTGCCATGCTTCCAACTTTGTGGACACAGTTTGGGGAAGAACCTTTTCTATTCCAGCTTGACTGGACACAAAGCAAGCTCCATGAAGACATGGTTGGATAAGTTTGGTGTGGAAGAACTTGACTGGCCGCACAGAGCCCTGACCTCAACCCCATCCAGCACCTTTGGGATGAACTGGAACAGCGATTGTGAGCCAGACCTTCTAGTCCAATATCTGATCTCATAAACGCTCTACACAATGAGTGGGAACACATTCCACAGACACTCCAAAATCTTGTGGGAAGCCTTTAAAGAAGAGTGGAAGCTGTTATAGCAGCAAAGGGGGACCAACTCCATATTAAAGTCTATGTTTTTGAATGCAGTGTTATTAAGGTCCCTGTTGGTGTAATGGTCGGGTGTCCCAATACTTTTGTCCATATAGTGTGTGCAGAACCTTCACTCACGTGCACAACGTGATTCTATGCAATGATCTCCTGCTGCTGTGCTGAATTGATTATGCTGAATAGTTCTTCTGACATTCAGCAGCATCCGGCTGCGCATCGCAGTTATAATGCATATCCCGAGTGCGTGAGGAGGCGCATGTTTTCTCGAAACTGGGACGCCGCGGAAGATCACTCAGCATGTGTGTCACCAGTGTCATCCCTTTAAGCAGCAAACATGCCATCGACTGCTGAGATCTCTCTTTTTCTGCACCTTTTTTTGTGTTTTTTCACCATAGCTTTCCTCCAAGTTCAAGGGGTCCAACACATGGTGAGCCATTTAAGAAGGTACTAAAGTGCTGCCCTGAGCACTAAATAGGACACGGGCCTGGCGGTGAATAATTGCCAAATACCAAAAAGTCTTTGTTTGGCTCATAGGAATAATTGATTGTTTTAAGGAGGTTGGAAGTTTTTATGCATCAGAAGTCTCTTACTGTGGTCAGTGGGCCTAGGACTTCCAACGGGCTGGAGAAAATGTAATTAATTGGATCTGATTAAAATTAATGAAGTAATTAAAGAGCTGCTGGGGCCGGTTCCAGGCTCGTGTGGATAAATCCATGCCAGCGCTGGGACTAGAGGACAGGGGCCGAGAGGAGAGCCAGAAGCGGGGATGCTACCGCAAGCGCTGCTTCATTACTGGGCTGCTTGGCTTAGGTTGTCTTTTCTCTTGGGCCATCAACCTCTTGACTGACCTAAATAAGCCACGTGGCTGGCCCAGTGTAAGACATTTGACAGATAAAGATAAGCTGCACGATATTGGCAAAATACCACATTACCATAATATTGCTGCATTGAAATATATTAAAAACACAATGATGAAGCTGTTAAGCCACATAATCCCAGGTTGCATTATCTGACCATATGTAAACAAAACACACACAGAAACGCATTTAGAACATGCGAGGTTAGTGAGAATGATAAGATACAAAAGAAATAAAAGGCTAAATATGGAAAACATATGTGCAAAACCGTAACTTTACAGGAGGTGGAAAAAACGTTCTGAACTTGCAATGCAAAAATCATTTTGGACTATTTCTATTTGTCCATTTATCCTAAAATTATAACATAATGTAAACGTCAAATTATGTAAATTCTATAAGAAAATGTGACGATTTGCATGTAAGAGTCCTTTGCTATTGCAATGACCAATATACTAGTAATGATTAGCGATGTATTATCCATTATTATGCCGTCCTTTTAGACTGTTTTAGGTGTAAATGTTGCTGATGACATACATGCCACAGTGGACCAAAAAGTGGGATATTATATTTCTCAAAGTAAATGCACCCACAACTGCATCCTAGGCTAAGTTAATGAAGCCAGATAACAGTCATTCTGACACATGTTGAATAAAATATTTCACATCTGGTGAGGCAGAGAGGAAAGAAAAGCAGGATATGGTTTTACAGTGGAGAGTGTGTTAAAGACAGTCCGTGGTGGAACAGTGGGCCTTCTGCCTTTAAAAACAGGGTCATGTGAGGACTGCGAGCAGCTCCAGTTATCTACAGGGATGAAAAGAGCACAGTGGGGGAACGAGGCAGGGGTTCGGAGGCATTCCCGCAGGCTTTTAGTAATGGCCAGCCCAGGGCCCATTGACATTCACGGCCCATCCATCCCTGGAACGCGTCTATAAAATCGGAGGGCCCAGGTTAAAGCAGGGAAGCCTGACGCTACAAGATAATGATGACAGGATCTCAATTAATCCACGCAGCCCTGGTGCGAAAGTGTGGGAGCTTAATCTCATAGCAGGGAATTGCAGATCTTGTCAAAAAGAGTTGATGACGCCAGAAAATAGGGTCGTGCTATTACAAGTTGGACATGGGCATCAAAGGAGTATTCGTTAGTGTGGGGTATAAAGAGTCAGATACATGACAATCACAGCCATTGCTGCCAAAACTACAGCTTACTGTGTTGTAATGTCACTGTCTGAGGAGGATCTGACGTCTCCGGACAAGGTAAAAATTCTCTTAATATTAATTTTAATGTGAAGAGGATTAGGTCTATTAAGTCTTGTTTAAGTTTATTGGTCTGTTTGTAATGTGAACACAGTTAATGGGTGGTCAGCTTGGTACCACTTTACAATAAGTGAAGTGACCATTCTGTCATGCGTGAACACACCACAGCACACAGCATGAAATTCTTCCTCTGCATTTAACCCATTCACCAGGTGAAGCAGCGGGCAGCCAGGAACACAGTGCCCGGGGGGGCAGTGTTTGGGGACGGTACCTTGCTCAGGGTACCTCAGAGGTGCTTACCAGCCTTCAGAATCAAACCTACTAACCACTAGGCCACCAGCTGCCCTTGTAAAGGGTTTATAAATCATTTATATTCCCATAAACAAGTTATAACAGCTGTCAGGTTCACTATTCGGCAGGATCAAATAGATATAATGTTAACATCATCAGGTCTTTGTTAACATGCTACTACAATTAAAACACACAATCTTGAATAGTGAGCCTGCATTAATATATGGTAACTGTTATGATTTGGTTATATCTTCTTACTAATGTGTCTACAACCTAATTAACAACCTGATTATAAATAATGTATTGTAAAGTGGTACAGTCATTGTGTACTCAAAAGTATGTCATAATATACTTTACCAACCAGACAAAATATTATTATTATTATTATTATTATTATTATTATTATTATTATTATTATTATTATTATTATTATTGTTGTTGTTGTTGTTGATGTTGTTGATGTTATTTTTATTGTTATTATAATCCCATGATGCTACCACCAGAACATAACCAAGCAGCCAATAAAGTGTATGGATTTTACACTGTAATGGTGAAGACATAGGAGTGGAAGAAGCCTTTGGTTTCTTGTACCAATTAATTTAAAAGGACCCACCAGTCAAAAAATACAGCTCGGATTGGCCCAAGCTTGAAAAGACCTTCAAATGTAATGACGTCTCAAACAGAGATGAATATGACAGCTGGACAATGAATATTTGAAGCAGGAAAAACCCTGGTGCCTTAGAACTGGTGCTGGTGAGGACTTCTGAAAATCCTTTTAGTGGCAAAAGAAAACAAATGAATCCTTGATCAAATCAAGTCTCACCTCTCATTTGAAGCCAATAAGCTCATATTTTTGGACATATGATGAGAGGAACCCATTCCTTGGAAAAGACAATAATGCTTAGAAGAACTGAAGATAAAGGAGGAAGAAGATGGCCAGCAAAAAGACAGATGAAGACAATCAGAGGAATCATGAACAAGCCATTAGGAAGACAAACAGAAGACGGAGTATTCAGGAGAAACAGTATCTATATGGGCGCCAGAAGTACAATAACAATAACAATAACAAATATGGCACAATACTACTACTACTACTACTACTAATAATAATAATAACAATAATAACCACAACAACAATAACAACAACAACAAAAATAATAATAAGAAGAAGAATGACAACAACAACAACAACAACAACAATAATAATAATAATAATAATAATAATAATAATAATAATAATAATCATAATAATCATAATGATGCTTATCTCTGATACAAGTTCAAGTCCTAACAAATTGCCTTTTGGCGTGAGTTTAAATGTGGTTGTGTTTATCTGTGTCTTGCAATGAACTGGAAACATGTCACACTACGTCACACTGGCAACCTGTCACACTTTCACACTATGTGAGCTGGCATAGGCTCCAGTACCCGATGGCCTTAGGTAGCATAGGTGGCTCAAATAATGCATGATTGGATGAAAGGATGGATGAAAGGATGGATGAATGAATAGATGGATGAATGAATGGATGAATGGAATGATGAATGGAGGGATGGATGGATGGATGGATGGATGAATGGAATGATGAATGGAGGGATGGATGGATGGATGAATGGAGTGATGAATGGAGGGATGGATGGATGGATGGATAGATGGATGGATGGATGGGTGGGTGGATGGAAGAGCTTATCTCGATAGTCACAATATGATAAATTCACACCACAATGTCATACTCAAGTTTACTGTTATACTGGTACGAGTCCCAGTCCTACTTTTGACCTTATTTAAGTTTTTGACCTTATTTTTAACACACTACAGCACAAAGTGTGAACTGTGTAAAATTATTTCTCTGTGTTTTACCCATTTACCCGGTGAGCAGTGTGTAGGGACGGTACCTTACTCAAGTGTACCCTAGTAATGCCACTAAGAAATTAATTTATACCCATGCTGAGTGCATCTCAATTATTTATATTTCCATTTGTTCCTTAATTTCATTCATGTTCTGAGCAGTGTGTTAACTCATTTATACTTGAACAGATCATTGCCCAATGTACTAGTATATCATTGCTGTCAGAAAACATTAACTTTACAGGAGAGGGAAAAAGTTAGAATGAAATTTTTTCCAAGTTATTTTGGACCATTTCTATTCTAAGGGTTAACTGAAAATTGCAGAAGATACAGGCCAGTTTTTTTACTGGTGTTGCCCTCTGTTACTCCTCTAAGAAATGAAACTTGTAATAGAACCATAAAGGAAATATATTTTGCATCAGTGTTTCCAGCTTCCCTTTTTTGCAGCTGAACTGCAGGCCACACTTTGCCTCGGCTCTGTGACTTGAGGCAGCATGGTGGGAGGTTTTATGCCTCGACTCCTTTAGTTAAGCCATAAAGTCGCTCTCGTCGCACACCCACCAGCGAGCCTTCGCTGTAATTCTCATCCCTCAACCTCTCGCCATGCTACAGCGGCTAGCGCTCGAGGGCGTCGCTGTATTTCAGGCCGATCGGCCCCGTGTTCTGCAGCCTCGGCACCCACGAAGAAATGCGCTCACCCAGGCTGCGGGTGCAGATAGGGAACATTACTCTTCTGCTCTGGCCTGGCACCACCGCACAATTGCTTTTGCCTTGCAGGGTTGTAAAGCAAGGCAAGAAGAAAGTAGAAGAAGAAGCGACCAGCGGGAAGTTCTTCAGGGAAGGATTTCATGAATGTGTGGGAGTGGTACAGCAGTGCAGTATACATGATGGAGTGGTGGGGGGTAATGTGTTTCTAAAGCTCAGGCGTGCTATAATGTAGATTGCATTGTGCTTATGGCTGATGGTATAGCTTGTGGTTTTGAACAGCAGTCATGAAGAGCTACACTACAGGACTGGTGTCCTGCAGGATTTGGTGATTTCCACTTATTGGTCCATGTGCAGCTGATTCAGAATGCAGCTGCGAGGTTAGTCTTCAAAGTTTACACACACCACACCTTTACTAAGGAACCTTCACAGGCTGCTCACGGTAAGTTCAAGTCCTTAACATTTGCTTTCAAGGCCAAGAATGGACTTGCACCCCCATACATATCAGCGTTAATGAAACAGTGTGTCAAAAGAGGAAGAAGACATGCATAAAGACTCTTCCCAGTCTTGGCCCCCCGGTGGTGGAAGGAAGTCCATCTTCCAATCAAATCTTCAAGCGTCGTCTGAAGTCCCAACTCTTCAAGGAGCACCTTGGTGACTAACCATGCCTCTCGTTTCTGCTTGCTTATTTTACAAAAAAAACCCCAAAAAACTCTTATCCTCATCCCTTCCTTACTTTTGACTTTTGACTTTTGATTGACAGTTGTCGTTTAGGTGTACCTAGTGTGCAGTAACTTGGTTGAATAGTGGACGTTGATTTAAGTTTAGTTTTACAGGTTTAAGAATCAGATGATGGCTACTTGAACACTGATGTATGTTGCTCTGAATAAATGCCATAAATGTAAATGTGCTGGACTTCCATTGCTCCCTCTTTATGATGACCCATGCCACAAAAGGCTCCTTGCAACTGGTGGCCTGGTATTTAAGGAGTTGCACTTGCGATTGGAAGATGGCAGGCCTGGATCCTAGGAAAACCAGTGGCACCACTGAGGTACCCTTGAGAAAGGTACCAGCCCACACCCTGGAGGCAATGTCTTTGTAAGGTGCTACAACTGAGATCATATCTAGCTGAAAAAAGGCTGTGTTCATGGTTGAGGATGTAGCTTGTGATTTTGAGGGGCAGTCATGAAGCCCATCAGGATTTGCTTTAAGGACTGCAGTGCAAATTTCAATATTCAACAGAAACAATTAAGACAACCCAACAAATAGACACCACTACAATGTAAAAGTCACATAATGTAACAGTATAGTGTGAATGGGATATAATTCTTCCAGAATTGCTAGTATTGCATCATAAGTATGATTACTGTTCAGGAGACAGTTAGCAGCATAGTACCACACTGAGTGAGTGTAAGTTATGGCTTATCAAGACGAGTGACAGGACATAAATGTGCTTTTGGCAGTAAACAGGTAAAGTGCAGGGGCTAGAGTGTCAGAGAGTAAAATTAGAGGTGTTTAAGATATAAGGTCGGGTAGTTCACTGGAATTTGCTTGGTTAACCCAGGCCTAGACATTTATGTACATTCAAATTCTTTGACAGGGGCTTCACTGCCACTTCAGATCAATGGTCCTTGCCACAAAAATGGCACTTCTACACCAGGTGCGGATTATAACAATGTTTAGCTACACTGGAAACTTTTGTTTCATACCAAGTTGTAAACTGGATGCATTAGTCTGTACCACTTTAATGAAGAGCTGTGTGTGGTTTGAACAGAAAGACATTATCATTGTTAACGGACACCAAACGTGTCTTGTGTCCACATAACAGTGACTTTCAATCAATTTCAAATCATGAAACATCTCTCCTAATTATAAATAGGAACATCTGATTAAATGAATCGATGCTATTGGCATAACAGTGACTTTGATCGCTTAAAAAATTGCGGATTTTTCTTCTAGGTGTGAAGTCATCCCTGTTTAACGTGCTGCAGGTATCATGCTGTCCTTATGCTGCCCTATTTTAAACCCCTGTGTCATCCTTCTTGATTGCTGCTCTCGTGTTTTCCGGCGACCGACAGGAACACCAGAGGATCAAGCTGTAACAGGCTATGCTGACTGAAGGGCTCTTGATGGGGTTAACTCAGAGCCTGGCTCTCCACCACCACTCTTATTCGTTCGTCCATCCGCCGCCATTAACATGTGGTAGAAGTGCCATTCGGTGGAGTTTAATGAAGTCATTTACATTTACATCTCACTTGTAGTTGTGACATTTCCCTCGGGAGACCCCGAGGTTTAGCCTCGCGTTTACCCAGAATGCACCTGCAGGCTCTCTCTGTTGTGACCGCCGTGCCCTTCAAGAGAGTCGAGGCAGTGGCAGCACTCCCCTTTTTTTTGGAGCCGGACCGCATTTCATCTATTTCTGCCCTGGCAGTCTGCTGCTGAGTCGCAGATATTCAGTTTTACTGTCCTATCCATTTAGGAGGGGAGAGGCTGGCTGTCGATGCAGCTAAGTTTGACAGAGCGTCCTCAACACCGACTCCCTCAGTGCAGCAGAAAACACCCCTCCAGCGCAAGCACTGCTCTTCTGCAGCACCAGCGAGACGATTCTGCCGGGCCGGACTGACACTGCTTAACGACTCTTAATTTAATGTTATCTGTAGTATTTTATTCCCAGATTAATGTTCTCTGAACTCTACAAATTTCTTTTGTATCATTCATTCTATGTTATTCTTATTATATCATTTTTCCTTTTATTTTATGTAAGTAAACCTACAACAAATATATGATGATATAAATGATATAATGTTTTAACAATTACCTATTTCGTATAATATACAGGGACTAAAATAAAAACATTTTCCGTCGCGTTTTAGTGTATAAATTATACTTGAATCTAACATAGTGGCGGTCAATCAGTTTCTTATATTGTCGGTCAGTCAATGAACCTCTTGTTCTCATGTAGATAGATAGACTGGCCTAATTGGATGCATTTCCCATTAATATGCCAAGTTCAGCTAATTAACAAAAAAATTGCACTAAAGTATAAGCAGCAATGTGTTATTTTTTTTTAGAAAAAGAACTAAATGTAATCTGACCAGTGTTGCCCTGCATTCGACTGTATGAATGAATGATTTTCTTCTTTTTTTTCTTGTTAACTGGTAGTGAGGCAAGCAAACAAGGTGACTTGTTTGACGCAATGGAAGAAGGTTGTTCTTGAGGGGACGTAGTGAGAAAGGCGTCCCGCGATGCATATTAATTGAAATCCGCTGAGACCTCCACCTGTGCTGGAGGATGTACAACACGGAGTGACTTCCTTTTCACATGGGACTCGTATGAGCCCGCCATCGCTCTTGTGGCATCTCGCCATCCTGCCACTCGGGTTAGATAACGCTCCCATAGTGATTTTGAAGTGAGAGCGTTTTTACCCTGGAGATATTTTTTGTTTCCTTTTTGTGGAAGAATAGAACTTTGGTCTCTTTTTTTTTGTTCTATATTATGTAATATTGAGTTTCGTGATCAAGTAAAGACGGGAGAGATCACACTCTCTTCCAGTAATGAATAGCAGTGTACCAGAAGCCATGGTGAAAGCTATAAACTGTTAGAAGATAAATGTGAGGCTCCCCAATCCTCCTCAATGAGCAAACAGCTAGAAAATGATGCTGAAGTTTTTAACCGGAAAAGAACACGACGGATTATGCGTAATGGTGCATTTACATAAAATTACAGGAGCTATTCACTTTCATTTACAAATACATTTGCATTTGAAGGTTCTATGGGGAACCAAGGGTGGTTCATCTAAAGTGTGGATCCTAAGAACCGTTATTTAAAGCATGCACTGTGCCACATCTCAATCTGCTGAAATTTGCATCTCGTTTGCATAAGAGTTTTAAAATTCTCAACTTACTTCTGCTCTAATTGCCTACTTTGATCATTTCCACTTTTCCAATCCATGCCGAGCTGTCGTCTGTCTCCATAGAGATGAATGGGAGGCACAATGAAAAATTCACTGAAAGTCCCATCATCCCTGGGCATGGTCTCCTAAAGCCCGGCTCCCTCCTTCTAAACCACTGCAGGCAAACCGTGGTGGGGAACATTGTCACAAGTGAGCCAAGAGACACAATGAAACGGGCTCCTGAAGCTCCTGGTGTTCTTTCTTTCTGGCTCTTTTGCAGGTTCTCCTTTAGGCTCCTCAATCCTGGATTGGGTTCCTCCTGGTATTGGCAGCTGATCTTATGCAGATGAGGTTTGGAGCTGTTTCAGAGAGTGGTGTGGTGATGAGGCCAAGCAAAGCCCGTAGACACAGCCCAGCTTTGGGACCATCATGCAATCAGTTTTCCCTTAGGGACCACTAGCATCTGCATCAAGCCACCGAAGACAGAAGCTACCATGGTTCATGCTTTCACGCTTTCATTCAGGCTATAAATTAGGCGGTGGCTTTGTCTGCCTGTTTGTTTTTTTTTTTTGCCGTTGCTTGTCAGAATCGGATTTGATGAATTCCAGGCCTCTTGAAACAATTCTGAGCACTTTGACCCTTTGACCTTAGAGTATATCAGTAAGATCAGATTTCAACAAATGAAATCGATGTAAATCGTCGCAAACCTTGTTTGTTCTTCTAGACTACACTACACTATCCTGAAAGTTCTCCCGGGTTCAAAGATCTTGTTTCTTTTGTTTGTTTCTAAGACGTACATTTTTCTTCTTTGTTTGTGTGTGATGCCATTTTTAAAACCCCAGTAGTGGTTCTTATTATTACATGTGATTTAAACGATGTTCTGCGTGAACATAGGATCAACAAACCAAGCTCAACATGATGTCTGACACCTCGAGGATCAACACAAACTAGGGGAATTTCCAAATAAGGAGTGATTTTGTAGTCCTTATATGAGGACAATTTACCATTTGTTGTTCTGTGCCGCTCACGTTCTAAGGGTTAATATGAGGAACCAGGGAGATTCGCAGGTAAAATGGGAAACAATCAAATGCTCTGGGTTGGGAAAAGAACGTGAGAGCAAGAGAACAGAAGAAAAAATCGTGCGACATTCTTTTTGAGTGAGAAGAACAGCTTCTGTCGATTGCCGCTCGACATTGTTATTTGAGAAATTCCAATTTTGACATGAAAGGCAACCATAAAATGTTTGTCGAATGGTGCTCCACCTCAGCCTTTTTACAGACGCCCACTATGTGCCTGTCTTCAAATGTAAGGTCATGCCGGAGAATGTTATCCTTTTTGTTTACAGACTAAATATTTCAAAAATCTGCTCCTGATTTTAATCTGAATGCAAGCGTGCAGGAATGCCACTTTGAAAAATAGCAGAACCTTCTTATTTAACCCCGACCCTAGCCTCACCTTCCTCCATTGTTCTTCAGGGTCATTGGGCGGCCACTTCTCTCAGCCTGGGGAAGAATAATCCTCTACGGTATATTTCTCGCCGAGGCATTTCGGAGGTGTTAAGTGCATTTGTCTGTGAAAAGGCTGGGGAGATTACGGGGAACTATCAACAGTGTCGCAGAGCTCGTTAGCTTCACAGCGCATTTCCATTTTTACTGGCCTTCAAAACATCACCGGCGACGTGATAGATCTTTTTCTCTTTATCGCCTCTGCCCACATAGATGGGGAAGAAACAGGCGGCAAAGGTGGCGAGAGGCATTATTAAACGAGTAATTGTGCGGGGCTGCCTCAACGACACGTTTCTCCAAGCGTGCAAGAAATGGCAGCCGCCTGTATTGGCTGGCACCAACAAGCTATTTATTAAGGCCGTCGATGTGCGTGCATAGTGCAGTCATTGAAAGAACTAACAGCTTTGTTCGGTTTTATTTGTAGAGTAGGTAGAGAGTAGGTTGTTTAGGTAGAGAGGGAAATTGGTGACATGTTTAAGAGTTGCTGAGCACAGGGCATGGCAAATTGGTGCAACCAACAGTATTTGTAGTACTACTGAAAATGAAATTAATATGGCGAGGCTTTTAGAAAGAGCAATAACTCAACAGTGAAAAACGTAACGGCAGAAACTTCATGGAAGTTGCAATAATGTACAGAAGTAGCTATAAACTGCATTTCATTTCTATAAACTGCATTTAGCTATACTATTTACCAGATTTAAAATAAGGATGATCATCTCTACAGTCAGAATAACTGATTAACCTTCAGCACATGTGATGGGCTCTGGTGTATTCATGAGGATACACTTTCCAACAACTAATCTTTATCAAGGCACACATAGGAATTAGGATAACAAATGCTAAAAAAATAATAATAGTTAAAAAGATTAAGGCATTAGTTGATAATTGATCGGTGGTTTATTATCAGATCATGAAGCTTTTTCCAGAGCGCTTGTAAATGCTCTTATTAAGCCCATAATCACTGAGCAACAAAACTGTTAGACTTGAGTCTTACCACAATATTTCATATACTCATTTACCCCTGCTACTGCATTTTAAAATGTTGTAATAAGGTATTGGTTTGGAGGTAGTCAATAATTACTGGCTTGTTAAGGTTTAATAAGCACATTAAAATAGACATAGTGCTTCTTACTTTTTTATTTTATTCATTTTGTGTGTGTGTGTGTGTGTGTGTGTGTGTGTGTGTGTGTGTGTGTGTGTGTGTGTGTGTTTCCTCACACATGTTGCTCACCTAAGCCTCGCATATGATG
>JBBJLR010000139.1:7144740-7154740 GCA_037577145.1 Brachypetersius gabonensis | reverse complement strand
GCTGTATATATAAATACATATATAAAAAACAACAAAACAGTTCACAGAGATGCGGATGTTATCGTGACGTCTGTTCTGTTCTGCACACAGACAGAGCTATTTTAGTTCTGGTATGTGCTGCAGACATGACATGCGGTTTGACCTCCCAAATGGCCAGGTCAGAGTTTAAGAGCCCGGTCGAAAGTCGTGGTCAAAAAAGAGTGCGCCCAAACCCACTTTATATGGCATCAGCGTCTGCCACCCATGGTCTGTGGAATGTGTCTGTTCCTGTTATTGTACGTCTGTGTGGAAAGTGACATAAGGTGGAAAGTGCCCTAGGGTGCCCTTCGCGCTGGATGCCATGTGTCTGTGTGGTCTGGACGCGGAGCTGCGCGACGGGGCCCCATCCCATTTCTGCTCCCAGTGGATCCCGGATCAGCATGTCTGAGCATTTGATACACCGCACTCAGGGGTTAAAGGTTCAGACGAAACATCAGATTCAGGCTCCACATGTAGATGCCCTCATCTTCTTTGAGGCTAAAGGTCTAGTCACTTCTGAAGGCAGACATCAGAAAATCGGTTTATGTCATGTTGCTAAATTATGTGCCATATCTTATTTTTATTATTATATGCAATAGTTGTGCCATGTGAAATATTACTACCCATGCCAATATTACTGATCTACTACTGATCTCTATAACTGACTCCTAACTTTCTACTTATTAGTAATTCACTTTACTGTAAGTTACTTATCTGTGTGTATACCACAGCATTGTGTACGTAGCTTCACTGTTTCTGCAGAGTTTAATGGGATTTATTTAGACTTAATATTTGACATTGTTCTTGTAACAGTGTCTCTTTGAGTCTGTGCAGTCCTAGCGCAAGAAATTTACTCCAGGATCTAGTTTTCTGGGTCTGACTACAAAGAGTAGCCCTCAGTAAAGTGTTACAGTTGTATTTTCTCAGGTAACAGTAAAAGTATTAATCCTACCAGTAATACTACTATTAATTTTTTTGTAAACATATAAAACGCCTACGTTTGGGCTATTTTTCCCACTCACTGCCTAATCCAGAAGACAGTTATTCTTCAGAAGCTAGGCATTACGTAAGTATTTATTAGTCTCTACATGAGTGGTGCGTCAGTGGATATCTTTTTCCCTGCTGGGGGGTTCCCAGTGGTTGATTGCGATTAATGCCTGCTGGGTATTGGAGTGAAAATACGTTGACTGACGAAAACAGCAAAAGAATACAATTCTTTAAATATAATTCTGTCCTACATATGAAGCTGAAGGACATCTGCAGTAAAGAATATTATAATTTCACAAATACATTGAATGTATAGGCTAGAATAACCCTTTCACTTCTCTCTTACAAGATAGCAGTGTGTCATCCAGTATTAGAAACTACATAATTAAGTCAATTTGAGCTTGTGATAGTGATTATTTTGGCTAGTTTGGTACATAAACTATATTACTGGGTATTGGGTTTCGAGATACACCTGATTTTCAGGATTTGGACCCCTTACTTCCAGTGAAAGTGAAGGACAATCTTAATGCTTCAGCAGACCAAGACATTTTGGACAATGCCATCCATCAACTTTGTGGACCCAGTTTGGGGAAGAACCTTTTCTATTCCAGCATGACTGTGTCCCAGAGCACAAAGTGAGCTCCATAAAGACAAGGCTGGAGGAGTTCAGTGTGGAAAAACTTGACTAGCTACACAGAGCCCTGACCTCAACCCCATCCAGCACCTTTGGGATGAACTGGGACAGAGATTGTGATCCAGACCTTCTCATCCAATATCAGTGTCTGACCTCATAAATGCTCTGCAGAATGAATGGGCACAAATTCCCACAGAAACTTCAAAATCTTGTAAAAAATCTTCCAAGAAGAGTGAAAGCTGTTATAGCTGCAAAAGGGGACCAAGCATTGGTATAAGGGTCACATGTCCCAATACTTTTCTCCACATAACATATAAGCTCTGATACATCTTATTTATATTAGACTCCAGAGCACAGCTAAATAAACTTGTCTTGTTTGATTGTACTTGGCTGAAGGGGGGTATACTGTAAATTAGATTTTTGGTAGAAGAATTGCTTTAACCCCTGAACTAGAATCAGAGTCCAAAACTGTGTCTGCCACTCCCGGCTAATTTTAATCAGCCCTGCACTCGCTGACATATTTGGACCGGGCGGCCGGCGCGTGCAGCTGTCTCCTGGCTCCAATTACGGCCATTTAAAATAAGGCGTAAAAATAAACGGAGGTGAGAATGCTCGGAGAGGGAGCAGCGTGGAGGCGGGCGCCCTGGCAACCGAAAAAAGCGGACGCGGACACAACAACCGAGAGGTGAGCCGTTACCCACCGCAGCCATTTGGAGCCACATTAAACAGCAGCTAGGGGAACAACAATGGCACTAAAACCTGTTGGCTAGCACCACTGCACCACTCTAGAAATCAAGAGCATGATTTGTTCTAAAAATAAAAACACGGCACCAGCGGACGTCCCAACACACATTTTGGTAGATGTTCATAACCAAGACGAGCCAAGACAGGCCGACTGGGGGAAACTAGGGCTCGTCCCACTTGCTCTTTCTGTATGTGGACTTTGAACACCCAAAACGCTGAGCTTGGCATTTTCATTTGAGGCCGTAAATGTTGTTTGTTTAATCTGTAAAGAGTAATCAAGCTCTCATCACAAGCTTAATTGCTCACATCCAGGTTTATTGAGCAACTCAATGGTGCCATTAACATGAGGTGAATGAAACTACTGTAGCGTCCCCGGCTGACCAATAAAGATCAACCCTCAAGCGCACACACACACACACACACACACACACACATTCGCATACAGAAATAAACACACGCACACACACAAACATTTACACACAGACACACAAACAAACACACACACTCACATATACATGCACACCTAAACATACACAGACACACAAACAAACACACACACTCACATATACATGCACACCTAAACATACACAGACACACATACGCATATATTTTCACACACATATACACACACTTTTATGCAGAAACACACAAAAACACACAAACACACGCATACACACACCTAAACATACACAGACAGGCGCAAATACACACACATTTTATTACTTAGTGACTTGGGTGGAAAGAATAAATAACGAATATAATAATAATAATAATAATAATAATAATAATAATAATAATAATAATAACAATAATAATAATAACAATGATGGCCATATGAATGAAAACAATAATATTGTTGCTAATATTGTTACAACAAAGCAACAAAGAAAAACTAAAAGTAAAATAAAATTAAATGAACTTAATAACAACATAAAAAGTAAAAATCATGGTTAAACAGTTTAATAGACTGTTTAGGAAAACGACTGGTCTTTAAATTACAGGTTTTCAGTTCCCTAAAGGCTTGTGTGGTATGAAGGCTGCAGTGTGGTGTAAATAATTCATACTGGAACACATCTATAACACAATTTGTTGTATTAAGCAATAATAAAGTGAGATCCTCTGTCTTATTTCAGCTTTTCCTCCCTGCCTGTTCCCTAAAGTGCTGCTCCTGAGCCCTCGTTGCTGGTGTTTGACTCCATCTCCTGTACTGAGACCGGGCCGTGTCTCGTGTTTCAAGTGGGGGACACTCCAGCAGAGCTTAAAAAGCAGGCAGTGATGGAGTGCTGACCTTGGAGCATGGATATACACTTACAGCAGTGTTGGGAGAGCTCAGGGCCGCTCCTGGGTCAGTACAGACCCGAGGCTTAATGCAGGAGATTTGTCATGCTCCTCTCTCTGTGTTTGGATGTTCCGCGCCCAGGGGAGAACGGCCGTACCAGGCAGCGGCTGACCGTGTGCTTTCCTTCTGCTATGAGTTAATCTCTCATGTAGCCTCTTTTGCACCAGTGTATAGAAACGCTGTCAATACATGACAAGTCAAAGTCTCCTCTTCTAAAATTAAACAGGAGAAGGCACTTTAATGATTGCACAGGTCAATTTTTTTTTGTTTGTTTTCATCAGTAACCACACTTTTCTAAACCAGTTTTTCATTCTGATTTCAGATCTGCTTTCAGTTTTTTTCAGTCACATCAACTTTTTGAATTATGAGTAATATTACATTTGCAATTGACTTGCATGCAGTTCTTATTAAACCGCAGGCACCAATCAAGTAACTATTTCAATATTTTCAGTGCGAAGTCAGACAGCCGCACACAGTGGCATAGATATACAGTAACCCCTCAGTTTTACGTAGATTTTTCTGACAACCAGACTGTACTAATACACTGAAAAGTTGTCAACCGTCATAAAAAGAAGAAGAAGCCTGCTGCAGCATGTAGCACTGCTTTGTGTCTTGTTCTCATATTTTAGTGTTTTAACCCACCCCCGCCGCAATTTTCAACAGTCATCTCATTATTTAGTATTAGAAAGCTGTGCCCTGTCAAAACATGTGGGTAGAGAGAGTTATTTCAATGTTTATTTTGTGTACGAGTCGTTGCATGCTGCTAATGCTAAATTTTTTTAAGCATTAATGTTTTCTGATTCTAATGATTTATTTATCTTTACATTTTCTTTAAGGGTAATGGATTGAAGTGGGTTTAAAATGAAATGGGGGCATATTTGGGGGCATATTTAGGGTTCACACTATAAAAAGAGGGATTTTTAGGCATTTTTTAACGAAAACACGACAACAGGTTTTTCACTATCCTGCGGGTGCTCTTGGATTTCTGTAGTGATCAGAGTCAGTCAGCTACCACTGTTTCTTCAAAATCGTTTAGCATATGATTATTATATGATCATTATACCAACTGTCATGCAATATATAACGAGCTTCATCACAAAAACTGTATGTGCGGGAAAAACTAAACACAGATTTGAAATCGTCATGAAAAATACTACAAAACCACATAAACTCCTGTTCACCTGTTGACCTGTGTAGTCAATGATACAAAATTTTACTACACATAAACGGCTAAAAGCACTAAATACTGGCACTTCCGTTGCACCTTTTCTTGATTTTCATGTATTCTTTCGTTCCTGTGTCATTTTTCAATTCTTTTATTTGATTTTGTTCTGTTCCTGTAAAGCACATTGAATATAGGATAATGTGCTATATAAATAAACTTGACAAGTAAATGGGGGTAATTTCTTTCAGTCCATTCTTCATCAAATGTTCACACAATGTAAATGACAGCTGGTGCTTTTAAATAAGGTGTCGGTACCTTAAAGGTAAGGTGTTAAAGGAGATGTCCACCATTTGTCCAGAAAAGTTATCAAAGAAGACAGACATCTAAAGCTCTTAATGCAGTCAGTACATTGCCTGATGCAGCCCAGAGCTTTGAAAGATAGTGCCTGGGAAAAACACATTTTCTAAATTTGTCACATTAGCATCCATCCAGCCATTTTCTGAGTTGCTTATCCTAACCAGGGTTGCAGGGGGTGCTGGAGGCTATCTCAGCACTCATAGGACGAAAGGCAGAGTTGCAGGTATTACGACCCCTGGTTACATATACCACCACTTTAAATGTTGGGGCTGTAAGTGTGTGGGGATGATACCTTGCTCAACTGGGACCTCAGTGGTGCCACTGGCAATCCTGAGATTTTAACCCACAACTGTCTGAAGAATGTCCTGGTTTTGAGTCCTGGCTCGGGTAGGAGATTGTTCGTTTTTGTTCTTTGCATGTTCTCCCCCCTGTCTTTGTGGGTATCCTCCCACAGTCCAGGTGGTTATATTGCCCCTCAGTGTAAGTCTTGGCAGTATTTGTGTATCAGCCTTGCAATGGACTATTAACCTGTCCTGGTGATATTATCCTATCACTAATTAAAAATGAGTGTTGGGACAAGAGCAGAACAGTCCTGCAAAAGCTTTATTGCATAGATACTGAGACATCGCATAGTTCCCTTCTCCTGGTGTTTGTGGTAAACTATTTTGTGCAGAACAGCTAACAACTCTTGCTGCCTCCATCCTAAAATTTGTAGGCTCTGCCTAACACCCACAGTAAGTTTGAGAGTGTCCTTGAGCACGGTGCTGGACCCCAGCTTGCTCCAGGCACTGTTCTTGTCTCCCTTCCCTAGTGAGGCCCCTTTGCAAAAGAGGAGCAAGTACTTAATGGGCCAGTTCTAAATAAATAAAAAGCTAAAAAGCAAAGATTCTACTTGCAGTCACGTCTTCAGCAACTCCAGACTAAAGACCCAGTCAGATGACTCTTAATCCCTTCGTCTGACTGAACACAGTCTGCACATCGGGGCAGGGATTTCCTACAAACCCATGGGGCTAGGTGGCTTTTTGCGAAAGCCTCCGAAGTCCTCTGATGGCAGGCAGCTGTGGCGCTACACAGACTTCGGGGTTCATCTTGATTTGTTTGCCATCGGCCATCACAAGCCACACTAAGACAGATTAGCCTGCTTTTGGACCAGTATCTCTCCAGACTGGAGATGGGATTGTGCTGCAGTGCATGGGTTTCAGTTGTTTCATGTAAACTGTTGCAGCTTCACCACGATTTGTGCCAATTTACCTCTCTATGCTCCACCCCCAAATGAGTTATTTCATAGCTGTTGTCTTTGACAGGCTTTATGCAATTATGCTGGCAACCAACCTCTGTAGGATGCGGATGTGGATCTGGATGTGGAGAGCTTTCCTTTCCTGTATCTAGTTCCCTGGACTGTGTTTGTTGACTGTCAGGTTGTTCTTAGATTCAGCGTTCTTAGGCACAGTTTCTTGGAAACAGAACTGTGCTAAAGTCATTATTTTTATTTGGACCGGCCACACTGAGTAAATTACCTACTGTTACCACCATCATTCTCCAAGCACAATTTGGAACACGGGTGTTACATACCATACTTAGACCCCTATACGCTTTAAAGACTCTGTGAGTTAAAGTCTGATGGATGCTTTGGAAGAATTTCTCATTATTTATGCAGTCATTTTTATTTAACTATATATTTTCAAGTCCATTGCCTGTTCTTCGACCATTTGGACATCGTGTTGGGATTGGATAGGGATCATACGAGCATGTGAGACAAACACCCTGCTTCTCGTACTAGGAACTTTTTATTTGTGAATTTTTTTCTTAGAACCTAACTAATAACTGAGGATCCGCAAATATCCTCCAAATTTTTTTTTTACAATATATAATTTTTCGTGCATTTCAGTGCGAAATGATTATGAAAACTATAATTTACTAATTTTGTAACATAAATATGAATGTAAATTCAGATACATTCCAAATTAAATATGACTGTATATTTTTTTTATTACTTTCTTTTTCTCTGTGCATGTGTGTAGACTTACAAAAGCTCAGTTCTCGGATTTGGTTAGTTCATTGCTCAGCACCTGGCCTTATATTGGGAAGGGCTTATTGAATAAACTAGTCACTGTAAACTTTGGACTTTCTCAAGGAGAGATTCAGAAGTGGTCAACCTAACATACCCACATAAAATCATAATGAATTGTTGATTTGGACATATGTATTTATGCTGTTATGCATTAATACCAATAACACCACATTCAAAGCACAATACATGCATGCTTTTCTACAAAAACTTCCCAAATGCCACCAAATTTTCCCCCTGAATTACAGCATATTGACTAAGCGTTACTGTGAGGAAGATTAAGATTTAGAGACCTCGAGGCCAAGAACGTGTTTTAATAACAGTCATTAGTGTGCCCCCCCTCGCTGTTCACGCATTTGATGAGAAAAGCCAACCTTCCATTGTTTCCTGATAGCTTTTTAAAGCCCACCAAAGCGTGCCGCTTTTTCTGCATAAGAGGCAACATAATGATCAACCACAATGTTATGCAATGGTAATGTTTCACGGCTATTTTTGGTAACTTTGTGGGCTGCATATGCAAATATATTTCCTCTAGAGCTGAATGGTATGCAGGAGTGTGTGTGTGTGTGTGTGTGGGGGGGGGGGGGTGGGTATGGGTTCTGCACAGATGTTCCCTAACACTGGCAATTTAGTGGCAATAACAAGCCTCCGAGGCCAATACGGCAGAATCTGAAAACCCATGTGGAGGTGCAGACGAGCCAAGAGTCCATTACGTGTCTATTTGTTTGCCTGAGGTTGGAATGCTCATTACACGTCGGTGGTCCATGGGGAATAGTCCCATCTTGGTCCCCATGTGGTCAGCAACCTGCCACTTCTCATTTGATCTCTCAAAGTGTGGACTGGCTCCCTGCGCCACTGCCCGAAAGATTTATCGACCAAACTCCCCAGGGTGCGTTTAGCATATTTTTGCCAGCACTAATCGATTAAGTTATACACACATATACCCATACAAACAGTGGCACAAGACAATGGGTGTGTTACGGATGATTTAAGGTAAAGGTGAAAAGGAGAGAATGTGAGTGAAAGAAGAGCGGGTGCTAAAAATAATGTCCAAACACATGGAAAACACATTTAAGTCTTTACAACTTGAAACTGCCAACAATATTATCTTACTTTAGGAAACAAATGATCAAATTTGGTGCTTCTATCAATCGTTAGCTTCTATCAACCATTAGTACTTCATTAGATGAAATCAGATGTGTTGCTGATGGACTTTTACACATCCATGGCTGCAATGGCTGGCAGCATTGAGAAGAAATCTGGAACCACACCTCTGTTCTTCTCACTAGCTCACAAAACCAACTACTACCAACTACTTTCTACAGACAAAAAAATCTTGATACTTTCACTCATTTCTTGGAGTTTTTTTGCTGGCAGAAACACACTTGCCACTGAGATAAATTGCTTCATATATTGCTTTTGATAAATGTTTTAAGATTTAATTGGGTTTATTGGGGCGTTGCCACAAAAACATGATACAGTATTATTTTTCTGAGAAAAAAAACAAACAAAAAAGGTTGTGTTGTAAGAGCACCTAAGCTCTACTTAGGCTCTTGACTCTTTATTTATTTGCAAAAAAATGAAAAAGAATAAACAAGACGAGTTCTTCTCAAGTGTTTATCCAGTTGTTGCTGATCTTTGAACCTTCGGATGCAGAGTAGACCTATAATCAAGCTTCCTGTGAGCGCTGGTTAATTAAAACTCTACAATTGCACACTCAAGGTGTTTTTGACTGATTGAGGCTGGCTCTAATCTACAAAGAGAAAAACACTTAAAGCAGCTTCTTAAAAAGGACTGCAGGGGTACGCATTAATCTCTGTTGGGCTCTGGAGGAGTAACATACATTTTACACATGACTGAGGTGAACCAGTATTTACATGTTTAGTATTTATTTGATATGACTGCACCATAACCACAGTCACGCTGTTGTGTTGTGCATATATACATATCTGTAATGTTTCCCATCTCTTCCCAAATGAGAGCAGGCAGGCATAAATATATATACAGCAATCCCCCACTTATATGCGGATCAGCAGTCGCAGTTTCAGTCTCACGCTGATTATTTCTGAGAACCAAAATAATTATATTCTCCGCATTTTTTTGTTGCTCTTGTGACGCCTGGGCCTCGTCCGCCACGCCCCCTCGTCTTCGTGCTGGGTTGCTAAGAACCGCACCCTAACATAAACCCTGCACGAGGATAAGGACGAGGGTCGTGGCGGTCGAGGCCCAGACAGCACATCTTTTTTTCGTGGCAATATATAAACGTTCATATATTTGTGCTAAACAAAAATATAATTTACTAACATTTTAACATAAATATTAACTGAAATTGATATAAAAATAACTATAAATGTTCTGTTACTGTGGAGAGAAACACAAAGAAAGAGAAACACCGTCTTGGGACGGTGAAATACTGCTGTACTCAGAGGAGGAAGGTTTGAAAGTAGCCAATTCGATCATATAATTTATTTCTCCTTGCTGCTGATTGGCTGCCGCCCTGTGACGCATCCCTCGCTGTACTCCAAGACAGGAGGTTTGAAAGAAGCCAATCCAAGCATGTTATTCATTTCTCCTTGCTGCTGATTGGCTGGTGCCCTTTGACGTAGTGATATCCAGAATTTCCGAATGTTCTCGTGTTTTTCGTTTTGTTCTTCTTAAAGTCCTGTAGTTTTATTACTGCAAATTAAA
>JBBJLR010000139.1:7124419-7134655 GCA_037577145.1 Brachypetersius gabonensis | reverse complement strand
TAGAAAAAGAATCAGTAGCGATAGTCCCAACAACCAATAATGTAAGAGAAGAAGCAGCTTCTTCACGCACTTTTTAGTCTCGAAAATCATAACCAAAATGGAGACAGAGGTGAAAGTTATGCTGCTACTACTGTCTGAAAATAATACGTCAGTTGTGCTCACGGATATTTTTTTTTGTGTCAAAAATCACAAAAAAAAAAGTACACGTTAAGAATAATGGCGTGAAAGCGCAATATGCCAGCTGTGTGTGTGTTTATGGATGGATGGATGGATAGATGGATGATTTGCATAAAATTTTGATTTTTATTTAACTAAGCTGGGCATGCTGTGATCTGTACTCTATTATTTTTTTTACTGTAACTGACAGATTTTAGCCAAAAAATACCAGCAACATGGGAGTGGGAAGGAATGGGAGTCATTCTTCTGGGATTGGGACGGGACGGGATTTTCCCCCAATTTTTTTATGGGATTGGGATGGGACTGGATTTTTTTTGTGGGAGTGGGATGGGAGAGGTTTGAAAATTCCCATGTCACCCTCTAATAGTCACCCAAATGGTTTTTAGCCCAAAAACTGTTTATCAATCTCACATTCCTGTATCTAGCTCTTCATTAAGGTGGGGCAGACTTGTGAATGTGGTTTAAGATGTAATATGTAAGATGTAATGTGAGCTACACAACTCCAGCCCCATTTATGAGCCATGTTTAATTTGATGCATTTAAATGAAAAACATATTGACTATCTTTCATTGATTTTCTCTGTATTTCTTTTACTTATATTCTTGCTTCTTACTATTTTTATCCATAATATTTTTTTTAATTCCTGTAAGCACATACATATATTAATAAACTTTATTTGGCTTGACTTGACTTGACCAAAATAGGTATGAAAACGGCCTAAATCTGCTTTTCATGATGCATCCAATTGCTCAGTGTTGTAGAAATACTCACGGCATCCATGCTCAGGAAAGCATAGTATAGAGCAATTGGCCATGAAAGCAAACACATACTGTCAGGCCGCTCACCCTGTAGCTGATAGCGTTGCATGGTCTGGGGGCTGAGGTAATGCTCCTCAGAAACTTGAAAGGACTTGGCAACCAACCTTTGAACAGGACCTGGAAAATGGTTTCTTGTGTAATTTATGGTGGAGCTTTCCCAAACTATGCTGGATCCAACCAGCTAGCTCTGAAATAGGCTCATGTGTCTGAACCTGAGCTAATCATATGCTCCTCAGGTTGCCTTCTGACCCCTCAGGCTTCGGCATTATAGGGAATCCATCCACGTCAATGGTTTTCTGTGTCAGGCCATTTAGGAGACCACGTATTCCCTTCAGCCTTTGCGGTAAAAACCAGGGTAACGGTGACGACAGAGGCTAAAATACATGTACGACTACATGCGCACAAGTGAATAACGCTAAAAAAAAGGTATTTTGATAATGAGATGGCTCACTGGTTTTTACCTACCAGGCAACCTTTCAGCTGCAATAAAGGGTATAGATTCACTTCTTCAGAAGAACCTCATCTAACTAGTATGTGCTTTAAATGTCACACGCTTTAAGATGTCTTTATATTAGAGAATGGGTTCCACCGAAGGCAATCTCGGCTTTATGTGCATTATCAAGCCCCGGAGATCATCGAGAAAAGCTCTAAAGTGGAACAGCATAAGAGGGAATCACAGAAAATCTCATAGTGCACTCATTCTTGTGACACGCCATCAATCATCTTAACTCGTATCAATTATTTAAAGGGGGAAGTCCAGAGATTTCTCAAAATTGCTATATAATTTAATCATTAAAAAGTGAAGTCAGTGAGGTTTGATGTGAAATGCTCCATTGTAGAGGAGCCAAATCAGAATTATTCACAGTGCAGGTTATAAGAGCCAAACTTTGAATAAGAAATATTGGTTATGAATAAACTGCCTGAGACACTGTTTTAGGAAGGTTTTGGCCTAATTGTATGTCTGTTCACAACACAAAGGCAGCAAAGTAGTCCATTTTTTAAATGTATGTATTTATTCATTTAGATTTAACTTTATTTAGACATATAAAACCCATGTGGGTTGTTTCTCTATAGTAAATAATATGGAAACACCATAACCTCTGGTTCCTATTACCAGTGTGAAGCAAGTTTTTTTATGAACAGCTCAAATTTCATATCAAACCACTGTGGCTTGCCGTTTTGAATTTTATTTGTATTTTCTGGTATTTTCTCCCATTGACAGGTCATATGATTCATATCGGTTTAGAATTCATAAATAATTTCTACACGACCATTTTCTAGCCTCTCCTTATTAAACAAGCCTTTCCATTCTTGTTCACAAAGGTGTCCTTTAATATGCATAAAAGATGAGGAGATAAGGAATTTTGCGCTGAGCAAAGTTAATCAATGAATATACCCAAAGGTGTACAAATAGGAGAATTCACATTTAGACTTGTTTGGGCTATTATGGGTAATTTTTATGGATTGTTTGAAAATTACACTAATTCTAGTGTGTGTGTGTGTGTGTGTGTGTGTGTGGGCATGTTTTTACATCACATTCCATTCATTTGTCAGATGCTTTCATCCAATGTGGCTTACAATTAAAAGAAACACTCAAGTTTCAGGACAGTGTGAGACCCAGGAGAGAGTTGTAAGTGTTAAAATCTTTATGTAGGGAGTAGAGTAAGAAGATAATCCAGCAGAGGGTTTTTCAAGACTCATCGATTCATTTTAATTAAAATTTCCAGTTTTACCCGCTTTCCAAACCAGTTATTTTACTTTTGTGGACTTTTCACAAAAAGTGCTTGTTCACGGGTTCTTCAGTAAAGGCAATGCTATCTAGAACCCTGATGGCTTAACGAACCCCTTGAACCATTGGTTGAATGTTTCATCTCTTCTATATGTTTGGAATCCCTTAAATGAGGTTATAGAAAGAACAGTGCTTAAAATAAAATGATTCCATTATTTTTATTTATTTTTTTTATTTTAATTGCTTTACAGCCATATAGAACCATTCGGTCAAAGTGTAGGTCTACATAGCACCAAACTAGATGTTACGTCTATTTAAGGAGATGATTTTTGAGTTCCACCTCTACCTACAAAGCAGTTTTTATTGAAAAGTGTGATGTACTGCCATGTTGATTATTATAAGCCATCGTAGTCATATTTCAACCATCTCATCTTCTGCTCTGTAACTATGATAGAGGACCATTACTTCACTCTATTGTAAATGTGTATATGAATGGGACGTTGTTATTCTTCTTGATCTTAATCTTAATCTATGGAACAGTCCTTTTCTTCTGAAGTAGCTCCACAGAACAAAACCGTGACAAGCTTTTCCATACTTGTTCACTAAGGTGTCCTTTAATATGCATAAAAGGATAAGGAATTTTGTCCCCATATAATAAAATCCATTAAAGAAATAGCTTAGTCAGTAATGTTATTGCTGCTAGCAGTGAATGAAAGTCAATAGTCACTGATTAGCATCATTTAAATGATGTCATGCTGGCGACTAAGAGCTTCCATTCATTGTTAGCAACATCAGTGTGAAAGGCTGCAGTTCCTATAAATCCACAGGATTATTTGTCAAAGTAAGCAATGCACAATGCTGCAATTGTGTTGAAAACGGCTTTTTATTTATGTGTAAATGATGTCCATGTTCAAATCAAGTCAATTCAACGCATTGCTGTTGTCAGCCTGGATTGAAGGGCTCAAAAGAATCACTGCCACTCTTTTTTATAGATCGGATTCATATAGAATCCAAAAGACGCTCCGCGGCAGAATCCAGCAACAAACCTCTAGGAGATCCCAGGCTGAATTATTGAAAGATATCCATTTAAAGATATCCTCAATCAAATTTGTCTGCAAAGCTGCTTGGTGTCCTTCAATGGGCCACTTAGAGAAGGCATGAAAATGTTTCCTGTCATTAGAGGGATACTCTTGAAGATGTCATGCTTGGCTTGGTTTAATATCCCAAATACAACACAGAGTCTAGTTCATTTCCGTTTCAGATACACAGATACATGATGCTGCTGCTGTATCTGTGCTTCACTGGGATACAGCATATTGCACTGAATAGCTTCACAGTGCACAGCAACTCAAGTGTGTGCATGTGTGTGTGTGTGTGTGTGTGTGGTGGGCTTAGGCATGACTCACTCTGTATTTTCTATTGACTCAACAAGGCTGCGTCATTGGCT
This sequence comes from Brachypetersius gabonensis, assembly GCA_037577145.1. NCBI lineage: Eukaryota > Metazoa > Chordata > Actinopteri > Characiformes > Alestidae > Brachypetersius > Brachypetersius gabonensis. The sequence goes on along the minus strand of JBBJLR010000139.1, from coordinate 7,130,484 downwards.
GTCTCGCGCTGACAGAATCCAATAGACTGACTCTTTGCAAACGCTTTCAGGCTAGGACAAGCAAGCCTTTTGTGTGCGTTTGTGTGTGTGTGTGTGTGTGTATTTCTTGGAGAAGATAAACCTAGATAACAGCATTAAAAAGTAGAGCCTTTTGCATTATTTACCGATATGCATAGAGATACTCAAAGAGGATGCCCAAGTATATGCTCTACGATGAAAAAGTAAATTTGCTGCTAGTATGCGTGAATCAGCAAAAAAAAGAATAAAAATCCACACATTCAGAATGTGGAATTGCATTTACTTTTTTGGGGTGAGAGACACGCTTTGATTATGGTAGAGCACACTCATTTTTCCTTCAGAGAGCCACTGCAGGGCTCAGCACTGAATGCCGCACTGATGACAAAGTTCTGGAGGCTTCAAGGTCACCCTGTGGAGATATACAGTACGTAAGAAAGAAAAGAAGAGAGAAAGAAAGGTAAAGGAGTCTCAAGAGAGCATGGCAAACCAGAGGGGTCGCTTTAGCCTTTGTTGCTAGCATTTTATAACCCTATGATAGAAAGCAGTCCCATTTAGCCAAGAGGTAGCGGATAAGGCTAGGCATGCTTAGCTTACAAAACATGCTATTTTAGTTTTTGGCCAATTTAGAATAACCAACAAGTCATAAAACGAGATAAGAATGGATTAGGGTGGGGCTTATTTTCCCTCCTGCCCAAGATGTAGAATCACATAGCTTGTCTGTGATTCTTGGTCAAATGTGCTGTGATGTTTTACATGTAGTGTAATTCGTTCTCCACATTAAGTCATATTCAGGCCCGTAGGAGCCAGTTTTTACATTGTCTGTTTAAATGATAACAGTGATGATGTAATAGCTGTGTAGGGATATTTTTAGGCTGATTTACCTCAACAGGTCATAAGAGGAGCAAGAACTGATTAGAAAGGGGCTGATTTACCACTAGCCCAAGCTGTAGAATCTCATAGCCCATTGGTTCTCAACCTTTTCAGCATTAAGGCTCACCTGTCCATCACAGCATGTTGCCAAAGCCCACTGTAAACTTTCACGCCTATTTTGGTGACCATTTTGGAATTTACAGTACCAGCTTTAAAACATCACAATTCCGTCACACAAAGTTATTGTTTGCGGTTGGAATCACTTCAAATCTAAGACTCTGAAGATTCATATGCCAGAGAAGTAAAATATGTAAACTTATTTTCAAATAGCAACACAGGATGGAATACCGGATTTTATATTATGCTTTGAATTCAGTAATCCTTCTAGTCCCCCTCGGAAGAATTTTTCCTCTGACTCTGAAACTCACAGCCACAGGTCTCGTCAAGTTATGTTCAGAATTTGAGCTCAAAAGAATAAAAAAATGAATGTGCTATATGCCATTTTGTTCAGAAAAAGCTTTTCCACAGAATTATAAATCAATAATCGCTTCAACACAGCTTTCCTCCCATTCATTCTGTACAAAAGGCTTTAGGTTGTTTTGTTTAGGTTTGTAGGAGCCTGTATTCGTATTATCTATTTAAATGCCAAGCTAACAGTGATATAATACTTGTATATGGATATGTGGAGCTTGCAACTGCTTGTAACAGACATTTAGGAAATATATGATTGTATATTGCTGTTTTATACAGTCCAGGAATGTTCTGTTTATGTTGCAGATGACAAAGTGCAGTTGCTGCAGTGAAATACAGAGATGTTGTTATTCACACCGAACATTTAAACCCTTAAATGATCATTAGTTGCTAGACCACTGATTCTAATGCTGTGGTAGAGGACTCATGCCACATTCTGTGAGCTGCTGAATGGTATTATTAGCTAGTTAATAATTGTAGATTAGCCCTCCTATTCAATATTATAAGTATTCATCAGTGAGGTGACTGCTGTGGATTTTTAGTAAGGTTAATATTGTTCTCTGATGAAAAAGCACTTGGTCACAGTTTGTCACCACACAATGTGACATTTACAAAAGGTTAGTCGCAGTATTTATTTCTACTCTCGTGCTTAGCTATAGTGGTCGGGGGGGGTGGCCTAGTGGTAGGGTATTTGCCTCTGGTGCAAGAGGTCATGGGTTCGAATCCTACCTTCAGCACGCCACCACTGGGTCCCTGAGCAAGACCCTTAACCCCAAGTTGCTCCAGGGAGACTGTCCCCTGTAGTTAGGGAATGGAAGTTGCTTTGGATAAAAGCGTCTGATAAATGCCGTAAATGTAAATGGTCTCCAGAGTTATAAGATAGCAAGGTTGGATTTGCAGAGCCTGGTGAAGAGCGAAGGGTCAAAACACTCAACGGTAGTGTTTAAACATAAATATATATATATCAGGCAGACATTCTAGCTTTAGCCATATTTTTTTTTGCCCACTGTTATTTGAATCACCTCTGAAACATGCCACAGCTAACTGGAGTACTTGAGTACTCTTGAGGCCTGAGGTGTGTCCATCATTTGTTCTAGCGAGGTAGAACCTACAGTGTCTTCCTCAAATAATACACTCTCAGTTTTCTCCCCTTATCTTCTGACCCCTTTCCAAAACCAGCTGAGCTCAAACAATCAATTACAATTTAGACGATGCTTCCCCAATTAGCTTGTGCATAGAAGGGCTTCAGAAAAAAAGAGAAATCAATTAGCGCCCTTATTTGCAAACTAATTCGCAACAGCTGGTTGGCGGGTCTTAGGTGACAGGTATTCTCCCTTCCCGGCTATTTGCTCAGGCTAGTGGTCCTGAGTGGACATTCTCATGTGGTTTTGTTTGTGAGCCTTGAAGCAACAAACCATTTAGCCAGTTAGCAATATTTAAATAGGAGAATACACTTTTTGACCCATTTGGGCTATTGTGAAGAAAATATTATGGATTGTTTGAAAATTGCACTAATTCCAGAGTGTGTAGGTGAATATGTTTTTACATGACATTACATTCATTTGTCAGATGCTTTTATCCAATGTGGCTCACAATTTAAAGAAGCACTGACGTTTCAGAACAGTGTGAGAACCAGTAAAATCTTTATGTAGGGAGTTGTCCTTTCTTCAGGACTCATCAATTCCTTTTCTATTAACAAACTCACCATTTCCAAACCAATTATTTTACTTTTGTTAACTTTTCACAAAAATAGTGCTTGTTTAAGGGTTCTTCAGTAAAGACAATGCTATCTAGAACCCTGATGGCTTAATGAACCCCTTGAATCACTTGTTGAATGTTTCATCTATTCTATATGTTGGTGGTGAATCACGTGAATGAGGTTATAGAAAGAACATTTTAAACAGTGCTTAAAATAAAATGATTCCATTATTTTATTTATTAATTTATTTTATTTTAATTGCTTTACAGCCATATAGAACCATCCAATCAAAGTGTAGGCTCACATACAGCTCACATAAAAGAGAAGAAAAGAATGGGTTACGATAGAACAGAAACTGAAATCTTTATTCTGTTCAGAAACAAATTTTTTAAATTTTATTTTCTAGTTAGCACCACTCTAGATGTTGCATCTATTCAAGGAGATGATTTTTGAGTTCCGCCTCTACCAACAATGCAGTTTTTTTATTGAAAAGTGTGATGTACTGCCATGTTGATCATTGCAAGCCATCCTAGTCATATTTCAACCATCTCATCTTCTGCTCTGTATCTATGATAGAGGACCATTACTTCGCTCTATTGTAAATGTGTATATGAATGGGACTACCTTGTTCTTCTTGATCTTAATCTTGGAACAGTCTATGGAACAGTCCTGCTCTTCTGAAATAGCTCCACAGAACATAACTGTGACCCATCGACAAGCTTTAAGGATCAAAAAATGTCCATCAACTAAAATGGCTCCATCTGAAAAAGACAAAGCCGTTTTCTTCTCTGGATTTCATTCTCCACCGATTAATGTAGGCCTGAAGGATACTGAAAAGTAGGTTTTTATCTTCCAGAGATTGGAGAACTTTAAAAATCTCGTCACTTAGGCATTGTTTGGTCTCTATTTGGAGGCAGATTGGTCTGCGTTTCCCGCACCTATGGCAGAGGGTGTTTTTTCCTTATAACGTGTCTGGATTGCTGATAATTGCTCCAAACGTAGCTGGGCTGATAGAAGAGTACCAGGGGAGCCCGAGGGGCGATATCAGGGGTTGTTAGGAGTCTAACAGTAAGTGGTTGGGTCTCGGAGGTGCAGGCCTTGTCGGCGAGAGTCTGACAATCTCCCTCCTGTTGGAGCCTCGTGTCTCGCCTTATCAGTCGCAATTAGCAGGCCGAGGTATATTCCTGGATGCGCACGGAGATGATTCCCCCCTTCTAAATGTATTTGTGTTGCGGGGCATGGGACAGATAGTGGTGACTGACTGGAAAGCTAACCAGGCCTGCCTGAGGACAGAGGAGGAGGATAAGGCTTGTTTTAGCCTGACGTGAGCGTCCTGCTTTGCAAAACTCAAAGCTCGAAGCAAACTCAAACGTTCGCAAGTAAATTTGTGAGTAAACTCACAAATTTATTCCAAATGCGGTAATAATAAAAAAAAAGGCATCCATATCTATAAAATCAGATCAAAGCAGCAACATACCATGCAACGTTATTGGAAAGCATGTTCTTAGCTGTACTTCTTTCAATTTTTGCTGAATTTAACATATTGAGTTAAAATGTTTTTTTTTCTACTTAGATAGGTAGAAATTGCTATAAAAACTCTCAAGGTATTACTTATGTTCAATCATCAAAACATGCAAATTGACTCATGTGTTTAAATATTGACATACAACTGTATCTCAAAATGGTATAGTAGCATAATGCTAATTTAAAGTAGAAGTTTCCAATTCTCTAGCTACACCGAGTACAAAGAGTAAGCAGTTTTATTGTTATCTGTTAGCATATATAGCATCACAACAGGAAAGGCATCACAACAGAAACACTTTTACAAATACAAATACTAATTTGAGGCAGGACTGTCCACCCACAGTCCACAGACCTGCACATCAGGTCAATTAGAGATGCTAAATTGCCCCTTGGTTTGTGCCCTGTGATGGATTGGTGAATTGTCCAGAGTGTTTTTTTCAGCACCCGAGCGCTAAGATGATCACCAGCACCCCCTGTGACCCTGAAATGGCTTTGATAATAAATGAAAATAGATTTGTGGGACCTGCTTATAAACAAATTAAAGAGCTTCTTTCAGGCTCCATATACAACTGCCCTGTCCTGAACCTAAAACTTATAATTCACTATTTTCTTTTCACCTAGCCATTTTTCCTGGAACTGGATGATTAATCATAATTTAACATCAACTGGATATGGTCCTTGGCTACTGCGCTTAATTGAACTTCAGCAATAGGAAGACACATTTGTACCTCTCGCTTGCATTACTCCGTTTGGATGGAGCTGCCGCTCAGCAGCCCCCTGATTAATTTCACCTCATTGGAGAGATTACTACATGAGGAAATTAATAATTCAATGTTTGCTTCTGTTTCTTTTTTTTAAGATTAGCGGCAGTGGCGTAAACAGGCAGGGCAAGAGAAGCGGCTCAGAGGCCTGACCGCTTCCCACCTGCTCTTTCTAGGGGTTCCTTATCTATCAAGCAGCTGCTTTGTAGTTATTTCATGAAGATTGCTGCGGTGGGCTCAGCAGGGCTTAACCTCAAATCACCTGTGAGGTAAGCTGGTTTTCAGCCATGCATTCCAAAATGGCCCAAATACACTTTGGCATTAGCGCAGCCTACTTTATACCCCTGCCACCCGCCGGGTTAAGGGGATGGATGCTGACTTGCTACAGTAAGCGCTGAAATGCAGAATAAAAGAAGACTTACTTTTGGCTCCAGCCAGAGCCTCGAGGTTAACTGCCATTCTCTCACAAACAAATAGAGGCACTGATCATTATGGGGCAGAAGCTCTGGTGGAGATTGTTGTTCTTGTTACTGTGAACTAGAGACTCTCAGATTACTCCTCACTCGGACTCCAACAAAAACTACCTCTATTGACTCTTAACTCTACCTCCTCACTCAGACTCCAACAAAAACTACCTCTACTGAATCTTAACTCTACCTCCTCACTCGGACTCCAACAAAAACTACCTCTACTGACTCTTAACTCTACCTCCTCACTCGGAC
>JBBJLR010000139.1:7101875-7114949 GCA_037577145.1 Brachypetersius gabonensis | reverse complement strand
TGGTGTGCTAGAGGTAGGATTCGAACCTGTGACCTTTTGGTCCGGAGGCAAGTATCCTACCACTAGGCCACCACCATCCCGACTGAATGTTGGGGTGGGTGTAGTTTTTCCTCCGCGATGGGGTCCAGTGGGCCGCCCCGGTCTCTGTGGATGGGCCGGGGTCCACCCGCCCTGGGTAGATTTTGGGTAACAGGGGTGCCTATGGGGGTCAGTGGGGGAGCTGGCTCCAAAGGGGGGGCACCTTGCTCCCTCCGTTACTTTCCTCCCCATCCCTAATGTTTCCTTCCTCCTGCTCCATCACACCAACATGCAGGTAGGGCTTTGAGATGCAGGTGCATTGCTGGGATGCAATGAGGTGTCCCTGCTCTGTCTCCTCGTGACCACCTGCATCTCAATCATACATCATGACTTAGACATTCACTACCTACTCTCATATGACACACACATATAGGGCCTTGGGGGTGTGCACACTGAATGGCGTCCAGAGGGTGGTCTGTTCATTCAGGCTCACATCTGGTGCTAGTGCTCACTTCCCAATTTTAAGTTGCACGGAGACACTGAGGGCTCTAGGGCTGAGCTGACACAAGCTGGCCGAGGGGGTTAGTGTCAGGCCTCTCTCCTGTTTTAAAGCTCTTTGGAACAACACACACCAACAGTACATTTGCGCGGGAGGGGGGAAGCATGAGGTCTTCTCCTTTTTTTTTTATAACAACCCTGTTCCCTGTTCACTATCCGGGGCAGGGGACTGTGAGGATGAGCTGTCTGTCCGGTCGGGGTCTGGGCTGGTGGTTTTTTCTGCTGCTGCGGGGACCGTGGTGGTCTTCCTGTCTCCACCCCAGGGCAAAGGGTATATAGAGTATAGATGGGGAGTGTGAGTGCGTGTACGGTGTTTATTTGTGTGTCTATATGTGAGGCGAGTGTGTGAATATTTGTAGTGTGCATGAGGGTGGGAAGGTATGCTTGTGTATAAGTGTGCTTGTTTATCTGTGTCTATTTGTCAGGTCGGGCCTTAGACTCTACCCTACTCAACATCTTCGACCCTCCCCCACTCCCCTGCCCCACCACCACACCCTGCCGTTGGAGGAGGCCCCTGGTCGCCGGTGCGTTGGTGGTTTCTCGCTGTCCGGGGCTGGATGCTTGTGTGAGCACTGACTCACTCTCTGCAGTCGCTTGGCAGGGCCGGGACCTCCGGGCCTTGTTGGGCCTCGGCTGGGGGATGGTGGGCCCTTGGATCTCGGGGCCCAGGGACCGGTCTGCCTCGGGATGGCCGACCATCGGCAGAGCCTGCGGACCTGCTGCCACGGCCCCCTGGGGTGTTTGCATTGTGGCCGCTAGAAGACCCCCCTTTGGGCTCTCCTCTGCCCTTCTCTGGGTGGAGGCCGCAGTTGTCCCTGCGGTGGTTCCCTTGGGACTCCCGTGCCCTGGGGGGCCTCTGGGTGTCTGGGGCCCGGGTCTCCTACATGTCGTCTACATGTCCTGGGGGACGGGACTGTGGCCCCCCACACACACTATTAAACATTTACATGGAGGAACCTTATGAACACAAGTGCGCTCACACACACACACACACACATACACACACACACTGGTGTACACACAGGTGCTCACAGACACACTGTCTTTATTTGCTGTTGCTTCAAAACAAACTTTGCAATATTAGTTCTGTTGCTGCTCAGTACAATGTAACATGTTTCTGCATTTTCTCTGCTGATGTTTCTTCTTCTGTTTTCTCTTTTTTGTCAGCAGGTATGGAAGTAGATTATCTGTTTGTTTTTTTTCTTTTTCTTCTCTCTCCCTTCATCCTCCTTTCCCTTCCTTTCCTTATTTTTTATTTTGCCTCTCTCTCCCCCCATCTGTTGAGTCTCCCCCCATTTTTTCCCCTGGGTTTTTGTTCCTGCCCTTTCCGTTTGCCCTGTCCGATCTTGTCTGTCAGTTTACTTAATTAAAAGAGATAATAATAATTAAATCAATACATTTCAAAAAAAGGCTGTGAATGATGATAGCACAGCTATACACACACGTCTGTGTTATCTGTGTTACTGACAGGCCAGACAAAAAAATAAAAATAAATAAAAAAAGAAAAGCTAGGCCTCTTCAGGCTTCTGTTTGTTGTGCTAAGCTAAGCACTTCTGCAAGCATCTTCAGGCTGCATGAAAAGAGAAAAAAGTGTTATTGATGAAGACATCTGACCCCTGGTCATTAAAAAAGAGAGAAGATTAATTGCACAAATGTTGAACTGGCCTTTTATGGGCTGCTGCGCGGCGCTGGGAACTCATTGAAAGCTCGCAGGAAGGGTCCTCAAAAAGGCTTTATGGAAGACGTAATTGTCCATAATTGTCCATTTTGGTTCATAATGTACTGCCTCTGCTGGGTAGGTCTGGAATTAAAAGAAAAAGAAATAGGGCCGCCTCAAGTTATGTAACAAATTGTTATACATTTGCAGGAAATATTTGATTTTTGTATGGAAGACGTGTTGTGATGTCAGTGGCTTTCATGTCCAGTGCTGTATTACATGCTGAGAAAAATCCACATCTGTAGTCTTTTGTCCTTGAATTATTAGACGAAGTAGAAGGTTCTGCATTGTTCTCGGTGGGATAATGTGTTTTACCACGGTCCCAACATTTTCAGGCTGAGATCTGCCCGGTCGTTATGAGGCATGTCTGGTGACCCTATGTGAAAGGCATGCACCTTTGCCGTAATATGTTGCTGTCTCCATACTCGCCAATTAAGCACATAATTATCATGTAGGGCCCTCATTTGGATGACATGTCTGCAAGATAGCTGAAGAAGATTATATGTTGCCTAGCAACATTCCAGTCCTTTAGCTGTTTCTTCTCCCGGCCCGTCTCTCATCAGTGGAAAGCATATAGACTTTGCCATCCGCTTTGCATTTCCAACACCATCGAACATATTGAACATGAAAAGTAAATCATTATATTAAGCAAAATAAGTCTGTGAGCAAAATGTTTAAATTCTTGAAGTAAGTTAAGCCAGCTAAAAATGAGCATTTAGAGACTTAGATATCTACCGAACAAGACAATGAATCTATTTTTTACTTACTTTAAGAAATCTTTTGATGTAAACTTTATTTTGTGCCTCTCTACGCATGTATGTTTTATGCTTGAGATTTTTGCTAAATTTAGAATATAAAATCAATTAAGTCTCTTGATATGGAACATTATACACAGAAGTGTGTTTTGAAGATGCATCATCATCGTATGACCTACTGAGCATGTGCTGCAAGGGAATGGATAGATACTTAATGATTTAGCATTAGCATTCCCTGTAGACTAATCGATTGCCTTGAAGATACCGAGTGAACATCTTCCCCCTTTGGCCAATGTGAAAATATGAATTTCCCTTACTATGAACTCAGGGACACATTCAAGAGCAACATTCAGACTGTGATGGTTAGATGACTTGTGGGGGGTTCCCAGTTCACAAACAGTGAACCAACACTGAAGCATCTGGGAAGCAAAGACTGGTTCGTCTGGTCCAATGCAATGGAGGAGCTACTACAGTGCAAACTGCTGAAAAAGCTCTAATAGAAAGGTATCAGAACACACCGTGTATCACAACTTGCTGTGTTTGAGGTTTCGAAGTGGCAGACAAAGTCAAAGTACCCATGCTGACCCCTGTCCATTACTGAAGGCATCTACAACGGGCATGAAAGCATCAGAACTCAACAATGGAGCAAGGGAAGGACGGCTAGTCAAACTAGAGGTGCCATCTTGCAACTTACAGGTCAGCATCTGCTGTCTTGGTGCAGATCACATCACACCTTCAGAGGTCTTTTGGAGAACTGTCTTGTCACGTTAGAGCTGTTTTGGCGACATTTAGGCAGGTGGTTTTACTGTTATAGCTAATTGGTGTACTTTCTGAAGCCTAATAAGCACCCTCGCTCATCCCGAAGCTGTTGACTCTTCAATCTGTGTAAACATAATGCTCTCTGTTTCATCACTTTGCGTCATCCTCGGGCCCTGAAGCACTAATGCATCTCTAGCCAGAGTTGATCCATGCTACAGCGCTAACGGACAAGTAATAAGCTCTTTCCCACTGAGGAGCGCCATGATCTGGGAAGTGATCAGAAAGCTGATATGAACACACAGTGGTGTGGTGGAAATATCATGGAGAGACAGCTGTGGTGTGAGGGAGGAATGCTTTTAATGGGTGAATGCTTTTGGATTAGCAGAAAAACAGAAAGGGGCCAAAACTGAAGTGCTTACATGACATTTTAGACTGAAAGGTATGGCACAGTTACTAAACGGCCCACAAGTGCGTTCCCGTTTAGTAACTGTGCCATACCTTTCAGTCTAAAATGTCATGCTTCTGAACTAATCAATAGCAGGGAGGATAGAAATGGCAACAAAAACCATCAGCTCAAATAAACAACAGAAAACCACCGTGCGAGTTTTACATTCAGAATACTCTCCAGATCTGCATGTTTTATGTTCTCTCATTCTCACTACAATGTCTCCATTTGATTGGGAGTTTTCCCTATAGTTTGATCAGCCTCACAATGCAAAAAAAACCCACCTTTGTCAGCAAAGCATTCCATTTTTAATTGAAATAAGATTTAATTTTTTTCCTCCAGGATGTGAAAAATGTAAAGAGCACTGCTTTCTACTGTCTTCTCCTGCTTTCTTCGAGTCGGACCACAACGTAAGTCCAAATGATTCTACGAGTGCTTTTCTTTGCCCAGTAGCCTAAGCTCAATATTTCGCGGCTTTTATAGCCAGGAACTCCCATAAAGGATTCACTGCAGCCAATTTACTTACTGTTTACTTTATGGCTCATTTAACGCACAGCAAAACCCAAAGCCTCCTCAGAGGATTGCCTCGACTCTTTATAAAGGCAGACACATTGCATGGTATCATGGACTGCCGGGGACCCTGCTGCATCCTCTGATACACAGCACCGGTAATGTCTATGGTGAATAATGAGTTATCCTGATATAAAGCCCGATGCTGATAATTCCTCGGCGAGAGGTGACAGTGCTTTCTCTGCCTGAAATTACTTTGGAATGCCTCCATGGCCCTGATGCCTTGAGGCTGAGCTTTTAAGGCCCCTGTTGTTTAGCTTTCTGTGGTTCCACATGGTACGACTGTGGCATTTTCTGTGTCTTTTGGCAGTCGGTGGTCGGTTTGTTTTGGGATAAACAAGCCTCTTAGGGAAAGAATGGGAGCTCGGCAAGGTGAGACTGCTCTTGGAATTGGCGCCTCGCAGACGTACAAGCTTTCCCACAATGGAGGAGGGCCGTAGGTGGCCTCTGGTAATCGTGACGGCTGCTTTTGGGTGAGTGGAATTCCATGGGCTGGATGAAATGCATGCTGCTTTCAGGGCAGGGTTATTGAAAGCGCTTCCAGCACAAAGGATCAATGACATGACTTTGCATGTCACCCCATTCTCTGGCTTTAATGAGGCATTCTGTCGCCCGAGGGGCAAAAAAGGAGAAAGACAGAGAGAAGGTAATGGCAGGGACAGCCAGGTTCTCACCCACTTTCCCACAGCCTGAGGTAAGAGAAGTGAGGGTGGACCCCGTTGCCTGTTTATGGTGCGACAGTTGCTGATGAATTTGAATGGAGAAAGATCACAGTGAAAGATCACAGGAGATGTTAGATTGGTGGAGTTCACTGGTAGCCTAATCTTAGTAGCCGAGGGCTTCTCTAATTGGTTACTTCTGAGTAGCCCAGGACTTCTCTAATGATTTCATCTTTCAGTAGAACCAGTTTTTCCATGTGCTGGACGGCACAAGGCTTCTATAGTGGGTAACACTCCTAACAGACTGAGTAGCTTGAGGTCCTAGTGACTCAACCAAGTATCTTTTTACCTGGAGATCTTTGATTTGCAAACTACACAGTCACCTTTCTTTCAGCCTGGCCATATTTGAGCCATGTCTCCCTTTTGGCCAGTCTAGACACTTTCTGAGAGGCTTATCTTGGAGCCGGGTCACATGATAGTGTTGTGTGCTCTGCACCTGAGAAGGCAGGCCCACCCAGTGCCGATTCTTTTTGTGTGCAATGTGATGAGAGATTAGAAGTAGATGAGTGAGTGGTGTGTATATGTGTGTGTGGGTGGGTGAGTGAATGAGCATGTATTACAGGAGTAATCAGGCCGATTAGCTGCCATTGTTTGCTCACTGTTTGCCCAGCTGCATCTTGTGCTATGAAGCTTAGTTTTTTTCTTTTTTAATTCAGTTTGTCTCTTCATGCAGCTCCATACGGTGTCCAATATTTAGTATTTTTAGTATTTCGATCAACCTCGTGGAATGGGATAGAATGGGATGGAAAGTCATCAAGCCAATTAACTGTTTGCTGACTGTAAGAGATGTTAATCGGCGAAGTCTTTAGGCGTCTACCAATGCATCACATTTGCCTCATCCCAGCTGCCAGTCAGGCTGTTTCACAGTCTAAAGTCCCACTTTCTGAAGAATTACACATGAAGTGGACAAGTTAGATGAGCTGATTACAGCAAGAAATGAAGATATTCACAGAAGGACCAACTGTGCAAGCGCCAGTTAGTAGAGAGAAGAGGCTGAGTGATGACAATTTAAGCTGAATTTGGATGTAATTGGGGAAACCGCATATTGAGCCCTTGCAACAGATGTTCAATATGGCAGTGGCTACAGTGGAGTAACCCAGATTCATGTTGAGCAGATTTAACCAAGAATGGTTTCTGGTTGCAGTTCTTGCTTACATTCAGTGCATTGTTCTGTCAGTGGACGTCATTTGGGCTATTTTACACCGTCTACCCACAAAGATTTTGCATAAATGAAGTAAACAAGTCTGTAAGTAAGGTCATGGAGAGTTGGAGATGGATCTTTTAAACACATTTGTACTATCTGTACAAGGGCAGGATGATATTACAATGTTTAAATCTTACGTGTAAACCAATAAAGCTATATCATCTAATGCTCAGATTAGACTGTCCACTTCATAAACCAGTTAAATGCTAAAGTGACTCATTTCAATATTTTCTCATGTAATAGCAACCAATCAGTAACATGATGGATCGAAATTACAAATTACATTCATGAAACAAATCGCTCAGTTGTCACTCAAATTGACTTCAGTACTTCAAATTACCCTATGCCTCCCGGTAATTTGGGTGGGTTGTCATATGAGTGCAGAATGGACAACGCAAAGGCTGGCGTGGGTTTAGTATGCACAAGCGATCTACGTACGCATAATGCATGATAAAGAACATGCATAATTAAAGCAGCACTTGATGCCCCACTGTTTGTCTCATTATGTATACACAAGCTGGGCTTTCTCATAAGAATCGGTACTAATGCTGAGTAATATTGAATTTGAACTTCTGCATTATGCATCTGCTATTGGGTTTGAACTTCAAAAAGCTGCATTTCATAGGCTACCCATTAAGAAAAGCTGTGATAAATGTAAAAAACCCATAAAACCATCTACCATGGCACACTGTTGGTAAAGTAAAGTAAGGTGGTAAAGTGCAAACTATCTTTATGTCGAGGACGCAGCTCCAATATTGTCTAGACACCACTTGACATGTCCAGACACCATTTGCCTGTAAACCATACATCACTTCTCTGACAGTATATATATGGAACGTCGGAGAGAAATAATGAGTTGATTCCTTATCGTTTTTCTTTGCGAAGCAGTTGAAACGCTGCAAGATGGGGTCCCTAACCCTAACCCTAACCCTAACAGTCCTCAGTTAGCGCAGATCCGGTGTTGCGCAGTGTGCATCAAAATGTAGTGAAGCGTTGTCCTAGCACGAAAAAAAGCCCTAAATCGTGATCTATCTTGCACAATATGTCCATTAGCACAGTATGTTCTTTTCATATGAACACTTGCCCAAAACAGTCATTTCACTTCTCATCTACCTCAGCCACACACAGATTATGTTTCTGTCTCTATATATTTCTTTATAGCGCAGAATCTTTTTCTTATTTTATTTTTACTCTGTTATTATATTTTATTTTCTTTCCTATCTCTCTTAAGTAATCAAAGGTCATCAGTTTTGGGAATTTGCACAGCCTAAGGTGTAATTTGGGGTACATTTTACTTGTGCAACTGTGTATGTGACAAATAAGAAGATTCTGGAAACTTCGAGACTCAAGATTCACAATATTGTGCAACACTATTGCAGGATAGACAAAACAAAGTGCAAAATAGACGTCTGCATGTATTTATATGTATTTATAAGTGCAGAGTGCCAGCAGACGGGTATAGATGTGGAATACAGAATACACAATATGTATATACAGTAACCCGCCGGTTTTACGCAGATCAGGAGTCGCAGAATCAGCCTCAGTGGATTTTTTCTGAAAACCGAACTGATAATTGTATGCGGAATTCCCCACAACAATGCGGAAACTGCAAATATTCTCCGCAATTTTTTTTGCTTTTTAATTGGCTACATTTTCTTTTTGCATTTTACTTCAAAGTTGTTTAGTAAATTTTATTTACTAATAACATAAATACTAATCCAAATATAAATTCAGCAAATTTTTCAGTTATTGGCTGCTGCCCTCCTGTTCTTGTTTTTCGTTTCGTTCTTCTAAAAGCCCTAAGGTGCCTTCTGGCAATGCACTTTAGCACAAGAGAACGTGTAAGACACTCCAGAAGAAGGATGAACTACTGGATATGCTCAGAGAAGGAAACCGCTGTCATCAAGGAGAGCACCGTAAGTTACATAAAGAAGAACGAGGACCATGTCAGCTTCTGTAGCAGTGTATTTTTTTTATACCAAAGAAAACACCAGTGCAAGAATTACAGTGTAGTCTATACAAGGGTAATATCGGCATTTACATTCTAGCACTGCAGGTGTTCAGTGTAAACTGTTCAGTACATAGGGGTTTTTTTTACATTTTCGTTAAGGCTAATGTATTAATCTGAGTTGGAATGGGATCATATTTGGCGGCATATTTAGGGTTTACACTATAAAATTAGAGATTTTTAGGCTTTTTTTTTTTTTACCACAACACAACAACGCAGTGTTTCACTATACGTGTGTGCTCTTGGAACGTAATGAGGTTGGACCCAGAAGAAAGGAATGGAGCCAATACAACTGCAATGGAATATAGAATAAACTAAAGCTCCTGAAGATATACCTCTGGGAGAACCACCAGTGACTGCCTAGTTCCCTTTTTAGAGTACACCTATCAACGCGTGGATCACCTAGACCCTTTTTGGTAACATGGTTCACTTGGAAATCCAGGGAAAATCCAAGGAAAATGCTAAATTATTTCGCACCAACACTGAAAATGAAGGTTGTCTATACAGTCACTCCTATGCAAGGGCAACGTACACGTGGTCATCATATTGCAAAGGTGTGTTAAGCGGTATGTTAGGTGCATGGCAAGAAACTGTGTGTCATCTGTTTCCCCTCTCAAGCAGAATCTGGTTGCTGTACGTGTCCCATTTATATGCCTGTAATAAATTATTCATCAGAGGAGAAGCACTTTCGCTGAGATGCCCTAAAATGACAATTTATGTGACTGGGTTAATTGTACAGGACGAATCTGCTCTCAAACCCTTTTTCCATCTCCTCAACAAAAAAATGCATTCACACACACACACACACACACACACACACACACACACACACACACACACACACTATTGCAAACAGTACCTGCAAATGTTGATCTTTTCCCGCATTGCAAATTGCAAACGACCCAATCAGGTCATCGTTTTTGATGATCTGCATGAATGGCAAGCTTCTGACCATAATCTTGATTAGAAACGCGACGTCCCAAGCATTAAAAATTCATGCCACTTCTCAAGCAAGCAGCATGCTCCGACTGGGAATTCTGGGCTGTTTATTAATCGGGAGAAAGAAAGTTTGCATCGTTTTATTTTAAACTCCAGTAATCTTTGACCTCAGGGAGATGGCTCGGGGGCGAGTGCGCATAGACTTCATAAACCAGAAAGTGGACTGCTCGGTTCTTCTTAGACAAATGCAACCTCACTGCAAGTAGCTCACCCGAACGTGCAGAAAAGCAACTCACAGAAGAACAACTTGCTAAAGAACTTGTGGAAGACATCCCAGGGTTCCTTATGATAGAGATTTCAGACACTTTTCTCTTGAACGGGTGGTCTAAGTGAAGCTACAGGATTGTATTGTGGGCTTTTTGTATGCAAATAAATTCCCACACAAACACAGTTCATCTATATTTGCTAAAGTGTAGGAATTTGACATGCTTTCATCAATAATTGGTGCAACCAATGTAGCCGCAAGTACAAATAATCTTTTTTTGGCTAATATTTTCTAGACACCACCGGCTAGGTCACTCTACGGAGTTCTTTCTCTCTTTGGTGTATGATATATGGTTTGCTTGCTTGATTGTTGAGTAACATCTTGAAGAAAACTGCTAAGATACTATTCATCTTATAAGTAAGTCATGTACTGGTAAGTAAGAAGTCATGCACTGATGTTGCTCTGCTTGAATACGTCTCAGATGGCCACTCTGCAGCAAACCCAGTAAAGGCTTGTTGAAAACCAGCTGGGAGTGAATTTTTGTTGAGCAAGTGCCATGTTTGTCTTCTCCAGTAACACTCTGCTCCAGTAACATCCTCCTGCGGTGCAGAAATAATTTCCACACTTAGTTCCATATGGACCTGCGCTGAAGATATGAACAGCTGAGCTTCTGTCTGATGTGGCCTTATATAGTGCTACGTGTTTCTCCTGCCTTTGGTTTGATAAAAATAAAGCAGAGTGGAGTGCCATGGATTCAGCCCTTTACAGATGTTTGCAGATAATGTGGAGCGGTATTAACGATCGGCGGACGTTCTCTGAAATGTTCTCCTGCTGATGCAAGAGTTCACTGCACACCTTTAGGAGCGTAAAACCGAATTACATCCTCTTCTTGGTTGTCCGTGTGCAATCATGTCCAAACAGTCAGGGCCACTTGTAAACCAGGGAGTGCAGATCCCACTTCTTTTGAGCAGTATGTTCAACTGAAAGAGGCGAATCCCAAGGAGCCCAAGATGCCATTGTTTTTTTTTAGTATGTCCTTGTCATCATTTTTAATACCTTAAGTGAAAAAGCAAATCGGATTTGAAGCCCTGCGAACACGAAGGCTCTCTGGGACTTTGCTTTGTCACTTTACGTTAGCCACACTCAAATGGATTTCTTCTAACGTAGAACAGTGCAGTGCTGCATGCTGTATGCCTCTCCAGTGCCTTGATCGTTTCGACACTGCATAATACAGAGTCGCTAAAAGTCGACATTTGCTAAAACCAGCTTGCATGCAGTATGCATTAATAAGCCACCACATTAAAACCACTGACAGGTGAAGTGAATTGTTTCATTACAGTGGCACAGAGTGTGTTTGTGTATTAGGCAGCAAGTAAGCAGCCAGTTCTTGAAGTTGAGGTGTTGGAAGAAGGAAAATGGGTTAGCTTAAAGATCTGAATGGCTTTGATTATGGGCCAAATTGTGATAGCTAGGTGAAATCAGGTCAAATCAGCAGGTCCAAGGAAAACCAAACACGGTCCAAGGAAGGGAAACCAGAGAACTCATAACATGATCAAGCTAGCCTTCCAAGACTGAATGAAGTCTAGCCTTTCTGCTTAGTCCCACAGAAGAGGGAACGTAGCACAGATTACTAAGAAAATCTCTGCTGGCTCTGACAGAAACACATAGTGCATCACAGCGGAGTTCCATACTAACACTGTACATTACAAAGCACCATGGTCTGGTAGGATATATCACATTTTGTGGATGGTCAGGTGCGTGTGCATCACTTATCCGAAGAAGAAATGGCACTAGGCAGGATGGAAAGTGAGCAGAGGTAGTGTGATGCTCTGGGCAATATTCTGCTGGGAAACTTTGGCTCATTCAAGAAACTGCATTCAAGTGGAGGTTACTTTGACTCATACCTCCTTCACGACAATGATATTCTCTAATAGCCGTTTTCTGAAGGATAACGTGTCCTGCCACACTGCAGACATTGTTCTGGAATGGTTTGAGGAACATGGCAAAGTGTTCAGGTTTGCCCTCCACATTCTCCAGTTCTCAATCAGATCTAGAATACGTGGGATTTGCTGGATGAAGGATCTGCTGTTAATGTTTTGGAGCCAGATGGCACAGCACACCTCCAGAGATCTTGTGGAGTTTGTGGCTTGATGTGTAAGAGCTGTTTTGGCAGCACACGGGGACCTACACAATATTAGGAAGGAGGTTTAATATTATGGCTAATCCATGTATTTACCATGAAATCTAACTGGAAAGTGCCATTTTTTATTGGTTTGGAGACGTCTAGCAATTTTAAAATGTTCTTGAAAATGTTCCCACATACTCACTAAATATCCACTAAATTAGTCTTACTTTATACATGAGGTATCTTTATCCCTATGAATTAAAACTCTAATGACCGATATATTAAAACATCCAATTGCTGTGATGTCACTCAGCGGCACTCAGCCGTTTAAAGCACCTTTGGGCTTGAAGAGCTTTAATTTGCGCTTTTAATAATATTTTGGCAAAGAAAAACTGTCAAATCATAATTTAGGCAAAATCTTTCTTCACAGCCAGCGTGACACTGTGATGAACATGAAGCTGAGTGTTGAAGGATTAGCAAATAGCTCTTTGACATCAGAGAAAAATGAAACACAGTGAAAATGAAACGTTAATCAGATTTTTTGATGAAAGCAGAGTGGAATGTGGTTTTCCACCTCGTCCACACGGACGTTCGAAATGAACGCGCTCTGAACGCCATAGGCGTTTTTGTGGCGTTTGGTAGCGACGCTGGATCGACGTCAGCAAGGCGTTCGACGCCATCCGGCCGAACGGACGTCTGAACCAGGCATTTTTCTGGCGTTCGTGACGCCAGGTGAGCGCCTATTGAACGCCGCCAGTTTTTCTGCTCATTGAAGCAAATCAAAGCGTCCACACCGCGTTCAGCCCCGGCGTTCGGATGGCGTCAAATAAACGCTGCATGCAACGTTTTCTTGGCGTCAAAATCCCGAAGAACGCGAGGAAAAGGCTGGCATCAGACTAACGCCAGTCGAACGCCTTGCTGACGTCGATCCAGCGTCGCTACCAAACGCCACAAAAACGCCTATGGCGTTCAGAGCGCGTTCATTTCGAACG
>JBBJLR010000139.1:7087224-7101775 GCA_037577145.1 Brachypetersius gabonensis | reverse complement strand
GGTACCAGCTCTTATAACGTCATCTGAGGTACCAGCTCTTATAACGTCATCTGGGGTACCAGCTGTGTAGTAGACTGAACGGGGGGGGGGCGGCTATGTATGAAGGCGGCTATGAGAGGGGCTATAGGGGGTGTGGGGGTGACTCAAAAACGTAAAAAACGTGCTTTATCAAAGCTCTGCTTTAATAGCAGTAATATAACGTTTTGTTATAGGACAAATTGACTACTTAAATACACTCATGAACCAAATCAAACATAAGTGGGGGCGGGTGTGCCCTTTGCAACATTTCATATCATTTTCCTCCGTAATATATACTGTAACTGTATATTAAAAATGCAAACAGAAACTGTACAGCTAAACTTAATTTCAACACAAGAGGAGAACTTTTACAATATATTTCTTTGGTGGTTCCTACAGTGAGCAGTAATAATAATTTATATAAGTGATTAACAGGGTGGAAGTCAAACACTCACCCCATCAGGTGTATATGCTGTCAGGGATATATATATATATATATGATTCTATATCTTTCATGTTTAAAATGGAGCTCCAAAACAGAAGGTGGATGTTAAAGATAAAAAAAAATAAAATGAGAATTAAATTGAAAACAATAAGTGAGATGATTTCAAATAAAGTCTTAAAGCGAACTGATATAAAACAGCTAATAAAATGCAGCTTAAATGCTAATAAAAATGGTGTCAGCTGCTTTTTACAGCCTGGCATGGTGCCGGGCAGATTTAACCAGGTGAAGCGTTAGAGAGAGGAGACCGCTTCACTAGTCTTTCTGTGGGAACGTTCAATAGAGCAGCACTTGATGATTTAAAAAATGGATTTGGAAAACAGCCCAAGCCTGTATGTGTGCGTGAGAACCCCTGAAAGTGCACCAGAACCTGCAAATCTGTCCTAAAGGAACCAGGCCGCCACTACCGTGGTGCTGAAACTGGCGTGATATTTTCTGTATGTGCGAACTCTCTTTAACAGCGGGTTGAGGACAGAGAACTTTTGTCAATCACTCTTACGCTAGAGTGTCGTTTTCATTGCATCCGAGAATCTGAAGTCCCACTCTCATCCATCAGCTGTCCACAGTCTGACATTATTTCCTGTAAATAGGATCTTAGACACTGTTGGGGACATTTGACCTTATTAAAGAATGGCCTTATTGATCTGGAGTCACCCCAGGCTTTCTTTTAGAGGGCCGGTTTCATACCCAGAAATGGCCGGGTATTGATTTTAATATCGGAGTGTTGGCGAGTTTTATCTGGAAACTCTGCCTCAGACGCATTCCTTCGTCTGTACGCCTGTGTGAGAGTTCACCGACTACAAGGCCAAGCCTGTATTCACATATTACTTATTTATACTTCTTTACAGAACGCATCTATTTATTAATTCCTTCCATTCCTTTTGTTTTTGTGAAATACACTATATCGACAAAAGTATTGGGACGCCAGACCAGGGCTTTAGTGGGCTTTAGTGTTTCTGGAGGAACTCGTTTGTACTGCCTTAATAAAGATTTGGATGTAGGGTGGGTTGAGACGTCTGAGTGTATTTAATGCAAATAACTGGAATGAGTACTGACTTTGTGTTTATTAGCCATGTTGATTTTCTGGGTTATTAAGTTTTCATCTTTGCAGTGCATCTTTGCGGAAAGTGGATAACGGTGTAAGTTTAGATTTTTCTAAACCACTCCCTTAAGGATTTTCTCAAATCTGGTCATGGAGGGCCAATCTGTACTGGACAGTCAAAGACTGATTTAAACAAAGAGCGTCATTTTCACTGCAGTGATTGTTTTGCTGCATTTCCCTGCTCTTTTTACTGCGATGAAAAAAACATGAAGTACAGAGGGGAGGGCAGGGGGGGGGCGGTGTAACAGCATCATTCATCAAACTAAAACAAGGACCCCACAGGTCAAATCTGACACTACATATAAATAAAGGAGCAATAGAAGAAAAAAGTATGTTAAATCAAAACATGTTTCAGATTTTCTTGGGTGGGGGTGGGGGGGGGTGTTCACATATTTCAGAACAGGTATGAATAGCTATTGAGGTCGTATATTTTAATGTGTATTTCAAAATAGATGTGTATTGTCCTTTTTGGCCTTTTAATTTTTCATTGAGGGGGTCATATTTCAAGGAGCGGTGGAGCGTGGAGCTCAGGCGTGGTGGAGTGATGGAGTTTAGGAGTGGCGGATCTCTGAAATGATGGAGACTTCAGAGATCCACCACTCCACCCACTGCCGAGATCCACCATTCCATCTCTCCAGAGATCCACCACCCGTCAAATTCCAGAGCTCCAGGAGTGGTGGAGCTCAGGAGTGGTGGAGCTTTAGAATGGTGAAGTGGTGGAGCTCAGGAGTGGTGGAGCTCAGGCATGGAAGGAGTGGTCGATCTCAGGAGTGGGAGGAGTGCTGGAGCTCTGGATCTCTCAAGTGGGAGGAGTCTAGGAGAACCCTCCTCTCCTCCCTCACAGGGGGCTGAGTGACTTCACGGTATATTCAAAGCCCACCAGCCATGGTGAGCATTATTTTTGCAGGCTGAGGAGCAGAAGAGCTGCGGAATTACTCTGTTATTAGATTGAGAAAACACACACACACACACACACACACACACCCCGCCACACGTACTCTCGTCCTGTGTGTGAGAACGAGCTGTGGAGCTCGTGCACACCCACGTCATGTGATTACCTTCTCTTTTGCAGTCTTTACTTTCTTTTTTTTTTTTCCCCTCCTTTCCTCCTTTGCCGCTCTCATTCCGTGCAGGAGCTGCAGCTTCAGTCAGAGAGAGCACCTCGCTGGATTTGCCTCTGTGAAGAAGAAGAAGAAGAAGAAGACGAAAGTGTTGGAGGGGAAAGGGGAGTTCTTTTTTTTTTTTTTACAAACAAAAGCATCGAGACTTTTAAAGTACACCTTTTTATTTCATCGTTGGATGCTTCTTTTCTGATTTTTTTTTTATCTCCGTGAAGACACGCCGGAGGGATGTTTATCAAGTTGACCTAGTCCACGGTTAGTCTCATTCCTCTTCTTAATTAGGACGAAAAAAACATGAACATGCTCCCGACGTGGGTTAGTCCTGCGGGTTTACGGAATCCTCTAGACTAGATATGACCGAGGACACGCTGGAAGTCCTGTTGTTTTTTTTTTTTGTTTTTGTGCTTTAACTGTTGAGTGAGAGGACAATTTGAGGTTCTTCTGTAGGACATACGGTCAGTGTTAGCTGTGGTGGCTGAGAAAGAGGGCGTCTTTAGCCTGACAGGGGATAAACACAGAAAGAAAAAGCAGTTATAGCTACTATGTAAAGTCTGGAGGTAAGGGACCTAGTGGCAGAAGGCTTTACACCTTTTCCCAAGTCTTTACCTGCTGTGTTTTATTTATTTTATCCATGTAAAGACAGCTGTGTCTTCTTGTGCCCCTGCCAGGCTAGCTTTGCTAGCGCCCAGGTTCTTGAACAGGTGTTAGCACGTTAGCTATCTCCGAGAACCACCAAACCACCTGAACGACCTTTTTTAATCTGTGTTTACACCTTTGCGTGCTACATGTATATCTATGTATGCAGTTAGTACCATCTGAGCCGCATGACATGCCTTCTCTTTTCCCCTTTCGTCCTTTTTGAGCTAGAGTTGCTCCGTTCCACCTTAAACGGTGCAACATTTAAGGTGGAACTGGGCACAAAAAAAAAAAAATGCCCACTTTAATGACATTAGGCTGTTAAATGAGATCGAGAAGACAAATCTACACCTTACAGAGTCATACAAACTAACCCTAGTCAGATTGGTCACACTTGAACGCGAATTCTCCCTCTCAGTTGTGGGAAAGTAGACCAGGGAAGGGATCTTGAACAGAAAGGCTGTAAGATAATGTCCACGTCAAGTTGAAATAAAGTTTAATTTTATTATAAAAACATCGGCTTTTGATCTTATACGAAGCTTTAGATTTAACAGTAAAAGCTGCTCTCGGTCGTTTTCGTGCTGAAATGCTTCGTGGCTTGTTTTTATGTGCCTGCTTGCTGAACAGATCCAGTGTTTTTTGGCTTGACATTCAGAAATTCAGTGGCCTGTGAGACGATCTTGTGTGTGTGTGTGTGTGTGTGTGTGTGTGTGTGTGTGTGTGTGTGTGTGCGAGAGAGAGAGAGAGAGACAGAGAGAGTGTCAGTGTCGGAGAGAGAGGGGAAACAGCATAATCTGTGGATACTTACTCCATACTGTCCAGAGAGAGAGATGGTATGTGAGCTTCTGTTTTAACCCAGTATTAACAGGATCTGGGAGATCTTGGCTTTATCCTTATAATATTACATACTTATTTACATCGTTTTTATCCGTGTTTATCATGTTTATCACGTTCTGCTCTCCATGGAGACGTTTTTCCCTCCACCTTTTTTTGTGCAGCAGCAGCAGCAGCCCAGCAAAAACACTGTCCTCTCTGTGAATGTCACCTCTCTAATTTAGTTGTTGAAACTAGTTTGAGAAAGGTTGATCTTTTCTTTGGAGCTTTCTTATTTTGCCTTTTTTTTTCTCCAAGTAAATAAATAAGAGCTGATCTAAAGTGTTTTAATTCATCTAGGCCAACATTTTTGAGCTCCTAAATGTGGATCTGAGGCTCCTTGCATGGTTTCTGGCTATTCCCATCCATTCCTTTAGCTGTTCGGTTATTTCTTTCTTCCGATCAACACGAGCATTGGAGTCCTCAAGCATTGTCTCTTGATTCATGTCTTAGACTCTCTCCTTAATCCCAGGGCCCAGGTATGTGGAGTTTATTAAGCCCAGAGGAAGCAAATGTTCCAAATAAGATATCCGCTTAATCTCGTTTACCTCTCCCAGACATGGTTAAGTTCTGTTTTTTTCCTCCTATTTTTGGATTTTGGCCTCTCTGATTGATGAAATGTGAACCAAATACGATGTATAAACTGTCCAGTGTAGAGGGACAGTGTGTTTTTCCTGTTGTTTTTGGATTTTGGCTCCTCTAATCGACTAAATGTGAACCAAATATTATGTATATACTGTCCAGTGTAGAGACCATGTGTTTTTTTGGGTTTTTTTTCCCTTCTTTTTTGTCTTCGTGCTTTTGTTAATCTTTTCCAAGAGGGACTAACGGGGGAGTCAGGATAAAAGAATGCATTAATACAGTATTAATCAAAGTACCGAAGTCGAACACGTAAGAAAAGGGTTATAATGGAGGGATGGTGTTGCAGGAGGAAGAATCCTTTGAGAGAAAGACAGGCTGTGTTATTCTGTGCCCCCGCCTGTAGGCGACGTTGGCCTGGCCTATATGTTACTGCACTGTAGTTCTGTCCTGGCATGTAGGCTGCTCTATGTTGGCATGCACACGGACTATTTTCTGCCAACTCCCTCTTCCCCCCTCAGGGGAAAAACTAGAGGAGGTGGGATAAAATTAGAAGACAGGCATAAGTTTCCTAATGTCTTCTTCTCTTTTTTTTCCCCCCCTGCTCTCAGGTTTATGACGCCACTACAGATTGTGTTTCACATACTGAACATGCTTTCTTAGTTGCCTTAAAATGCCCCACGAACGCTGCGTTCCTTGGCGTGGACTCGTTCTCATACCTCCCAACGAGCTGTTAAAGATAGTGAGTACTAATTTGCCACCGGTGTCCTTGGTATAATTACGACGGTGGGGTATTACTGCCACCCTCGAGGCTGCTGCCTTGCAAGGCTGTTTTGGTGGATTGTACCGAAGCAGATAAACAGCAATATTGATTGTTTTTGTCCTGAGAACAACGGTCTTGGCTCTCGCTTGCTTGTGAATCATACTCCCTTTTGAAATTGTTGTCGACGTAATTGTGCTGTTGTTGACGTAATTGTGCGTACGGCAACTAGCATTAAAAATAAAACTATCGGTCCGTGTAGATTTTGCTTTCTAATTGTTACAGTAAATGTTCTGTGCATACAGCATTCCCCGTCTTGTCTTCGTGAAGCTCAATGCAGGACTGTAATGCAGCCATTTTCAGTTTCCACGCCTTTAGTTTACCACGCCTTTAGTTTAGTTTTGTGTAATGATTTTAATACAAAACTAATGTTATCTTGCGTTTTAAAATGAATTATTAATATCCCTGTTCTTCTCTTTCTCTTTACTTGCTGTCCTGATGAAGCTAGGGGTGTGTTGTTGTTTATAAGTTGTGTGGATTTGTTGGGTCACTATTTTGCCCAAGTACTTGTCAACATCTTTTACCACAGAAAATATTGTTAATGGAACTGAACGTGGAAAAATGTGTGTAGTTACACCCCTTTTTGTTCAGGTGAGGGGGCTGACATCACCAGTTAATAATATTCCGCTCCAGCTTTGGAAAAACTCCATAGCTGCAATAGCAGCGTGTTATTTTTGGGTTTTTCCTGCTGCAAGGTGAAGTGCCATCCACTGGTTGTTTTTTTTTTTTTTTTGGGATCCAAACGGTTAAGATGCTTCAGGATTTGTCCTGCTGCTGCTGTCAGCAGTCACGTCATCAGGGAAGCCAAGTCCAGTTTCACTGCCCATGCCACAATTTTTCTGATGAGGTGGTTTGTTATTTGGATTAAGTACCTTATTTTCCTCTTCATGCTTTCTGAGGGTTTTACTGATTCCAGGTCAGCATTTCTTGAAGCAAATCAGTGGTTTGCTTTTTGGGATAAATCCTTTAAGGTCTTACAGATAATATTGGTTTTTAATAATCGTCTGTCTTGGGTGTTTTTGTTTATTAATCTTACCCTATATTGGGAGATTGATGGGGCCCCACTGCTGTTGCTAAACTTAGTAGTGTTTTCTTTGTAGCAAACTCAGAGCAGTCAGTATTAACTAGCTGCTATTTACAACGTGGGGTGGGTTTTGGGGGAGGGGAGGTGTACAAAAAGGCATGTCTGCTCTGAGATATTTTACATTTTCCATCGATATCGACTAGCCGCAGTAAACAGTGTGGTAACCTCGCCAGTTGGTGTTGACGTCTAGGGGAGGGTCAATGTTAATATTGCATGGAGCGGCCACAAATAAATCAATGTGTGGGAATCCCTGAATCTGTTGCTTTCGACACGTTCGGC
Organism: Brachypetersius gabonensis; assembly: GCA_037577145.1. Classification (NCBI taxonomy): domain Eukaryota; kingdom Metazoa; phylum Chordata; class Actinopteri; order Characiformes; family Alestidae; genus Brachypetersius; species Brachypetersius gabonensis. The sequence goes on along the minus strand of JBBJLR010000139.1, from coordinate 7,094,761 downwards.
AGCATTTAATGTATTCTGGCGTTGACCTCTCCAGAATCTTGACCTTTTGTTCTAAACTAATGATGCTACATTATAAAGAAAGCCCAGGAATGAACAGTTGAATAGAAAAATATGAAATGGTTTATTTTCTGTATGAGTTGGCTGTTTTTTTTACGTTACAGTCTAATGTTTTGTTGTACAGCAATAGGTAGCACTTTGATGTATGTGTTTGTGGTCAAGCTGTGACCCCCTTTTTATAGAGAGCTAATGTTAGCTCTGAGGCTTTGCTCCACTTGCTTTTAAAAATAGCTAGGGAAAAAATGAGCCATTCATTTCTACTGGTGACACATCTCTGGTTTGGTGATGGCAAGCCTTCAGCCTCACCTAAGTCTCCAGCAATAAAGTCTTTCAACTGGGATTACCATTTTGACCTGAAGGCAAGGTCCCGTGAAATTCCATAGCCGGGGAGTGTGTTTTCACATACCTGCCTCCTCTTTACACAGCTTCCTTGTTTCATAATCAAACATGTAAGCTGGAGTCATGATTGGATTTGAGATTAGACGGTGCAGGCGGGCAAACACAAGTTGCGGTGCGTGGAGGTATCCGCGCGCTCGCAGCATAAGAAACTCTTTCTTCGCTGCCACAGCTCTTGTTTATTTTCCTGTGAGCTGCTCCTGCCTTTTGAGGCACTGTCTGCTGCAGCGCAGCACTGTGCAGTAGTTCACACTTCAATTGCAGCCTAACCTAGATTTCTGTAGTAGTGCTTGTAAATAACCCGAGGTTCTGTTTTAAAGGAAAGGGAGGAGGGGCAGGAGCGTCTCATCCTATGTACTGTATGATCGTATAACAGATCTGCATTGTGTGCAGGCTTTTGACAAGCCAAGAACGGCGCTTACTGCAGACAAAAGGATGCATTCGTTGAAGAACTGCCAATATTGGCACTTTTCCACTGGCGCAAGGAACCGCGCCGCACCGTGAACAAATGTTTTTCCATTACAGATAATACCTGAGCCGTACCCCTGCTGCTTGACGGCAGAGCCGAAAACGGGGCCTGGCTGAGCATCGCAGCTTTCTGATTGGTCAAAATACACTGGAAAATCAAAGCATACTGCAACTTACGTGCGGCACAGTTTGGTTTATGTATAGCATGGTTCCTGTATACAGTACCTTATAATGGTCTTAAGCTGGCCTGATTGGTTAAGGAAATCAGTGTTTGTAGCAAATTCTTGACTTCTGTTTGTAATTCTATGTTTTCAGTTGGAACAGAAATTTAGACCATTTGAGAACTTTAAAACCCAGTGATATAGAAGATGTTCCCATATGATGTTATCAGGCAGTTTATGTGACTCTTTTGTTTTAAAAGAAAATTGTTTTAAACCACCACCATCATCACATTTTTGCTTGCTGAATCGCTTGTTCGGCATCAACGTGGCGTCATCGTTTAAACTAGACCTGTGTGTTCTGCCATGAACTGGTTCAACTGCCCCCTGTTAGAGAAATCTAATCCTGATTGTTCAGAATTATCCACTCTGCTTAGTGGTTTTTATGCGCAGGCCTGTAATGGGCAAAAATTAGCTGTGTAATTGGCTAAACCGAACCATTACTGGCAACAACAGCTGTACTGTTGGCCCTGGATCTGGGAAGAAAAACCTACAAACTCCCACCCTAAGATTTTATGATGCGGAAGGAGCTGTTTGGCTTTGTCCAAACCTGAGCTTTGACATTTTGAAAGAAAAAAACAGCTGTGAGTAAATGTATGACCTTGCAGTTTCGCCTCCGTGAAGCATTCCCACAATACTATGATAAAACCGCCTTTCAGTAGCTAGAATACCAAGCAAAGTGTTAGAAGAATCGCCTCGGTCTCACCCACTGAATTTTTCTTTCCCTTCCCTGAATGTTTATTTCTATAGTGTCAATGGAAGGGGACTGAATATCAGTAGAACTGGAGTTCAAAGAAGGTTAGTGATTAGTAAGTCAACTGCTGTTCAATATGTTGACTAGATACTATAGACTGTTGTTCTGTCCGGCTGGACTGTATAATAAGTAGACCTAATGCAACAGATGTATTTATTTTCACCTTGGCAGTGCCTCATCTCTAGGTATGGCTGTTTGCTCGTAATGGTCTGTCTTCAGTTAGACAGCTGTGATTTGAGATCACCACAGTGGACACTGCCAATTAATGTTTGTCGGAACTGGTTTGTGTTCAGCAGTCCATGAATGGGGGAGGAGTTCCTCTCCCTCTTCTTTTTACCCCACCCCACAGTCCTGGCAGGTTGAGGTACTCTTTGACCTCTCTGCAAATTACCTAGGTTTTCCCGAAGTGAGAGAGTGTCTGTTGTGATGTATTTGGAGTGCGCTAGAGAAGGGCAATTGTTGAGATGCCTATGCTGAGCTCAGTGAACCGCTAAACCCCCAAAAGCCAGCACTGCTGCTGCTCAAACCCCCCCTCCTCCTCACCCCTCCCCCCCAAACTCAGAGTGAAAGAAAGGGACCACCTGCAATTACTTAACAGATTAGACTAGCGAACAGCAGGGGAAAGTGAGGGTGGTCATTGAGGAAAATGTCATTTGGACTCAGAGCTCTGCCTATTCATACCCACCTGTTCTTTCACAAAAGAAGTAGTCATACGAATGGAATGTGGTTTCATGTGGGCTTCCTTTTGAAATCACCTCGGCAGGAATCATTTGCAAAGTGCTCGGGTTAATTGATAACCTATTAACCTAAAAGATTAGGTTTCCTTTTCTTTCTTTTTTTTTTTTTTTACCACATTTAAATGCAAATTAAGGGTTTACACAAGTATGTGTGGATCTCGTCTAAAGTACAAGATTAGGCCACTACCCTGTTAATCATCAGATTTTCTGAAAACCAGACCGCAGTTTGATCAGTCATATCTTTAAAATAAAGAAAAGAAAGGAAAACACTGAGCCTGCTAAACAGATTCGAAAGGCGTTCTTATCTTTCCAGATAAAGAAAATAACGGTCTAGACTGTTGTTCCTCTGCAAACTCCTTGACCCGATTGTTCCCCGATATCCTTTGAGCTGTGTCCTTGACACTGATCTCTGTTTGATTTCGGGATATGTCGTTTTAAACCCAAATGTAGCTCAGCACCTCGCAAGACATTGTCTTTTGTTTCATAGGAGATTACCTGGGGGAAAAAAATGAATGAATAGCTTTAATGTCGAAATCCTGCTTTTGAAGTGGTGCTGTGAAATGCGAGTTTAGAAGTTTTATGCCTTAGAAATATGACTTTGATGAATTCTGTGCAGGCCTTGGTCTCCCGGTGAGCTGTTTTATTGGCAATTAAGCTCAGCAATTCAGATTGAGAAGTGAACAAGACGTGGGTTTGAAATTCAGGGCATGTAGCTAGCCTGTGAATCGGCCACTCCCGGCAAATCTGAAAGCCCTCGGTTCAATTTTAAGAATGCCGCTGCTCCTGCAGAGATATTCCCCACTGACAAATGCTCACGCAGCAACATGTAGAATCTTATTTAAGGAATTATTCTGAGTGCTGATAAAGGCTTTTACAACCAAGCCTGTTCTAATTCAACAGAGGGGCTCGCAATCATAATGCCTATCTCAAGTAAATGCAGTGTACTCCAAGGAATCAGCCTCTTCAGTAGTCAAGTCTGGTTTGCTATGCATAATAAGACATTGACTTCTTGTAAATTTTCCTGAGAAATGTGGTAAACTTGTGGTAATAAGCCGTTATAAGCATGTTATAACAGTTGGCATACATTTATGCAGGCTCACTCAGACGTTGCTAGAGCTTTTTCAGGCCTTTGATAAACTTTATCAGGTCATGCTACCCATGCTACCTTTAGTAGCTACATGTTACTAAAACATCAGATCTTGCTTTATAGTGAGCCGGCGTCAACATATGAAAACTGTTTATAAGTAACTGTCTAATTAACAACCTGATTGTAAATCATTGCTAACCCCTTATAAGGGTAGTCTTATTGTACAGTGGCACCCGTTTTCTTGACCTGTACCCGTGTACCTCAGTAGACAAATGCTTGCTCATGCTCACTACAGCCTTAGGCTTCCCAGACTAATTAGGAATGAAAGTGGGGACTGGGAGTGCTCATAAAGTCGAAGAACTTGTATTGTTTCCAGGCTGATGCAGCTCACTGTGCTCTGGGAGACGGGGAGAAGCGAGTGGCGTTATTAGCCTAGAAGAGGTAATCATTAGATAGGGCTCATCTACCCCGGCAGCCCTCAAAATGTTAAACAACCTTGACATCGAAATCTTTCCGGCTGGAGAGCGCACCAGCCATTCACACAGCCCGGCAGAGACACGATGCTGGCTACAGATAAGCCATGTTATAGAGGGAGAGAGGGAGAAAGTGAGATAGGGAAAGAGGGAGGTAGAGAGAGAGTTACAGACCCGGATAAGCCATGTTATAGAGGTAGATGGAGAAAGAGAGAAAGGCAGAGAGGGTACAAAGGTAGAGACAGAGGTATAAATAAAGGAAGAGGAGAGAGCGAGAGAAAAACAGACAGACCAAGTACTTTGGAGAAAGATGGAGCGGGTGCTGGTAGACCAGGTTATGTGTTTGACGCCAGCAAACAATGAAATCTTCCACCTGGCCCTCAGCTCTGAGAGCGCTGACCCAGTAAATACAGCTGCGATGGAGACGAGGAAACCAGAGAGCATGTCTGTGTTACTTCTCTCGGTTAAACATCAATGGCTGTTTTTCACGCCGACCACTGGCTTTGCATCAGCACAGTGAGTTTTTTAGGGAGGATGTTGGTTTTGGTATGGACGATCATTAGGCCTCCCAAACCAACTGGTCACATTCATTTATGGGGGCGATTGGATGCATGACATTTCATACAATGTGGCTTCAAAATATACCAGATGAGAAAGATCAGACTGGACATAACAGTATAATTAAGGCCATAAAAATAATACATCAGCTTTTGTTTAAGAACTTTTAAATATTTTGGCCAAGAAGGTGATATGATGAATGACTACACTGACTGTTATTATAAAGGGTTCTAATGTTTCAAAGTTGCATTTTTTTCATTCTTACTCATTCGCAGACTGACTACAATGTAGACCAGTGTCTGACTCATACACAGTCCAGCAAGTTTCATTTTGCCCCGGCGTGGGTGAAGAGCAGGCGAAGGCTTCACCTCGAACAGTGTGGCACATTTGAGAAACACGCTGTGGTTTGTCATAAGGGCAAGGCAGGGTAGGGCTTAGATGCACATATCTGTTTGACAAAGAAAAGAGCCCGTTGCTTTGGTTGAGGGCGCTAAGCCGGGTGCACGCTGCAGGATTTCTCGTCCGATTTTCTCCCTGATTTGCCTCTTCTGACAAATCTTCAAGATCGGGCTGGAAATCTCTTCTCCAGGGCTCAAGCAAGGCTGACGGTAAGAGCAGATTAGCTTCTAGCTTAAGTCCTTTTTTACAAGTCAATCTTCAAACTTTGGAGGCAGTTTTCACAGTTTTAGATTTTTATAACAGACAAAGTCATCCCACATGATGTAGAGTTCAGACACTTTTGCAGAGTAGCAGAACTCAATTTCTATAATTTGTTAAATTAACCAAAAGAAGGACCAATAGCATCATTCTGCTTTGAGTCGTCATCATTTTTGAATGTGAATAGCATTGGTTTGGCTTGGAAAGACTGCACAGAACAAGTCCACTCAGGTGGTTGGTCAAGTGGCAGTTTTGCAGACTAGCCTTGCAAAAGTCACTTTCTTGCTTTCTATCATTTGTTAAATTAACCATAAGGACCATTAGCGTCATCCTGCTTGATTCGTGATTCTAGAATGTGAACAGAGCTGCCCAGAATGTGTGGTGGGATTGGAGCTTTATAATGCAAAATTATGACTTGGTTCTTGGTATTGCAAAGAGCTTTCATTGAGATTCAGCCATGTGTGTCCATAGTCTGGCTGGTGAATGATGTATGATGGCAAACAACATGCAGTCTTATCAGTGATGCATACTTATACCAGCAAATGTGGATCCACATCACTGTCCCATTGTAAGCCACAATTTGTCAGCTATTTGCTAGGTTGGAGCTCTGTAATTTGCCACTCTTCAAGTCTGGAGTGGAAACCTGTGGTTTGAGCCAACTACTATACACTTGGAGCTGCAAAAGTATTTCTGTTTTGGAATCACCTGAAGTTGGCTTCCACAAAAGGGAACAGAATTTTCTTCCTGAATGGGCACAATGGTTAACTCCATGTCCCAGCTTTCAAATTTGCTTGCCTTTAGTATCTGGGTGGGGTTTTTTTTTCTTTCAGTGTTGTCTTTTATGAGAGATACTTTTTGTTTTCCTTGTTAGCATCGCCTGAGTTGGTGACTTAATGTCTACAGGACTGTAATAACTTCTCCTGGGATCCTGAGGGTGTATTTTAATCATCTCCGTGATAAACCCCTGACGCCCCCCTTCCCCCATCCAAACCCTCCAAACAGGTGGCGTTCTTGTCTAAACTCAACACCTCGCACAGTGTTGCCTGAGTTTACAGCACGTAACGAGTTTGTTGATGTCTACTGTGCATGTTTGAACGGTTTATTGACTCAGGTCTTCGTTCCAGAATGGGCCCAACAGATGTGTTTATTTTTAGCTAGTTAACTTGCGCTTTGTAATTTTGACCTCCGTGGAGCCATCTGGTTCTCAGCGAGGATGGTTTGGAGGGGCGTTGGGAGGGGTTTGCGTCACGCAGCACTCGGCACATGGAGTCCACCTTTTCCTTTTGAAGCGTAGCGCTGGTCCTGCACCCAGAGCATCGCGGCTTTGATACTTGTGTGCGGAACACACAGAGAGTGAAAACAGATTTGCTTCCTTCCACAACACTGTACTGCGGTTTGTTCTGAGCAAACATTGATCTTCTTTGAAGTGCTGTCTTGCTGCACCACTCTTACTGTGCCGTAGCATCGTGTCCTTTCTCCACCCCCTTTTTACACCACATATATCCACAGCACGCATGCAGGCAGCATGTCGGAGGAAGTGGACTGAAATTAGATCATTTGCCCAGCTGAAAAAAGAGTGCTCTTCTCCTGGCTGAAGAGCTGAATATTGACCACACACCCAATTTCAATACTTGTAATGTTGCTTTGAGGGCTGTCATTCTCAAACTCAATTACATGATTTAAAAGAATTCTGGTTAACACGACTTTCTTTGTGTAACTAGTGTTTAATTGGGAGTTTGTATAATGCATTCTTAATTCTGTGACCTGATGTTTTCATACAATGAGCTTGAATATGTATCAATATACATTTATTGCAGCTCACTGTATAAAAATATCAGTCGTAGAATTTTAAGAATATTGAGAGCCTGAGTTATTATGTACAGAGTATAGTAATATAATAATATAAATAATATAAATGTTGAATTGTGACACTGTATTATACTAAATCGTTTAGTCGCTCCTGCCTTTAACACGCTGGCATCGTCTCTGTTTGAGCTCAACTGCTCATTCACAGGATCAGGGATTCACTCTCTCTGCAGCCACTTGGTACAGATCCAGCCGTGTGTGTGTGTGTGTGTGTGTGTGTGTGTGTGTGTGTGTGTGTGTGTGTGTGTGTGTGTGTGTGTGTGTGT
>JBBJLR010000139.1:7059129-7087124 GCA_037577145.1 Brachypetersius gabonensis | reverse complement strand
TGTGTGTGTGTGTGTGTGTGTGTGTGTGTGTGTGTGTGTGTGTGTGTGTGTGTGTGTGTGTGTGTGTGTGTGCGCTAGGGAGTCCATCTTACGATTAAAACAGGGAGCCTCTAGTCTGAGGGAGATTTTCCAGCCTGATAATTTCAGGGTGTGATTGAGGATGTGTTTGTCCTTGATATTGGAGCCGGAGTCATTCTTTGTCCTTGAATGGAGGCACAGCTTCCAACAACCCCCCACCCCCCCACCCCCAAATACACACACACACACACACATTCTATATTAACCACTGCAATGTATCTCTTTTTGGATCGTTCATTTTTGCAGATTTTTTATATTATTGTCTAGATAAGGTGTCATCTGCTGTCTGGTGCCTTTTTATTTTTTTGGGCTCTGACCTTGCTGGGACTATTTTTGTCTCGATACGTGGCACGGAAAGAGCTGTGGTTTGGAGGGGGGGCAATGGGGGGGCTGGCCAGGTTATTTATAGAGCCATCGATGATAAGGAAGTGAGATGAGACTTCAGCGACACCAGTCTGGAGAGACGGCGATACAGGGCATATATCACGGCCGGTTCATCTAGCAACCTATCTATCTACATGGAACACATGTCTCTGGACCTATTTCTTAGGCTGGACAGTTCCCAGAAGCACTGCAGGCTGTGCTGAATAACTTGCACGTAAGCCACGCTTGTAGGTTAACAGGGTTTTTTTTTTTTTCCTCCCTCAAACTAAAAGGGCGAGATTACCCTGACGTGAAGGTTGTTTGTCATGGCTTACGGCAGCCAGGGTGGGCTGCATTAGGCAGCAGTTGGGGTGTGTCTGTGGCACTGATGATATGTTAGCAGCCCTGGTGTGCCAGCTGTCACTGCCTCCACCTGTCTGTCTGCCAAAACGGAGGAGCTGATGGTGGTCTTCACCGAACATCATGTAACTCCTGACAAAACATGCAGAAGGGAGTAGCCTTTGCCATTACTCTGCTGTACTGTATGTGATTTTCATATATATTTTTTTTTCCATATGTTAAATTATTGGCCTATTTTAGTGCATTTGGATTTATTTATTTGTTTATTTCAGAAATATCTTGTTTCTACAGAACTCTCAGACGATGTACTGACAGATCAGATAAATAAACTCTTCTGAGCACCTGCTCTGCTGCTTTCATTACAAAATAAGCCTAGAAATCATAACCTGAAGTATTTATAAGCTCTTTAGAAATGCCCAGCCATTTAATCGTGGGTGTATCCACAGAACAAGCCCCACCCACACATCACAGAAGAAATCCCATGGATGTGTTCTGTCATTTCGGAATAACAATAATGATGACAGTAATTCAGTTATAGTATAGCTAATATAGATGGTCCTTATTCACAATGGTTTCCACAAAAGACATTTCATAAGAGAGGATTTTTATAAAGATTTTTATATTGAAATAACTGCTTCCATATGCTACACTAACAGAATGTTTTCCAAACTTGGCATAGCTGTTTGTGATTGGATTGTGGTGTTTCTCTTAAAATGATACCACTGGGGGAGCAATATATAGTATTATATCATTAAGCAAGCAGAAAGGAAACCTTATATACTGTTTATAAACTGTTTAGGTTTCGTTTACTTCAGTCTGTTTTGTGTGAAGCATCCAACTGGCATGCATCGTTTATTCTTTTGTCTCTTAATGCCCCTAACACTAAAAAATCACTATTATTTGATGCCAAAATTGGTACCTTAGTATTGGCTATCTGTCACCCAGCTCTTCTCATTTTAAAAGGGGACTCAGACAGAATTACCGTTACTCTCATTACTCTTACATGTGCTTGTTATTTGTTTTGATAACAGGCTATTTCTGGAGATCCGCAGCTCATCAGATATAATTAAAAAGGCCACGGCGCCATCTTGTTCATAGTTGGCCAAGATGTGCTTGGAGGTAAATGTGTTTTATTTTGACAGGAAAGGAAACATTTTTTTTGTTTGTTTTCCATCAACTTCATGAGATTTTGCTGTAGCAGATTTTTTTCTCAACCATCGTTTTTCAAGAAGGGTTAAGAATATTATTTGAGGCTCTCCTTATAAGATGACCGCCAGGATCTCTATATCCCCCGGGGCAGTCGTTTAGTTATTTCAAGAAGCATTTGGACGGCTGGCAAAGCAGTTTAGCTTTTAAATCTACTAAGCCCAGCCTACTGCTTGCATGTAGCTGTTCATGTTCGTCCACTCAGACCTCATCCCCGATTCCAGCTCGTTTTCCTTAATAATTTCCAACGTCCTAATCTGGCCGAGATGTCGGACTCCGTAACAGCATCCCTTCTAATAAGCACCCCGGAGAGTCAGGTCTGGATGAAAATGTAAAGGTTTCTAATTTTAGTCAAGTGTAATTATTCCTGATACCTACAGATTCCATGGGGTTTTAACAATAATTGCATTTTTCCCTCGTCTCTGAATTAACATCCCACCACCACCACCACCACCACACCACCCCACACCACCCCTCTCTCAGTGTTGCAGTGATATAATTACAGAGATCTGAGGAGGCTCGGAAGAGGAACACAGTCAAGCCCCATATGAGCTGTAACTCTTCTTCAGAAAAGAGCTGACGACTGAGTTTACAGAAGTCTAATCTAAGTGGACACGTGTTCTGCGGAGTTTGGGAAGAAATGCCGTTCCCAGGATCCATTCCCCAGGGTTTGTTCAGCTTTGCCTTGAATTCGAAATGGGGCTTCAAGTGCTAATGCGGCCCCTTTGTAATTATAAATGTTTATGACAAGGTCTCTACTCCAGTGCAAGGGTATAAGTGAGAAGTAAACGGAAAACGTAATTGTAGGCTAGCTATTGTATTTCATTTATTTACTTCATAATTGTTCCTCTTTTTTGTTGTTGCTTCTAACAAGCTTGGTGATTACGGATGCCATGGAGGAACGTGTGGGTTTGTGCAGCTGCAACATAATCTATTCGGGGGGTTAGCTTTTCAATATTTACTTCAGCCCACGGGTGGGCTTTGTAACACAAGATCTTGGGAGTCTGCATAATAAAGCATGGGAGAGTAAAAGCTTCCCATTGTGGCTGGTATGCTCACAGGGTCGAGGTGGCCACCACACCCCTTACTCAAGTATCACCATTACCTCCAGGTCCCCTGGTTCATGTTTGCTCTACAGGCATGTGTGGACCTGCATGTTTGCAAAGGCACTTCCAATTTAAAAAAGGGACTGGGTGTGATTTTTCCGGCCCACGCTGACTCCTCTCTGCAGAGGTCTGTCCTGTTTGTTGTTTCTTTCTGTTATTTCATCACAGGCGTTGTGTAAAAGGTAGTCGAATAGTCTTCTGCTTCCTGTTTTATCTCCCCAGTACTGAAATATGGGACCTCACATGTTCAAGATTTGCTTTGTCAGGCTCCAGAACATGAAACACACTGCCATATGTCCCTACTTTCCAGTTTAATGTGGTCCCCTCCTTTAGTAACACAATTTCTCAATTTTGTGCTTGCATTAATTGATATGTAAAAAGCAATATATTTTTATACTTTTTATACTTCTGTATATTTTTTTTCTCTCACATACTGCAATCTGATGTAATGAGTTATGACACTGGAATGCATTTGACACCTTAATGACCTTAATGACCACTTTTTTGGCAAATAGTTTCAGTCTATATCCTGCAGTAAGGGCAGCATGTATAGTGATAACTATAGTGTTAACTGCTGTAGTACACAACTGTGCTGATACATTTTGTTAAAGCTACTGTGGGCATGCTTGCACACTAAAACCACTCAGGGGTCAGATTTTACCAAGTTAAAGGGGTCTAAGATAAACACCCTGAATGTATTGCCATTGCTCCTTTCAGCATTACAAGGTCTTTGACCCCAGAATCTTTGAGACTCTCTTGATGCACCATGCGTTCTGTCGCCAGGTTGGTCGAGATTGTCCAGTCAAGAATGTGACCGTTTTAGCCACCCTATATCCTCTTGTGTTCATGGCTCGTCGTTTCCATTAATAGAAGGATCAGTGGCGTCTGCAGGGGGTGGGTGTGAAGTACAGAAGGGCAACCGTGAGCTGACCAGGGCTCAGGCGAAAGCAAGGCCTCTCATTGGCCACTGGAGGTGTTCCGTGGTGGCGAACATCCGGGGCAGGACATTTGCACGTTCGCGGCATCGTTAACAGCCCTGCCACAAAGTCATTAATCACTGCCGTGCTTCGTTTCAGCATGAGAGACACTTGGCTTTGCGCTTGCCAAATTAGGAGTGTGGTGAAAACTCCTGACCTAACTAAGGCTGTAGACCACTCTCGGGAGGAGAAGGTCAGATAGGAAGAAAAGCAACAGATCCCATAATATCAGGCTCATCGTTAAATACCTCTTTTTATGTTCAGGAATTACGTATTTAACATTGTCGCTTATGGCTTGCTGGTGTGCCGTGCATCAAACCACAGAGACAAGGGAGGAAATGTGGTTGACAGCATGGCACTCAATTAAGTAGGCTATGTCACTGCTGATGAATCTTGACCTCTCTTGAATGCGGCATCTTATGAAAGAATTAGGCTATGCTGTTCTCCACACTCCACTTTTTTCAGAAGAGATAAACATTAATAAATGTGGGCGAGAACAACTGCTGCGGTTTAGTCCCTCTGAATTCTTCTGCGTGGCATTTTGTGAAGCTATTGTTCTAGATTATGGACTCACAACCAGTCACTGGCTACTGCCATTGTGTTCTTGAACCAAAGAATTGGTGTCTTGTGCTCGCCAACATAAGCTAGTTCTCTTTAGGCATCATCATCAGTCAGATTACAGCATGAAGTCATGAAGTTATACTTTTAGCTTTATTTCTTCCTAGGTGTAATTTTGAGTAGTTTGGTCATGACAGTGTAGATCATAAGTGAATTATTTTGATTTGAGAAATGACCCATTTTAAAGTCATTTTTGAAATGACCCTCAGAACTCAAATTGCTTTAGAAAAAGTCTGATTTCAATAAGCATAAACGGTATTAAACAGCCCAGAACCCGTGTTTATCATACACGCTCGCCGTTAGCTGCTCTTTTGCTCGGCGTGCCGCCACTCTGCAGCTCTCCGGACTCCCTCCCCCTCCCGCTATCCTGAAAGTTCTCCTGGGTTCAAAGATTGAGTTTTTCTCAGTTTGTTTCTAAGACTTAAACTAAAAGAAATTTGAGTTTTTTCTAGGCATTTTTTAAACCCCATTATCAGGTATTATTACGCGTTTTTGCAATAACTTTGGTTTTATGTAACGAAGGAACACTAAACAGAGCTTAGCATAATGTCTGGCACCTTGAACATTAACACAAATCGGGGGTGGCGGGCTTTCATTGTTTGACCGTGTGATGATGATGATGATTTACCATGCCGGCACAGATCAGGTTCTAAGGGTTAAGGATAAAATATTGGTATTGGCCAATACTCAGGAGGAGAGGTGGCGTTGTCCGCATTTTTATGATGCTTGTCCAATTTCTTACAGATGTAAGTGTCAGCAATCTGAACACTTCGAAATAAGTGTCTCTTCAAATAAACCTAATTGTCACTTTATCTGGCATTACCGCAAAGCTATTAATTTTTTTTTCTCGAACACAGTATTTTTAATAAAGGCTGCCATGATGCAGCACTGATAAAAGTAACTTCTAATAATTGGTTTCAGGTCACCATAATGTCCTAAGTGCTAAGTGGGTCCCTGCCCAGTTTTATCAGCATTTTCACCTCTTCAGCATTTTTTAAGCAATTTCATTAATTAAAGTAATGTAAAATACAAAGACATGGTAGGAGGGGGTGTGGGTCTCTCACTGAAGAACATGATGTAAACTGCATATTTTATTGCAAAATATATGTATACATATACATGTTTTCTCTGTCTGCTTGTCTTTGGTGGTTGTACTTGAAGTTATATACTGGTCTTTGGTTCAGGCTTTAGTCACACAAAGATCAGTTCTTGTTTACCCAAATGTAGTGTACAAAATTGATCATACATATAACATGTCCAGGCCCAAACATGTTTAAATGAATAGTGACCTAAACCTTAGTTTAAATTTTTAATCTCATTACTTGTACTTTTTAAAGAAAAAATATACCTGACATATTTTCTACTGGGCTGCTTAATATGACTGCACCACCAAGTTTCATCATTTAAATGAGGGTTCAGTCATGAATGCAGAATCTTTTAACATTTAGAGAGATGTTGCTGAAGAAGCAGAGGGATTTGTGTGAGGGGAACATATTATTTATATATTTTGAAGGCCATGCATTCATAGGCTTGAGCGTTACCAAAAAGGATGGAGGTCTTTTTTTTTTTCGCACAAGCCTGATTAACAATTTACGTGTTAACACTGTTTTCTGCAATGTATTAAACGTTGTTCCTCTCCAATTACTGATGCTGGTTCTTTTGCGTGTTTAACAAGTCTATAAATAATGATGAATTAAGAGGCAAGGCACTTTCTTTTTTTTTTTTTTTTCTGGGACCATCTAATGGGGAAAAGCGTGCCTGGATTTGTTCAACAAGGCATTTCTTGCTCGCCTCCATTTTCCTGAAATGAAGGCTCTGAGCTTCACTGGTCCAGTGGCTCTCCGAGTGGAATGTATTTGTAGACGGAGAATGACTCGCTCCCTGCCTTTATAATCCCGTCCAATGGCGTGAGCCCTTCCAAAAGCATTGTGGACAAAGGATGTCGCAGCAGTGCCAGGAGGAAAGAGTTTGCTCTCTGCCAGAGCTCCTGTTTTCACCAGCCGTCTTTCCAGACCTTGCCCCTCTAAAATCTTCCTTCCTCCCTCTTAAATCTTAATCTTCCAGCGGACGACTTCAGTCCCCTAACACAATGGCCCTCTGTAGCAACATGCAGCTTAGGACCTGCTTATTCCTTCTGTGTTTGCAATGAAACGACTTTCTCCTCTCCTGAGTGAGGAACGCATCAGAAGGCACTCTTCAGAGGCAGATCGAGGATGTGTTTGACCGTTGAAAGGCTGCCAGCAAGCCCAGCGGCACTTATCTTCTGACCGGCTACGGCCTCTTGTGCCAGGCTGATCAAGAGAGGAATGTGGTGATGGGTGCCTTTTTTCCCCTTCCCTCTTTTTTTTTTTTTTTTTTTGCCTTTTGTGAGTATCCTTCACTTCTCGAGCGCTGAAAGGATGTCTTTATCCGCAACCAGTGATGGGTTTAAACTCCTTTTATGTACTTCCAATTCCATCAGGCTTATTGTTAATGCTGAAAAGTAGGGCTGTTGAGAAGGGAGGGAAAGAGGTGTAAAGGACCATCGGTTACTGTACCGCTACCAGACCCCGGCGATTACAGTGTTGTCTAACAGTTTCTGAAGTGGAAAAGGAAAAGGGGGGACCATAGCTTTCAGCAAATATTGCTCCCAGGTCCTGCCATTTCACTGAAGTACACCCTACTGTGGAGTCCTGTGCTGCCTGTTTTTTCTGTAGCCTAAACTCTTGTGGTAAGTTTATGAACTACTACTTTTTTTACATGCAAAGTAAGCATAGGGGTTACACAGGGGTTGAAAGTCCAAAGTTCAATTCCTATCCAAGGTGGCCAAAGTCCTTTCTGTGTGGATTTTGCAAGTTTTCCCTACATCTGTTTCTGCCTGGCTCTCAGGTTTCTTCCCACAGTTTAAAGACTCGCATGTCAGGTGAATTGGAAATGTCCAGTTGCACCTAGGTGTGAGTGTGATTTTAGTCCAGGGTGAAGTCTTACATTTTAGTCTTACACTAGTGAAGATAAGCAGACCAGAAAATCAATGAATTAATGATTGAATGAAAGTAAGCATCATAAGCATTGTGAAGTTTGTCATTGTAATGAGAAAAAGAGTTCTGAACATGGTACTGGTGATTATTCACTAATAACCAGTGACTAAAAGGCTTGGCAAGCAGCAAAAGGGTGTTCAAATCTGAACTGGAACGCACTGCAGGTGTAGTAGGAGGTGGTTGGTCACTGATAGTCCTTGACTCTGAGCTATGTTATGTAACTTTGCCTTATTGTTATTCACTCAATCATGTTCCATCAGTTCCTAAACTGGAACCTCCACATGGTTCCTAAGCCTTGAAAACACTGTTGTTATTCCACACCGTCTCCCAGCAGAAATGTTTTTTTTTCCATTCATATCTCTTTGATTCCACAACACACACAACCCGCCTTATGCAGGTGTCTGGTTGCAGGCTAACAAGAACCAGACTTCAAAGATAGACAAATTGATTATTTTATCTTGGTTAGAACTAACAAGCATTCTGGCATTGAGACTGAAACACTACAAGGTATAGTGGAGTGAACCTGACATACAGGACTATGTATATGTGTGAGTGTCGTGGGTTTTTTTTGTTTTTTTTTCTGAGCTTGCTAAAGAAGTGCTCCTCTGTTCTCATCGAGGATGAACATCTCGGAGCGTGAGAGCCAGCTCCTCTCTCGTCCCCCTCTCTTTGCCTCACTCGTTCTTAGACTGAACCCCAGCCAGAGTGGCACTGAGGGGAGGGCCACTGGGGAAATCAGCTGTATTGTTTGGAGATGTAACCCCCCCCCCTTCAATCGCATAAACCCTTCTGCCCACCTCCCCCTCCTTTTATACCACCCCTTCGCTTGCTCTGAGATTTTTTTTCCCCCTGACTCCCATGAAAGGACCTGTATGAATAACAAGCTCCCAGAGTTCAACGGTCTCTCTCTGCACCCCCCATGAGACAATGGAGGGGAAAAAGTGTGCATTCATCCCCACCACCCCCTCAGAAGTACCTCAGTCGATTGGTCACTGTGGACTGACCCCTGTCTCAACATATTTCTCTCCACACTGAGGAGGCCTGCTTATCTGCTCCGTGCAAAGGGTGGTTTTTCAGGGGACATGTTTGGTAATGGCTCAGTGAGTTTGCCGGACCAGAGAGAGAAAGCTGTGAATGTTAATCAGATTAGGCTTATCCACCTGTGTGAACAGTGTGTGTGGAGCCAACAGAAAGTGTGTGCATGTGAGCGATGTGGAGGGGGGGCGGGATTGGTGGAATAAGGAATCGGGCAGGCTTGAATACAAGTTGCAGCGCCATTATTGTGTGTGTTGTTTAGATTCCTCAGTTAGACATTGCAGTGTCTCCTTTGGCATTGAAATGCACACTAATGAATTCCCTTCTCTTTTAACAGGTCTCAGAGGCAACCTCTAACAATGGGATTCCAGAACTACTGAAGAGACTGCGACAAAAAACAAGGGAAGAGGGCAAGTGAGGAGAACAAAAGCAGAGGGTTGTGGGGGAGCTGGAGGCGCTTTTGAAAAGAGGATCAGTTCTTTTGGGCCCGGCGGGGGGTGTGCATGCTGCCCCCTCAACTGGACATCCTCTTTTGTGCCAGAGAGAGAAAACAAAAGCAAGTATGCCCTATAAACTGAGAGAGTTCCGGGATGTGGGCTGCTGCCGCTCCATGCCGAGATTGGGGGGCAGGACTACGGCGCTCCTCCTGCTGGCTGTAATGCTGGCAGGAGCCCAGGCATCTTGGCCCCAGGGGTCCGTGGAGGTTCTGGGAGACGTTGGCCAACTGGAGGCTTCTATGCACTCTGCGGTGTTTTCCAGCTTCCAGGAAGCAGAGGTGACGACAGCCACAGCGTCACAACCCAGTGGTTTCCCAGACTCCTCGGCAGTGGTGGGACGTGTGTTCCAGATGCGAATCCCTACCAAAGCCAAGGACTCCAGTAGCACAGTTAAGGTGAGACCATTTCCTCCACACAATTACGGCTACTTTGAAAATTGGTTGCAAATGTATGCAAGAGAATTTATCTGCCGTTATTCATCCCCTTTCCCGTTTTGCATATCAGAAGCTTCTGCATTAGGCTACGTTTCCCCAGCCAGCAGATGTAGTGAGAGAAGTGACATTGCCTCAAGCGCTGCTTCGTGAAACTTATTCCATGCTTTTCTTTCTGAGTGATGGCCCATAAAAGACGGCGGTCCCTGTAATAACAGAACACCACTTATAAACCCCATGAGTCCTCTGTGCACCAAGGGCCAGAGCTTTCAAAGAATTCACTAGATGCACACCTACCCTGCATGTAGATCAGTTTCGTAAAACCAGAATTTTTACATTAAAGCAGGATAACTTTTGACCAAAGTAAGGATTGTCTAATGTAGATGTCCATGGCTTCTATTCTTGTTGACCAATGTAGACTTCTCAATCAAATAAACTGGTTAACTGGTAATCCTGCTTTTCAAACTGCACTGCTGGTCCAACTCGGAGTGGTTTGTTTTGCTCCTGTGAAATCTGAAAACATTTATTGTTTGCGCATTCTTGGTTGCTGATGGCTGTTCTTTTAAACACATCATCAGTACCAGAGGCGACGTCTGTTTAGAGCCTTGGTAGATTAGGCTATGTATCGAACTGTGTATCCCGGGTTTTTGTTCATCGGACTATGCAGTTTCAGTGTGCTGAGTCTTAATTATTGATATTCTGTCCATATGTCTGAAAAACATACCCTATTTGGACAATTTCTTAGCAACTGCTCACAAGTTGCTGATCTTTTCCGCCCCTTTCAACTGGTCCACGTCAACTGTTGTAAAAGCATGACCCCGGCACATATCTCGTCATTGTGTTCCTCTGTCCCATGTCAACGTTAGGACACTCTCCCATGCCTGCCGTGTAATCCTATATTCACAGGATCATTTCTGCCCTGTCAAGCGCATTTTTAAGTTGGGACAACAAGCCCCTTTGTGCACATTTGGAAAATCTCCCCTGACAGCTGTGCCAAAGAATGCTAAAACCCAACAGTTTGTGCAGGGTACAGCTGTTGTCTCCAGTGTTCCACCCAAAACGATTCTGTGTTGCCATTCCCACCTCCACTGAAACAAATTAGATTTTCTTATGGCTCATCATATGAGACATAAAGACATAAAGTGCTATGCAAAACAAAGTTCTTCTTTTCAACATTTGAGCATTTCAGAGTAGGCTAAACAAAGAACAGTTTAATGAAAGCTGTTTTGATTGAGCGTATTCATTTTGTCAAATATTAAGCCAAAGCATTGCATTTTTGTGTCCTCTTCAGATGTATAATAGCTGTTTAAGTCGACCCTTTGTGTGGTTTAATATGCTGAGCCATAAGAAAGGTTGTGCACCACAAAGGAATGCTATGATTTATTAAGCCAGGTGCCTAGTTTTCTGTCGATTTAGTGTCTCAGAGGTTGAGCACAAACCATGCCTGCGTTCCAGCTTAGAAGGATTCATTCTTGAGAGGCTGGGTAATTTCCCCTGTACAAATACTGTGAACTCAGCATAGCTTTCAAACGGACAAAATCAAAATTTCTAAATTAAAAACACAGAACAACCAGTCATGTAAAAGATCTCACGTCAATCTCATGGGCTCAGAAAAGGTGACCGTTGTTTCAGCCATCAGTGCTGTTGTCCCATTCATTTATTTCATTATTTTTGTTGTAAGAAATGCAGTTAGTCTCTTGTGCAACCCCCGACACACACACACACACACACACACACACACACACACACACACACGCGCGCGCGCACACACCCTCTCACTTTTCCTGTGTCTGTATTCCGCTCCTCCTGTGCCTTCATGTTCGCCTGTGACTGCAGGATCCTTCTTCATTCCCCAGCCCTTCCCTCTTTCAACACAAAGACTGGCACTGAAATCTAATTAGCCTCGGCCATGCAGTAGCGGAAAACACTGTCTTCCAGCAGCCCAGACCAAAAAAAAAACAAAATCTCAAATGTGAGTGATCTTGTGTTTATGGTCAAAGATAAATCACCCCAAGTTAGGCCAGTTTATTTGAGGGGTTCTTCCCTGTGTTTTTGTTGTGCATAGCAACCAGCCTTGTGGTGCCAGTGTCATATGGCAGGCTAGCATTACCCTCATGCACCAGTAGCCTTTGAAGAATATTTCTGTAACCCTGGCAAGGCTGTGATTCTGGTTTCACTGGCGTACAGCCTTTTAGTCAGACACAGAAGCTGTAGAAACGGGAGAGAGGAGAACAACCCACATTTTGTGCGTGAGGCTACCGCTATGTTTGCTCATTTATTCTCATTGTGTCCACAAGAGTGCACTACTGAGGGCTGACTAGTAAAGGAGTGTCTGCCCTTGGCTGTTCTAAGTATTTCAGAGGAGCTTTGTGAATAAAACCAGTTTTCCTTGTTTTGTTCATTATTTTGTTGTTAGGCTATCCCTTTTTTGTATCCCTCCTAGTTACCCCATATGGGTCAGCGCCTGTTTAAGAAACTAATTTGTTTTCTATGCAGTCTCATAGCCTCCCTCCATTGTCATGTTAGAGAGATGTGGGATTAGAGAGGCTGAGTGGTGATTTCATTTGGATGAGTAGACTTTACTAATGTTAGTTTAGTTTCATGCCGAGGTTTGAACAGAGCTTACCAGTCATCCGGCCTGTCCCATGGCTGCCCGGGTATATGTTTTTCTTTACCTCTTTATGCCCTGTCTCTTGCTAAAATTTTTTTTGACTCGCAGCAAAGAATGACATTCTGTAGCGCTTGTGTGTACAAGTGTAGCGCTTTAATGGCACACATTGTCTCCCCGAGGTGCATTAAAACTTTCCCTTTGTGGAGAAAGGCTGGGAGAGACGTGAATGTCCAGTGATGACCAAGGTTTGCCTCTAAGGAGTTCACTGAAAGGCAGGTGGAACGTGGTGTTTAATTCTGCCATTAGAAAAAAAACGACATCTTCTATTCTAAGGACCCCTTAGAAGACCTGCATTCAGCAGTCTAGCCAATATGACTTCTCAGGAGGATTACTTTTAACAAGCACTCTTTCATCATCTGTGTTCCAGATGAAGCCCTGTATGTCTACCCCTAAAATTTGTCTACCCACTTGTGCGCATACATTAAGGCCCTACAACGAGTGAGTTTTATATAAACTTTTAGCAGCAGAAATTAGGCTTGAAGGCCAACTCCTTATAAACAGCCACTTGGCCAAGCTAAAGGGTCCAGCCTCCTGAAATTTTCCAGTGGAAAGACTTTGCTCTGCCAATTCCCCCTGTGTCTTCTCAGTCTCCATTTCACCCTCATATCTCAAAGACATGCCTGAGCCTACTCCTTCAAAACTATGAATCTTATCTTTTCAGCTGTCTTCACACCACAACAATGGGGCCTTTTTTCTTGTGGGCTCCTCCACAAGTACACGCTAACAATGGGCTCCTTTCTTCATCTTTCACGGAGGAGTTTTCATTTCTTTCCTTTTAAATCCTTCATGTCGGGGGGACATTCTATTCTTCTTCTCGTCTTCTTTCGATGGAGATATGGAAGGCTCTCGAGATCACAGTCCTCTGGTTTATTTTGTTATGGTGTGTATGGACCCTTGTATTGCAAGACAGACAATAGATTATTTCATGAACCCCTCACCATATTCACTGGCCCATGGATTATCATGGCAAGCTTGACACAGGCACTCAAGTCTAAAATAAAAAACAACGGAAGACCATAAAGGAACACAGATGTGTTGTGTTGTTGCCATGTTGCTTTCCCTGTCTCTCGTATTATTTCTCTCCCTTTTCTTCTAATTCAAGAAAGACTTGCCTTTGGCAGAGACTTCGCTTTCTTTAGAAGAGTGGGTTGCGTGAATCATCAGTATGGAAACTATGGTAGCTTAAATGTCAGTGAGTTTAGAGATTTGGCAGTGATTTTTATGCTGATGTCGGTTTCAGGGTCCACAGTAAGGGCTAATACTAAACATATATTTTGAACCTGAGGGCATTCAGACTTAAGGACACATCAGGGAGAATAACTCCTTTTTATCCATTTCAAATATTTCATGCCACTTTTGAACAGATGGAGAGAGTTTTCCCCAAACCAGTAATCGCTGGCAAAGGGAAATATGAATAAATAGCAGCCTCAGTCTAAGTTTGTTTTGTAATGGACTATAAACAACAACTCCCTGCTTTCCTGGATTTAATGTAATACTCTAATTGATGGCTATGTCTCAGTTCTATTTTTAATCCTTTAAAATGACACCTGTACAGGGCGCTCTCAAACCTGTCTCAGTGCTGCAATGTTGGTGTTTTAAGAACACTATTCATCAACTGGATTACGGATCAGCCTATAATTAGTCTCCCACCTGGATTATTAACGTCTTTCTAAGTGAGTAAATTCGTAGGTAGCCATTGGTTTGCCCTGATGAGACAACAGCTTTTTGAATTGCAACAAATGGCAAAAATTGTTCTGTAAAAGACTATATGCTGAAAGGTGTGGAGAAGGATGGTTTACTTCTTAGAGCCTCAAAGCCTAGAAACAGTAATAAAAAGCCCAGCTGTTATAGCAACAGCTCCCCCAGTGACTGCAGTGTACTGGTTAGACCGTTAATGATCTGTCTCAGGAGCATCATTTCTACATTATTTATCAACTAGGTTTTATTAGCCACTAGATTAATGGAATGTAGGAGATACATTTTTATGTCTGTAGTGCAGTTTGTTTATTTGAATGTATCCTCACTTTGCATTGATTTATTATTACACATTTCTGACTGTGAGGGCTCACTAAACATCTCCCAGCTGTGCAGTTGATGAAGTTCAAGTCGGTCCTATTATAATTATTGCTAATAATTTTTTTCATCACTATCCATAATAATAATTTGTGTTCTTTTCCCTTTCCAGATTACTGAGTCAGGCAAAGAGACACTTCCTGCATGGCTGCACTGGGATCCAGTGAGTAGCACCCTTCAAGGACTTCCTCTGGAGGTAGACAAGGGTGTCCATTACATATCCATCTCCATCACAAATGCCAGTCATGTGTCCCAGAGCCCTGATGTGTTCTCCATAGAGGTTCACCCAGAGGAACATGTTGATGCTGACCCTGCTCTGTTAGCAGTCCAGGGTGCCAACAGTGATTCTCACCCTTTTGTCTGTGGTAATGAAGAGCCTGTTACAGTCCTCACAGTCATTTTGGATGCAGATCTTACCAAGATGAGCTCCAGGCAGAGAGTGGAGCTATTGGCAAACATGAAAAAGTTCTCCGGTGTGGGGCTTCAGCATATGAGAATCTTGCCTGTTGTCAACAATCGCTTGTTTGATATGTCTGCTTTTATGGCTGGACCAGGAAATGCCAAAAAGGTAGTGGAAAATGGTGCTCTTTTGTCCTGGAAACTAGGATGTGCCCTGGATCAAAGCAACATTCCGAACATTAGCAGTGTTCAGGTTCCAGCAAAGGAAGGGACAATGTCGGCACAGTTGGGATTCCCTGTTGTTGGATGGCACATTGCTAACAAAAAGCCTCATGTACCTAAAAGGGTCAGACGACAGCTTAACAACACCCCTACACCTGTTCCCTCTTTGCCTCCTCCAACAACATACCCTGAGCCATCCAGCCGCATTGTGCCTACACCTACATCGCCATCATTTGGACCAACATCGGACAGTTCTGCACCACCTGTGCGAGGCCCTGTACCATGGCCTGTGAGACCCACCCAACGTACCAGAGATCCAATTGCCCACACTCCCACAATAGGGCCTCCCCAACCCACAAGAGTTATGGACACGACCAGCACAATTGCTATCCAGCCCACACCAAGCAGACCAACATATGTTGGCCCTTCTGTAACTCCACCAGTTCCAACCACAAGAAAACCAACAAAGAAGCCCAGGAAACCCAAGACCACGCCAGTGCCAAAAGAACCTAAGACCACCACGGCCAAGCCACCCAGGCGCACCACTCCCTCAGTTTCTTTCCCTGATAGTAACGTGAGACCAGAGCTTCGCAACCCAATTGATCAGGTGAAGGCATATATTGGCACTTACTTTGAAGTGAAGATTCCATCAGACACATTCTTTGACAAAGAAGATGGTACTACAGACAAGTTGAGATTAACTCTGAGGAAGAACAATGAAGTTGTTGGAGAAGACTCTTGGATTCAGTTCAACAGCACTAGCCAGTTGCTTTATGGATTACCAGACTGGCAGCATGAAGGTAAACATGAGTACTTCATGCAAGCCACTGACAAAGGTGGACTCTATACCACAGATGCCTTTGAGGTCCGAGTCAATCGCTTTGGAAACAACGTCAAGTCTCCGGTTCTGTTTGCTGCTCGTTTCCATGGAGAACCTCGTACTGTTACAAATGACATCCACAAAAAGATCGGTCTTGTCAAGAAGCTAGCCTATTCTTTTGGTGACCGCAATTCTAGTTCCATTACACTCAGAAATATCACCAAGGGATCCATTGTAGTGGAGTGGACCAACAACAGCCTTCAGCAACACCCATGCCCCAAGGAACAGATCCAAGCGATGAGCCGAAGGATCTCGGATGCTGAGGGCAGGCCTTCCCCAATTTTCAAAAATGCAATGGATCCAGACTTCACACCGATTAACATCACCATCAAAGGAACAGGAAGTTGCCGCAACTACATGTTTGTCCCCCCAGGCGAGATCCCAGACCTGGTTCCTCCTGCCGTAACTCCTGCCGAGGGAACAGGTCGACAGAGCACAGATGATGTTTATCTTCACACAGTCATACCAGCTGTAGTGGTTGCTGCAATACTGTTGATTGCAGGCATAATTGCCATGATCTGTTATCGCAAGAAGCGCAAGGGGAAGCTTACCATTGAAGACCAGGCAACTTTCATCAAGAAGGGAGTTCCCATTATTTTTGCTGATGAACTTGATGATTCTAAGCCACCTCCATCATCTAGCATGCCCCTTATCCTTCAAGAGGAAAAGCCTCCTCTTCCCCCACCTGAGTATCCCAACATGGCCAGTCCAGAGACAACACCTCTAAACCAGGACCTTTTGGGTGAGTACACAGGCCTACAAGATGAGGACCCTAATGCTCCTCCTTACCAGCCTCCACCACCCTTCTCAGCGCCCATGGAGGGTAAAGGGTCTCGCCCCAAGAACATGACCCCGTACAGATCTCCACCCCCATACGTGCCACCCTAATGATTACTGATCCCTCCGGTTGTGGAGGACAACTCCATCGTTGTCTTTTTGAATTTTTGGATGTTGGAGGGGCTTTGCAGTTTGGGACATTTGCGTCGGGAGGGATGGAATGGTTTCGTAAAAAAAAAAAAAAAAAAAAAAAAAAAAAAAAAAAAAAATGACTTTTGGGGAAGGGGTGGGGTGGGGTGGGTTTAGGGGATGTACCTAGGTATCCTTCAAAGGACACAGAGAGCGACCTCAGCCTCTGACAACTCTGGCTACTGCTGAACAGTTGGGAGATGTGCCCTCCAATCCTAGCGCTTTTGTGTCTAGATGGACTTTCTTTTGTTGTTTTATCATTTTTATTTCTTTTTGACTGACTTCAGAATCCAACTACTTGCCTAACAGCACTCTTTTTATCTTCTGAACTCTTGTTTTTGAATAATACATAAAGACAATAAGTAAACTGACTGCAGGTGTGAGTGTTTCATAGGGACATTCTATGAATGGGGGAAAAAAACATGACCTAGAGGAACCTAAACAGCCATGCAGACAATTATGGGCTGTTTTGTTTCAATACAGTTTGCCTTTTAACATTAATTATACTGTTTTTATCTTTATTCACGTCTAGTAAAGATGAGCATAACAAGAGGTAGCCAAAAAGCTCGAGTGAGATAGAACCTTTTTGTATATTTGAAGGTTGTTCTGCTAGATTTTCTTTGTCTTTTTCTTTTCTTTTTTCTTTTTTTTTTTTTAATGGGTGTCAAAGTAACACTGATATAACCTACAGAAAGTCTGTGCCCCCAAGTAATGGTTACACAAAGGGTATATACGTGGTGATTTGTTTTCGGACTAGTGTGCATCCTCATGGGGATTCATGCTAGGCCTGGACTGGTATAACAGATAGATATGATGATGTCTACTTGTATTCTGACTTTGATCTTTTCTTAAAAAGGAAAAAAAGAGGCTCAGTACCAGGCTAGAGCATTATTCAATTTCGATATGCATCACTCTTAACTATTTATAATGAAGGCACCTTGTGATCTAGTCAGAATGAGATGTGATGCAGTCTATCAAACAGGCAAAGTCAGAATTCGCAGCAGGCAGGCATTCGGCATCAGTCAGATAATTCAGCTCCGAACCTAATAAACACGATGACATACTTTTATTTGTATGTTTTTTTTTGTTGTTGTTTTTATTTTATTTCATTTACTTTCAATAATGATTATGTATGCCTTGGATTGACTCAAATTAACTGAAAATAAAGACTGAAGATTTTGATAACGAATCATCTTCTAAACATTTATTAAATGTAACGGTCATACTATATTTGCAGTTGAATGCCATTTTTTGCCTTGGTGGTAATGCAGCAAGTGTCTTCTGTAAATAATACTCTGCCTGTGGATATAATTGTATTTATAGTCCAAGAAGTGTGTACATCAGATATGGGGGGGGGGGCTCCTGCAGTTTCTTTTAGATGAGGGTTAATTATTTTTTTATGTAGTGACTTTCTCGGTCTCACGTTTATGAAAGGGGGCAGGGGGAGGATATTAAATTCTATTATTAAAAAAATGACCTGTAGGGATATTCACAACCCAGATGTTACAGCTGCTTTAGGTGAAGGGAGGAAGAGAAAGGTAGAGCGTTTTGGTTTCATTCAACAAAATCATCAGAAAACAAAGAAAAAAAGGTTGATTAAAATCTCAGTCTAATTTTTATAAAGTTTTTGATACAGCCTCAAAAATGTTTTATTAAAACAATAAATAGTGTATTGCAATTTGTAAAAGCTTAGCCTAGGTGATTTATTCATTAAAGCGTATTCGTCCTCATGGGTCTGTTAGGTGACTTTTCTCTTTTTTTCTCAACAAAATATATAATTTTGGGAAGTCGGAAATGCTCAAGCAAACATCACCATTTGTAATCATTGCCATTTGAAATAGATTTTTTCATTTTATTTCTTTTTTTTTTTAACTGCCTCATTTATTCAGCTTTGGTTCTGAATTTGGAATTGACCCTTTGCAATAATGTAAGGTGCGGCACGGTTGTGACTAGTGTGTTCCGATGAGCAATGTATTAGAGACCTTGTGGGGACTTTTATAAAATGCTCCCTGTAAGGTCAAATTCCTCAAATCGGCAAATCCCGAATATCTTTTTTCAGTTCTGAAGCTTTAACGACACATTATTATGTAGCCTAGGTTGGTTTTTATGCGTTTGCTGCTGTTGTAATCTTTTTGAGAAATGCTTCCATATGCTAATACCTGTTCAGAGTCACTGGCTTGTTTGATATTTTTTTTTGTTTGTTTGTTTTTAAATTTAAATCTGTCGGCCGGAATGTGATGTCAGGTGGAATCACCACCGCTGGCTTAATGTGTTCCATGTTTGGATTTACCAGTTGGGGCCTACTGAGCTTCTGCAATGGGGTGAATTATGTTTAGCACCTTTGCTTTTATCAATAACGAAAAAAAATCTAATTTTTTTTTTTTCAATTCTATATTTAATTTTATTCATGAAATGCAGTCATAAAGTGTATCTTGCAAACAATACATTTTTTTTTTTTTTTCTTTTTCTTAACCTGTTGTGTCTGGCATCTTGGCATTGTATTGCATCATCTTAGCAATACATCATCTCTACCTCCTTGGGCCAATCAGCAATCAGTACTGCCCAAGAACTTCCTTTACTTTTGATTTCTTTAAACATAAATCAAAACGCATCAAATTGCTTTTTGAGATTCAGTGTTTTTTTTTCCTTTTTTTTTTTTCCTTTTTGTGGCCTTTTTTTAGGGATTTAGTACGTTTTTGTTAAAGCCACAGGTGAATCTATCGTAGTTGGGGTGTCTGTCATCCCTCTTACATGTAACATGGATTGGGCATCGTATTTAGATGGAAAAACCAAAGATGCAAAATGTCAGGTGGTGTCACTAGCTAACAATGATCTTGTTTTTGTTTTTATGTGTTGCTCATTTAAAAAAAATTTCCTCACTAT
Organism: Brachypetersius gabonensis; assembly: GCA_037577145.1. Lineage (NCBI taxonomy): Eukaryota > Metazoa > Chordata > Actinopteri > Characiformes > Alestidae > Brachypetersius > Brachypetersius gabonensis. The sequence continues at coordinate 7,067,342 of JBBJLR010000139.1, read as the reverse complement.
AATGAGGGATAGCACACACAGAGTGAAGTGAATGCAGTTCTGAACTCATGGAAACGTCCCTCTCATTAAAGCTGTACAGCGCAGACTTCATGTTTTCAGTCTGGGCTGTTTTCGGCCGCCTGGAAATTCGTTTTGAAAGCGTCCCGTCACGCATAGGTGTCAGATCAGACCTAACGTGTGTCTGAAGTCGGACGACTGCATGGCGTTTTTCGATTGGCTTTTGGGGTCATGTTTCTTTTTATTTGATCATTATTTATATTTGTTTTGGGCTTAAAACAGAGAAGATGCAAATCCATATAACTGGAAAATCGACACTGATGACCATACAGGGGTTGATGAAACAGTGTTAACCTGTATATGCATTGCGATGTGCTGAGAGGGGGAAAACGCTGGTATTCCCTGTTTTTACTTGTTCTTTTTTTGTTGTTTTTTTTTTTTCTGTCCCCAGATTCTTGACTCTAATGCTCGTTTTCGCCTTGCTCTGAGTCGAGTTAACTTAATTTTAACACCTGGCTTGTGTGGGAGGCTTGGACCTAGTACATAACCGAGCACCAGAGATAATGGAGAACAGTAATCGCCGAAGTAGAGAGCAGAACCGGGGAGCTTGTTCACGCTGTGTGAAAGCCTGACAATTGTGGCTAATTAGCGCAGCTTACGATCCAGACGAGAGGGTTGAGTTTAATGCTCGAGTCCAGAGTAATACAGAGAATGCATACAAAATGCATTTGTTTTTCTTTCTGTGTTCAATAGCATTGATTAATTTATGCCACTAGACACTGTATGTTGGAATCTTGTATTAAAAAACAAAAGTGTTTTCACCAAAAATGTTTCTTCATTGTTGGTTATCATGTGCTTCCTACAGTTTAACACCCACTGTAGAGTATCATCAATTGGACGTTAAGAAGATGCATATATTATATCAGTTGTGTACAAATGTCTGATCAAATTTAATGTTTTGTTGAGTACTTTACAAAGAACACATCTGTACATATATATATGCTATTAAGCATATAAAGCGCTGGCTATGCAAATGGAATGTTTTCTATTTGCTCGAAGTTGAGCATTAATGTGCTAAAAGAGGATTTGTTTTCACTTTGAAAATCGGCTTCATGTAACTTTACTAGGTGTGTTCAACCTTTTGGAACAACAAAGGTGCCAAATGCATTCTGATTAGTCTGTAAACAGCCACCAAATACAGTATTATTTTTGCTACATTGTGCATCCTAAGAAGTGAAAAAAATCAATTTGTAGTTCTTACTGTAGGTGTAGTCAGTCAGCAAAGAGAGGTTTAGTGTCCACTTTTTGCTTCCGTTTAGTACTTTTGTTTTGAGACATTTACATTTATGGCATTTATCAGACGCTTTTATCCAAAGCACTTTCATTCTCTAACTACAGGGGACAGTCTCCCTGGAGCAACTTGGGGTTAAGGGTCTTGCTCAGGAACCCAGTGGTGGTGCTGAAGGTAGGATTCGAACCTCTTGGTCTGGAGGCAAGTATCCTACCCACTGAGCTACCTCCACCCATGGAATCTGACAGCCATAAATACTTTAACTTCTCCAACAACAACCAGCAAAAGAGTTGGGTTAGGAGACCATATGAATTACTGGGAGCTATAAAATGAACAAAACTTACTATCAGGCTGTTTTCAGAAAATGCCAGGGCTGCTTTTTGTGAAACGGTTGTAATTTAGAGCAATGGTTCTCAACCTTTTCAACATTAGGGCACACCTGTCTTTCACAGCGTGTTGCCAAGGCTCACTTGGCCACATAAGAGGATCAAAATAACCAAGCGTGGACCAATGGCCTGTCTCGATTTTAGATTCACGGCCCATCAGTGGTTGAGAAACCTGGATTTAGAGGACTGCGTCTGCACAACCGTAATGAGTTTGATGAAAGTTGAGAGAACTTTGTGAGGTGATTCGGTCTACTTCTGTGACACTAGCCTTGCTCCATCACTTCAAAGCTGAAGAAGTAAACTTTGGAACATCAACATTTTGGCTGATCAATTGCATATGGGGTAAATATGAAAACTCAGTAAATTACTACATTTAGATATGGATCACTTAAACCCCTTAACTTTATATCATCTTCCTGTTTGAAGCAACTCTCTTTTAAAAGGCTCCACATTGCTATGAAGGGATATAAACTTCCCATTCAGTAACCTTCCCCTTTAGACCAACTTTTTCTTTTTAAAAGTGTGCAGATCCCTAGATGAGCTCAAAACTGCCTGCAAACCCCTAAACAGCAGGGAAGCTAAGACTGGGCCTTGCCTTTCTTTTACTTTCATACAGCAAAAAATAAGATCCCCCACCATCTCTTTACCCCTCAAAGGAACTGATTAACATTATACCTGTGCATTTTCTGTCTCTAGATGGTAAAATGAGGAAGCCGAGAAGGCCGGGCGTCTCCTTTTGACAAACAGCGAAGATAAAAGCCACCAGTGCTCTTTGTTGTAAACATGAATGCAGGGTCTTTTTTCCCCACCTCTTCTCTTTTTGGCCAGTATCATAAGTGTAAAAAACCCATTCCGTCAAACAGTTCTTGTGAGGCGTTTTAAAACCCACTGTACCCGAGATGATGAGTGGAACTCTGAGCCCTTCTCTGGAGGATTCATCAGCTCAAAGGCAGAAGTCATAGGAGAGACTGAACTTAATTGAGCTGCTTCTTCAGCAGTTCTGGATTCTTGGCCCTTCATTGTTAGTGTGACTGCTGACACAATCACATTATTCTGTTCTTCTGTAGTTTTATTTTTATTATTGGCACCACTGCTCCTCCTACAGTTTTTGGAATATGGACGTCAAAATATCCCCTTCAGTGCGCTTGTACACAGCTTGACCAGGGACCAAGTACTGATGGCTTAAATCAATTTTTGCGGCCGGGTTTCCACTGTATTAGATGGAGGGAGGAAAAGAGAGAGAGGACAGTTGAGTTGCCTTCAAAATGTTTGTCGAAAAGAGTGATGAAAAATTGGAGAAACACAAAAATTTCAAGATACTGAAGCTCAGGTCAGTTTTTAAAAAATATGTGCAGAAGTCTTCAACCATAAATGGCTTGATAAGAGCTGGTGAGTTCACCCCGCCTCCCTTGACGCAATGCTAAAGCGCTGGGCTCGGAATCAGAAGAGTGCTGTAGGGATTTTTTTCAAACTTGTTTTGCCCATAAAAAAAAATGTTTGGGTGTTTCCAAACACTGGTTTAATGGCAAGCACTCTATCACACTTTTCTTCTCGCAATGCATCGCAAAATTTCTTTAGTCAACCTGGAAAGTTCCGTTTTTTGGGCGTTTTTGGCCTTTTTGTTGTTCTCCCAGTTCCCTCTAGTTTGAACGTCCTTACAGCAGTTTACAGAGCGCAGCTCTAGTTCTGGATGCATATGATGATTAAAGGCAAGCTGTCTTTTAGCAGTCCCCCACCGAAACACACAGATGGCCTGGTTTCCTGAGTGTAGTGTTTACTTAGCCGCAAGTATTAGGATGAATGAGCTTTACTTTCAAGCCTACAACACACAACGGGGGGCTGTGTAAAAACTGGCCATGCTTAGTTTTTAGAAAATCATTTTTCCCCTCAAACCCTCAGTGCTCATCCCTCCTAAAACATCTTTTTCTTTATTTGCATAATTTGGAAACACCATCTGACTTAAGTATTCTATAACATTTTATGATAAACCGACCAATAAGTATAGACCAAAATTGCATTGCTTTTCCTTCACATGCACTTCCATTTGGAGTTATAAATGCTTTACTATTTCTCAGGAGATAAAATGTTTGGTTCCAACAGGAGCATTCAATGTTCAAGTTGTACATTGTATTTCTGGCTGGCTTGCAATGTACAGTACATTATCGACAATCCATTTAATTCAGCGTAGGGCTGATTTTAATGGTGGATTTCATGGGAGTATAGTTCAGTTTAGTCCTGGATTTAATCCATGTGTAACCCAGTGATGTCCAGCTGTACCTTTGGAAATCCACTGCCCTCGAGAGTTTGGAGTTTGGAGTTCACCTCCATTACCCCTAACAATCTAATGTTCATATACTGTAGTCAGAAAAGAAGATCTTTAAAAGTTAATTCCTCTGTAATGCACGCTAGGAGCCTGACTACATGCGCTAGAAAAGAAAGCCTCGATAGGGTACGCTTAAACGAACTGGGAAATGGCGTTTCTTTTTATTTTTTCCCCTTTCTTTGTTCCTTTAAAGAAATTCCTGGGCTAAATAAAAGATAGCAGCACTTTCCATTTGATGTGTTTTTGATCTACCGCTGCCGAGTACACAGCTGTCAACATCAAGCAGAGCAACTTTGGCTCTGTGCGGCGGTGGGGGGCGGGATTTATTCCAAGGCACAACATAGTTGTAATCCTGAGCGGGGTTCCTCAAGGCTCTAGTGTGGGCTCTGTTCCGAGTGTACTGACTTGCTTTTGCTGACACTTTGTCTGCGCTACACACTGCATGACACGTTTCCACTTCTACCGCAGCATCTTCAGTAGTTCTAGGCTCTGTAGGCCACATGTGTCACTTCGTAAATGGATTGTGGCTTGTGTAGATTAGCACCCTGGAGCAGGGACAATACATGTTGAGGACGTGGCAGAATTTCTTCCTAAATTCCTGCGTGGGATGAGGAATGGCGAAGATGCCCAGCAATGGAGACCAACGGTGCAACAAGGTTTAGAGAAGTCTAGTAGAGGTCTGGCAGGTTTAAGGTTCAAGGTTACTTTGTCTTCAGCAGCTGTGAACATGTGCATTGTGTGATGAGACGTTTCTTAATGGACCACAGTGCAACATATCGCAACGTTCAGCATTCAGCAAAGTGCAATTTACAACAGAAACAGCACAGGCAACACAATAGACAGGCACCACAACAATGTTACAGTATAGCGTGAACAGGATGTTAAGCTTCCAGAGTGACTAGTATTGCACCATAAGTATGATTTTACACAGGATGGAGTTATAGCATTGAGAAAAGAAGGATGACATAAAAAATATGGTAAATAATATTATACAATATAGGGATGTAACAGTAGACAAGACAATAGACAATACAGCAACGCAACAATGTAACAGTAATAGACTATATAAAGTCGCATGGACAGTCTACCCACAGTATTCAGGCAGCTGAATATTATTGGCACTGGTGAGTTACTTGTAAAGTAATTTATCATTGTTTGTAACAGCTTTTCTACCAATTTGGTGCCCACCCAGCGCCCACCTGCCTGATGCAGTTCCCCGACGGTTTCTTACTGAGTAGAATTGAAAAACACGGTAAAACAACTTGAATGAAGTTAATGGAAGGATTTGACTGTTATTTGGCCATAGATGTAGTCCAAATCCATGTTTGATGGAATAGAGGTTTATAGCCAATGCCGTTTGATTTAGGGACATGATCAGGCCTTCAACGCGTCGAGCAGGAGAAAAGATGTGTGGTGATTTAAAAAAAAAAGGAATTAACAGGCCGACAGTCCTTTTTCACTGCTCACTCATTCCTTTTGATATGTGGAGTCTAAACGAGCACTGCGTTCCTTAATAGCTATGAATTGCTTTCAACTCTCCCCTCAAATTGCGATTGCAGTAGCGAAGTTGCCTTGTTTTTCTGGCAGAAAAGTGAAAAAAGAAATACAAGCCTTTTTCTTTTCTGGGCTTTGACAATTTGAAGGAAAAATAAGCTTCTGTACCACATCTTCTCTGATGACCAACACCTGCAATGTCAACCAGCCAAGGCCTAAAATCTTAACACGTGAACGTTTTTTTTTTAAAGATATCTATTCCTTTATATAGATTTCGAGATTATAAAATAAATCCACATCACTCGGGACTATGGTTTTAGATTTTATTATTATTATCATCATTATTATTAGTAGTAGTAGTAGTAGTAATTTCAGTCATCAATATGAACAATTACAATAATCAGAATCAAGCAACATTAATAAGGATGGCTGTTATGGTAAATAACCGTAAGTAACCGTAGGTGTAAACCGTGAATAACCGTAACTGTAGGTGGTGGTGGCGTAGTGGGTAGGATACTTGCCTCCGGACCAAGAGGTCATGGGTTCGAATCCTACCTTCAACACCACCACTGGGTCCCTGAGCAAGACCCTTAACCCCAAATTGCTCCAGGGAGACTGTCCCCCGTAGTTAGGGAATGGAAGTCACTTTGGATAAAAGCGTCTGATAAATGTAAACGTAAGGTAAATAATTGTAAGGTAAAAGTGAAAAAACGACTTTAAGTAATTTCCTCTGAGATCAATAAAGTTTTCTGATTCTAATCACACAAGACAGCTGTTTTACAATTTATTACTCGGATCAACAGGTCAAAATCTTCAGAGATAAGTTTATGCGGGCTTTTCGTTCTGATTTCAAATCTGTGTTTACTTTTTCCCACACGTACAGTTTTTGTGATGAAGCTAGTTATAAATTGCATGATAGTTGGTATAATGATCATATAGTAATTATATGCTGAGTGTTTTTGAAGAAACAGTGGTAGCTGACTGACACTGATCATCATATCTATGCCACAGTGCGGCCTGTCTGACTGCGCACTGAAAATATTGAAACAGTTACTGAAAGCAGGTCTGAAATCAGCATGAAAAACTGATTTAGAAAAGTGTGTTATGGTTTCTGATGATTACAAAAAATGTTTTTGTTGACCTCTGCTATTATTATTATTATTATTATTACTATTATTATTACTACTACTACTACTACTATTATTATTATTATTGTTATTATTATTATAATTATTTCAGTTATTTATTTGTTGAGTAATAATCATAAGTGATAACAGTAACCCCTCACTTTAATGCGGATCAGCAGTTTCAGTCCAACACATAACTAATAATTGTTCACTGAAACCCTAGCACTAAGGAAACTTTTTTTTTTACTTTTGTGATGTCCGGGCCTCATCCGCCACTCCCTCCTCGTCCTCCTGCTGGGTTGCTAAGAACCACACCCAAACATAAACTCTGCAGGAGGACCGGGGGACGTGGCAGACGAGACCCAAAGGTCACAGCTTTTTTTGTGGCAATATATACATTTTCATACATTTAAGAGCTAAATTATTTTAAAAAGTATATTATTTACTAATTTTGTAACAAATATTAATGTGAAAATTCAACCACATTTCCATATAAAAAATAACAGATGGTGAGAAGGTAATAACTGTTGGTGCGGTTAATCGGAAGTGGAAGAAATATAAAATGTGTATCAGTTGCCCTCAGTCTGGAACTCCATGCAGTATCTTGCCTCATGGGGTGAGGACGATCATGAGAAAGGTGAGGGATCAGCCCAGAACTACACAAGAGAAAGGCAAGCAGTGTTGTGTCAGTGTGAAGGAGCGTGTGCTAAGCGTTACTTGACTGCTAAACCACCTCATTGTTCAGAGGATCCAGAGGTGGGCGGGGAAATGTGTACTTAGGCAAAGGTTATCAGCTTTGAGACATTTCTGCTGACCACTGGACCCCACAGCTACAGGCCTGGCTCCAGAATAAAAAACCATGTATGTGTGTTTTCATGAACATAATACTCATAATACAGCTTAACCACTGAATATTAGCATCTACCCAATAAACTCACGAAAGCACAGAAATGAGAAATTCACGTGTTTGCTGTGGTTTTCTCATTAACCTTTAGAACCTTTAGCTGCACAGATCCGTGCTGGAAGGGTAACAAATAGTAAATCATCCTCATACAGCAAAACAGCTCCTGTTGCTCGAGGTGTCGGGCGTCATGCTGAGTTTGGTGTTTCTATGTCATGTAGAACCAAAGTTGCTGTAATTTAAAAACATGTAATAATAATAATAATATAATTAATTTAAAGGACAAAAATGAACAAATTTCTTTCATTTTAGAAAAATTTAGAAAATCTTGGAGACCTTTCAGGATAGTTTCCGCCCACAAGTGGGGAAAACCCGTAGAGGGAGAGAAAGAACAACAAACAATGAGTGTGTAGGAAGCAAACACCGGTTTTAAGCTGATTTACAATGTTTATCAGTTTACTGATACACTATGAGTTAACATACTTCTAAACATGGGACCTTTAATGACTCCAGATTCAGAGATCTGCATTTTTCCACATACATTAAGGTGGCAGGAGCTAATATTTAGATCTCAATGTGGGATTTCTGAGAAATCAGAGGACGTCACCTACTTGACCACCAGTGTTGTGCAAGTTACTTCCAAACTGTAATACATTACAGATTACTTGTTACTGTCATTTAAAAGTAATCCCTT
>JBBJLR010000139.1:7026687-7041697 GCA_037577145.1 Brachypetersius gabonensis | reverse complement strand
CCTCCTTGTGCAAGGTGTCAATAGTCGTCTTTTGGACAACTGTCAAGTCAGCAGTCTTCCCCATGATTGTGTAGCCTGCAGAACTAGACTGAGAGACCATTTAAAGGCTTCAATATTGAACCTTTTCACAATATTCTTTTCACAATACAGAGGAAATTACCATTATCACAACATGAAAAAGCAAATCAAACTAATAGCTTTCAAATGCAATGCATTAAATTGAAAATAATCGCATGTGCTCTGCAGAATAAAGGTCTTTAAAGTGTTCAAAACCCTTTTTTGGAGTCCACTGAATGTTATTTCAGAAGTCTTGAAGTTAATCAAGGTGTTTTGGGAAAGTATTTTGGAAATCAGTATTTCTGTTGTTTAGCAGGGGATTTCCCCTTTGCAGTTCTCCCATGCATACAATTTTCCCCAGTCTTTCTAAAGGTGGAAATATGGACGCTGATCTCATCTGAGGTGGTGCCTATATTTCCACAGATGTTTGTTTGGGTTCCTCCCACTTGAGTTGCTCTTGGAGGCATTTTGGCAGGCTGAACATTTCTGGGACATTTCACCACTGTTCACCACGGTTGTTTTCTTCATTTGGGGATAATGGCTTTCACTGTGGTTCACTTGAGTCCAAGAGCCTTAACATTAGCTTTGTAACCTTTTTCAGATGGATAAATTTCAGTACATTTTTTCCCATCTCATCCTCATTCTCATTTATTTTTCGTTTGTTTTTTTTATCATGGCATTGCGTGACCTTTTGGACCTTGTTGAGACCTTTTTGCCCACTTCACATCCCTGGAAAGGAGGGATGGGCATTTGAGCAAAAATAGTACTGTTTGATATTCACCAGGAGTAATTTGACTATCCTTTGAAGATTACCTCCCCTACCACACACACCCACACACCCACACACACAGTTTTCGACATCTTAACTTTTTTAATGTCTGCAACATGTTTTCTGTCGCTTTGCAATACATTTTATTGGCAATGCCAGATAGTAATGTGTTCTTCTTCTTCTTATGTTATTTAATAGCTGTTAACAAGCAGCATTAGGTGCATTACAGCCACAGAATAATTTGTACAGGGACAATATGACAATATGACAATAGTTGCAAAAACTATTTAAAATGTAAACTATTTGAATATTCAGACATCATGACCATCCCTCTAGATATGAATTCGACAGGGCTTGTCTGGGTATGTCTAGTTTAACTAGTCATTGGTTGAGTTAGGTTCATTGGTTAATCAAGTAATTGGGGAGCAATGACTTTTTCACACAGGGCTTGTTGGTGTTGGATAACTTTTTTTATTCAATGCATGAGAAGCTCATTTAAAAGGTGCATGTTGTGTGACTGTTTTTGTCTCATATTTAATTTTACTGAAACAATCACATGTGACCAAAAACATAAAATAAGAGAAATCAGGTCATTTTTCTGGCATGTATCTGTGATTAAAACCCTTAAATGTACTAACTTTCTTTGAGTACTTACTGTTTTTTTTTAAACAGTTTCAGCGATCTTATTCATTTTCTCCAGTAACCTACAAAGCCATTGGGAACACATGGAGACGCCAACATTGTCGGCGTAACAAATTCCTCTCAATGGCTTTGGGTTTTTACTGCGTCTCCTTTTTTTCGCTGTACGTTTCTCTTCCATTTCTTTCCTCATGAATTTCCAAGCACATGTATCTCTCTCCCTGAAGCCATTTTACAGTCACTGTGCCGAGTGCATACAGTGTGGTTTGATTGAATCGAAAGGCATATAGAATTCAGTCCTATCTAAATTCATGCCCTTATGTCCCTCGTCCTTGCTTTTCCAGCCTTCAAGTGGGCAAATGTATTCTTCACAGGCCGTCACACAGCGGAGTGGGTAAAAAAGTCTAATTTTTAGTTCCTGGCTTGTCCGTTCTCCACACATTAAGTGGAAACCGCCACCAGGATGTGTGTGCATGTGTGTGTGAACATACGCATGTATGTAAAACGAGTGGGCTGGCAATTGGAGCCCCTGTTTGATGGGTCCAAGACGTTCAGCCGGCTCTCGAAGAAAATAGGCCCGGCACGAAAGAAGTGTCCCTTCTTATGCCCGGAATAGCTCAGCATAATAAAGGCAGAGGTGATCCGTATGGAAATACGTCCTCCCCTTAGACCTAATCTGAGTTATTCATGAAGCTCCTGGCCCAGGAGAGCCTTGATTTGCTCTTAGATACATATGTATGTTTATGTGTATAATAATGGCAGGTCAGATAGGGTGATAAATAGGAGCTCATTGTGAACGGATCGAGGGACTCTTTTTCATATTTCCTTATCGCGCTCCGCCACTCTATCTCTGCTCACACATCAAATCAAGGCGCGTCCGCACCAACGTCACTGATACGGCTGGAATTTGTTTGCTGCATTACAAGTGCCGGCTTGAGAAGGGGAAACTTGTTTTCATTTGCCTAATGATTCTCTGTCTTCTGTTTCTTTCTGCCTTTTCCTACCCTCTAACTTTCCTGCCCTCTCTTTCCCCTCTCTCTCCCCTCCTTATCTGAGGGCACGCCGCCCACCATCATGATCGCTTTCCCTCCTGCTGCCTCTTTGCCAGCTTGTTTTTTTCACGGTCGTGAAAATCTTTAATTAAGTTGTATGGCTCGAAATCTCACCCACTCACATTCCCAGCTGAAGAGTCATGGCATTCCTTCTTTCCCCCTATGCGCCTTCCCGCCATCCCAGACTGGCATGTGGCATACGTATCCCAGCTGTTTGCAAAGCGTGACCTCCTTCTTATGGGCAATTCTACCCTCTCTCCGAAGAGCCATTCTGACTACCTCAGCTCCTGGTGGAGGCCCCCTTTCGCGTCTCCTCAGCTGTTTAAGTGCTGATCGCTTCCCATGGAGGATCTCCGGCACTGGCACCAAGCCCCTGGCATCCGATAGCGTCTCGTTCTCCGGAGCTCGCGCAACATTAAACCCATAAAACTTTGTTTCGTCTCAGCCGCTGATCCGCAGGCTGCTTCTCGCGGCTTCCCTGGAGATGGTGCAGGTGGAGCTGTAATGGGATTACATGGCCCTCAGCCCGCACATTCGCTGCTGGCTTTAGAGGCCTGTGGAGGTGGCGAATGGTGTGGGTTTGGGCCTGTACATGCTGGCGTTCCGGTGACAAACTCCCACAGCTTAAAAGGTGCAGCCTTTGATTATATAAATCGAAGCCGAGACCCTACCATTTGATTCGCTGCTGGAATTCCAACACACAACTCTTGATGAAGGTCTGAAAGTGGAAAAAAAAGAGAGATATCTCCACACACAGACAGCCACGAATGTCACACAGAAAGCCCTACAGCCTGGCAACCACTTGGCCACACAGGCTCATGTGGATGACAGTTTTGCATAATGCAAATGGGTGGCAATTTGCTTTCTTTCATTAGCATTTGCATCACATTAGCATTTTTTGACTGGATTATTGCTTTAAATGGTCGCAGGACCCACACTCTTGAATCTACATAACATTACTGAATATTTCATAGAAGTTACTAAATAGTACGACCCTTTTTTTTAAAGGAATAGTCCCTAAAAAAATCACATTTATGGAATGTAGTTGAGCCAAGACATATTTGTCCAAATCTTGCCTCTTTAATTTAGAACTGCATCAAAGAGGCTAACATTGCTAATGCTAGAAGCCAATGGTCTCCTGTGTGGCCAATGGTCTTTCTGTGGATACATCTTCCAAAATGTCTCTCAAACAAGCTCCTCATTAAGGTGGAGTAGTGGTTGCTGAATTATAAAAAACATCAACCTTTAAGAGTTTAACCTTTAGAAAACAAATAATTTTGTGAATATTTAAGTAGCTTAAGAAGCCCAGAAAAGCCCAGAATACACAGATTGTAATTAGAAAAGGGATATATGAACCCTAGAACATAATTCCCTAATTGACATGGACCCCTAATTCCACCAGTGAGGAAAATAAAGTCGCTAAACAGGTGGGCAGTTATGACATGTCGTTAAACTCCTGCTTGCAGTTTACGGCTCAACTTTTACATTGCTTCAGAGCAAACAGAGGAATGCTTCTGAAGATATGTTACGAGGGGGAAAGGGCTTGGCTAGCACGTTTGTCCCAATTTTTTCTAGCATGCTAGCACTAATTATTGCTTAGAAAGAACATGCATACAGTAAAGGCACAGAAATAACAAGTAGCAAATAAACCTGAAGCCAGAAGAAGAAAAGAACATGCTGTAAGGGATATTCACTCTCAGAGCTGCCAACTCTCACACACTGGCTTAAACACAGTTGGGGCTGATCTCATGGTCTCATGCTGCACTTGACACACATTTTTATGTCTCCTCTCAAAATAATTTCCCGACTGAATTTCAGCAATCAAACTGATTAAAAACACTTTGCATCAGCAACTGTACATGTTCTTGTTAATTAATGCAACTGAAGGAGAACATGCTAACTTGTGGGTTAGTCCCTGCCTGTCCATTCATGTTCAGTTGAGTTGGATCAGTATCTGTGACAGTCGTAAACCAATAACGGATGTCTGCAGAGCCACAAACCACTAGGAACAGAAGAGAGTTGAAAAAACTTCCCCTAAATAAATGGATGGCAATAAATGGAATTGAAGGTAAAAGGTAAAATTTGGTAAATAATCTAACAATACTTTCTGCCCTCAACCTAACATTTTATCATGTCACTTAATGTGGCAGCACCTTATTTTTATAGCTAAGTAGGTACATCAAACACCACTGACCGAAATGGCACCCCAGATAGAATGAGCATCATTGCTATGAAACTGTGCCCTTGGCTCGTAGCAAGAATTGTATGATCTATAGTGGAGTAATTAAAATATATTGTGGAGAAATAAACAAAAACAAAACCCCACTTCCTTCCTCTGCTGTCTGGCCCAGCCCACTACAAGTATGAGTACATAGCTCACTAGTTCCATCATTACCTAAACCATATGGACAAATGTATTGGGACGCCTGACCATTACACCAATAGGGACTTCTGTGACATTGCATTCAAATACATAGACTTTAATATGGAGGTGGTTGTCCCCCCACGCCAAAGATAGTCTTTGAGGTCAGGGCTCTGTGTGGACCAGTCATGTACCCCCCCACAGCTCCTCTTTATGGAGCTCGCTTTGTGCAATTTAGACACAGTCATGCTGGAATAGAAAAGGTTCTTCCTCAAACTGTGTCCACAAAGTGGAAGCATGGTGCTGTCCAAAATGTCTTGGTATGCTTGATTTTTTTACACCTGTGTATGATTGAAACACCTGAAGTCAGTAATTAAGAGGTGTGTCCCAGTACCTTTGTCCTTATAGTGTACTATTCTCAAGAGATTTGCTAGCACAGAGGGTGCAGCTATATGACAAAAACTGGTCCTTTCAGGTTTAAAGGTGTCCAGGTTGCTATTTATGAACTAATCTACCACTTTAGCTGCTTTCATCATAAGTGCAATGGGTTTTCCAGAAGTCCCATCCTAGCTTGGCTCTCATTAGACTCATCAAAACATGACAACTGTGCTTGCAGAGTAGGGATTTGTCTCTCCCAAATGCCTGACTAAATGAGGATGGCTAATCAGAATGGCTCAAACAATCGCTCACGACTTGTTCACCTTGAATTATTAACAGCAACAACAGACACTGCAGGGTCCTGTCACAGATTCAAGCTTTTCTGTTTTATGACATTCAGCTCCTACCTTCGCAGTGGCACATTCCTCTATCCCTCCTAATATTCTTGGAAGGCTATTGGGTAGAGCATTTCACATGGACGCTCACATCATTGTGGGCTCAATTCTCAGCGATGGGTAGAGCAGTTACACTACTATGCTGTTGACCCAAATAGCATCTGCGAATGCCTGTTAGCCCCTGGGTTTGCTGAGAGAAATAAAAAAAAGGGGGTCAAAGGAAGGTGAGTGTAGTGGAAATAAAGTCACAATGATTCAAAAAACCTTTAGAAGCTACTTCACCCTCATCCCCACAACTGCACCTGCACCCGCACCTGCTTCCAAACTTCCCTTTAGTCCTCTGTACAAAACAGGCAAAGGTCCTTCACACTTAGTTGGACTGCCACAGCTCAAATAATGACCAGACACACTCTGCAATTAGCAACAATGCCTTTAACCCCTTAATTTTACCTTAAGGGCATGAGTGGGAAACCCCTTCATCTTAAACTTTAAGCGTTTTATTATTTAAGAGGCAAATTCGAAAAAAAGTAAGGGGAAAATTCAGAAGTTTAACCCCTTGATCCACATAGATTTCCACAAAAACTGATTTTAGATCAGCATGCCTACTCAGCGTGTTTGTAAAAACAGACCTCTTTGTCTAAAAAGGCTGCCTGTAGTGTTGTGATTATTTGTATAGCTCAAATTAAGTCATAAATTCATGCTGTGTCCTGAGCAAATGTGTTGATATGATTTGACTATTTTTGGTGACTGATCTGTGATACTGATAATGTTTTTTAGCAATGTTAGCAGAGTTAGCTATAGTTCTCAGCAAAATAAGCAATAAATAACAAACATTATTGTTATATACATTGTTGTAGCCATCCTCAAGCCCTTCAGTCTTTTTTTGACCTCTGAGCTCCTCTTGGTGACATGTTTTGGGCCACTCACAACTCAGCAATGCTGCTAGTGTGTGTAAAAACCCTACAACACTACTGTGCCTGATATATATCTGCACCAGTGCCACACACACACACCATGTCACCGCTGTGCAGAGAATGGTCCTCCACCCAAACAATGTCAGCTCAAAGTTGGTACAGTGGTGAGAAACTGACCATTGGGGAGTTGGGTGGGGGTGCTTTTACACCATAACAGGAGGGCTACAGCCTATAATAATAAGTAAACTCAGCTGATGAATGCAAAGTGTTTTGGTATTTTGAAGCTGGAATGTGCCTTTGGTGATGCAGTGCATCATGCAGCAGTTTATCTTTGAAAAGTTGTTTCCTTTCCCTATCAATTCCAGCTTTAAATTCATTTACAAATTGACCGCAGGTCTGTTGATGCGCCTTTAAGGTACTCCTGGCTGAGTGACTTAATGCGATTGAATTAGCTTGCATAATTGATTTACAGCTCGGAGTCTGTGAGAGGAAAAATAAAGCTACATATTGTGAAATTAGCATGCCTTTAAACAATACCATAATTCTCTGTGAAATCGCTCAGAATGAAAGAGATATGAGAGATATGGCTATGAGAGGGCACTTGACGTATTCCTCTGAATTTTTTTTTAGGCCTCGCTCACAGTCCCCCTTTCAAACAGAAGCATCTGGGCCCTCAAGACCAAACACATCACAGGTTCTGAGGGAAGACGGTGCCTAAAGCTTCCAGATCTTCGCATCCTTTTGATTGCCTGGAGCCAGGGGATTCGGGGCTGTTGCATTACTTGACTACACGTGCTCTTATCTCAGCTATTTCTCTTTACCTCAGCCCCTCCCCTTGTAAGATAAGATTGACTGATTGAATGTTAATCAACATTCTTACATTGCTTAAAATATAGAGCTGAAGCCCACGAGAGAGAGAATAAGATGATTTGCGGTTGATTATTCCACTGTCAGAGAGATGGATTCTTTGTTGCCCCAAGTTCTACATGTCTGAGCATCTCTAGGCCCGAAAAGTGTCCTGTTAGCTTTTTCCTTAAACCCGAATGAATCAATCACTTAAAAATTGAAAAGTCAAGCAAAAGAACAATTAAAGAGTTGCTTCTCTCCCTTAAACAACCACACACACACCAGACAGTGGAAAGCTAAAATAATGAGATATGGAGAAAAGTTAGAGGGAAGAAAAAATAACATGGCAAACTTTTCAAAAAGTAGACCACTCGAGCTAGTCTTCGGGGTTTGACTCTGTTAAAAACCAAAGAAAATCAAATATTGAAGAAATCAAGGCATTAAATTTGGAAGGCAAAGGGGACTGAATTTTTTTCCAGTCCAAAAAAACATTGCTTTCAAAGTTGCATGATGGCCAGGCCCAGTCAGAAGCATGATTTCTGCAGTTTTAACACACCGAGGTAATCCTCAAGGCTACCAGCAGGCACCAGAGTATCTGCAGGTGCTTGGCAGTTCTGTCACCAGAATATCAAAAGGTTTGGTCCAGCACCAAAGGATTAGCCACACTTGGTGATGACTAGCATGTGTCTGCATGTGCAGCTACCTTTTTTTTTATCCCCACTAACTTCAATGCCCATGCATGTTATTGCCTCCGGTCCCTACGCAGCAGTTATCAAGCCAAGGCGACACATGACCCCTGCTTTTCCATTTTCAGCCATCTCGCGCTTTGGCTTTGGCTGACCTGCGGCTTTAATTCAAAACCCGCCGCGAGTCGGACTTTGTCACCTGTTAGAATCATGTTTTAATGTCTCGGGGATGTAGGAGTCAGATGGAGTCGCGGATCCGGCCAAATTTGCTTCACCTGCTTGAAGAAAAAAAAAAAATATCCTAACTTCCCCTGGCCCCTCCTGCGGCAGGGGGAAAGTAATGAAGCCTCCGATAAGGCGAGGACACTCTCTCCTTTTCTTCTCCTCTCCTCCTATTATCGCCTCCTGAGCCCTCGCGGGGCTCCCCGCTGAACAAACTTGTCATGAATCATTTGGCCTGGCGCTGCTGTTCCGCCAGCCATATTTTCTTCCCTCTATTCCTTGCCTCTTCTATTCGAGTGGGGGGTGCAGGCTCAGAGGGTGGGGTGGTAGTGCTCTGGTTAACTGGCCGTTATTTTTTCCCGATTTCGATCAATTAGCAGTGTGCGTCATCATTCTAAATTATGCATCTGCTTTGTACTCAGTAGGAGTGGTAGCCACAGCCTAAGGGGCATGGGAGATGTTTTGAAGGCTTTTAAGTGGAGTTAGAGACAGCTTAGAAATGGCCAGTGGCTATGATTAAATTGGTCACGGCTGGTGAAGCCAGACAGATGCAACTAAATAATTTAGGAACAAAGTCACGTGACAGTTTATGTTCTTTAATGCTCATCCTGAGCAGAAACGGATCATTCATCTTTCCTTTCAGAAATCGGGTTGAATATTTCCAATGCAAGTGCAGTTGAGCTCAGCTACGATTCCGCAGACAGATATCTCCAGTTCAGGCTTGCTTTTGGTTTCTCCCACCTTCGGGACCGCTCGAAGGCACCCAAGTGAGGCATCTGGCTCTTCAAGCATCTCATCCGCTATCCTGCCACAGCAGGGTATAAAACCTGCCACTTTGCCCTTCCATGGTTTGCTCTCAGCTGGAGAGAGACAGCCTTTGGTTCACCCATAATTGAGTGGCTATCTCCCCGTCTCTCAGTAGATGAAGAGGATCTAAGGGGCTTAAGACCACCCTGTTGCAGAAGCTCCACCAAAGACAGAACGTGAGCTGTCTGGGAGCAGGTGGAGGGCTTCAACAGATGGTGGACCTCTTTGTGATTCCACAGACAAGGCACCACACACATTAAAAGCGACAGCCTCAGCCTTGATCACCGCAACTGGTTGAGGCTCCTGACACCTTCTTCTCTCCGGACCACACACCACCTCTAATATCAGTCCGAAGATGCTAAACTCCAGCTCTAGTCAGCCTGCCTTCAAGAAGCGAGAGGGTTTTCTTATTTCTCGCACCTTCAAGGGATATTTAAGTCTGCCTCTTTGTGTGCCAAAGTCATTGTGTGCAATGTACATCTGTAGTTGTGGAAATAAGTATGACTTTTTCATCTTTAAATAATAATTTCATTATAATGCAGCCTTTTGAACATGACTATCGATCTATCTGTCTATCTGTCTATCTGTCTGTCTGTCTGTCTGTCTATTCTGTCTGCCTGTTTATCTATGTATGTATCATCTCCATCCTTTTAAATGAATTTATGCATATTTAGTATACAGCTCCAGTATAATTTGTATTTCCACATCCTCCAGCCCTTCATTAGTCTTCATTCCAGGACTGACATATTAGCTTATTTGCCCTTAAGCCAATATTGCAGCTTTGTGAACCTACCTTTGAAATGACACTAGTATTTATTTATTTATTCTGGGAGTTTTCTGCTGAGTGTGTTTTACCTGAAAGATTCATTTTCAGTGCTCTCTCATTTCACTTTACTCCATTTCTGAAATCCCCTCTGTTTCACTGGAAATGAAGCTACAGAAGTCATCACAGAAGAAGTCAGCAATCACGATTTTCAAAGCTCTGGGCCTGTCTACTATTACTATGACTTGCAGATAGCAAATGAAACCTTGTAATGAGATAACAGTAGGCAAAACTGAAACAGCACTTTTCCAGTCATGTTAGACCATTATTTCCAGATCGTAGACGTACATCGTTCTGTGTAATGAATCCACTCTGTAACTCACTTCTGGCTGGTAACACTTTAGAGACCCACGGACTCTGGCAAAGATAAAGGATCTTCTTGTGCTCCTGCCACTGTCATCATTTCCCTACCGATTTTATAATTTTTGGCATATTAAAGATCACCAGCCTCCCTTGCTGGGTGGCTCCAAATATAAATGCAGCAAACATACTATTTTTTATTTGTCCTTGACTCTGTTATTTAAAGATTACATAACTACCGTGACTCATAATGTCTTCAAGTTTCTTTATCCTCATATTGTTAGGTTTAAAATGGAATTGTAATATCTGACACACATAAAATAATGATACAGTAATGAGATACAGCTGAGGAAGGTCTTCGGGACAGAAATATTCCAATGACCTGTCAGCATATCAGTTACACAAGTTTTCAAATACTTACTGGTACTTTACTAGAAACATCCATACTACCAGTCAAAGGTGTTTGCACACTCAAGGATTTTACCACTTTCCTATCTTATCTTATCTTATCTTGTCTTTTAGTCTTGTTAAATATTGCTGTTGTCTAAAATAATAAAACAAAACTGTAGACCATTTGTAGTTTTTGTGGCCGGTTGTGTGGTGATGCACAGTCAAATTCTAGACTGTCCTTTAACTTTAAATGCAAACTTTGTTTACTGTTTCAGCACTTAATAATTTGTTATAATAATCGTATGGGAGTCACTGTTTTTGGGTGGTGGGAAGGTCCTCCCCCTCTCCCTCCTCAGTAACACCATTGCATTTGATATATAGACTTTTATAGGGATTATGTTATGTTAGTGTGTGTGACTTCCTGCAGAAACCCGTCACATTGTGAAATTAATTGCATTTGGCCTTTTTTCCAAATACAGCCTCACAAACATACTCCTTTTTTGTTAATTTTAAGACATTTCCATGAGGGACCCAAATAATTTTTCAAAGATTCCACTGCATTGCATCAGCATTGTGTTTTATCAGAAGGCAGCAGGGCCCAGTTTAAAAGCTTTAAAATAATCTGTTATTGTATTTATGAGCCTTTTACACACCTACAGACCATGCCTCACATTGACTCCATCGTAGAAAAACCTGCTCCTCCCGAAGAAGACGCCAAACACTAGCACTTCATCTTCAGTCAGGGTCTTCCTTCGTTCCCAGCAGTGGCAGGTTTACTGCCTGAGCCACCCGGAGGTCCACAGTTAATTTTTAATTAGATACTACATACTGAAGATTATTCCTGGTAGTCAGAGCATTTGCATGTAAACACGTTACACTAGCCAGCAATTATTTAACTATCTGGCAATAAGATGGCACAGTACAGGTTGGGTGCTGGGGAGGAGAGAGAGAGAGAGAGAAAGAGAGACAGAGAGAGAGAGAGAGAGAGATAAACAGAGAGAGAGGGAGAGACTGAGACTGAGAGAGAGAGATAGACAGAGAGAGACAGAGAGAGAGATAGACAGAGAGAGAGAGAGATAGAGAGAGAGACAGACAGAGAGACAGAGAGAAAGAGATAGAGAGAGAGACAGACAGAGAGACAGAGAGAAAGAGATAGAGAGAGAGACAGAGAGAGACAGAGAGAGAGATAGACAGAGAGAGAGAGAGACAGAGAGAGAGAGAGAAATAGAGAGACAGACAGAGAGAAAGAGGTAGAGAGAGATACAGAGAGAGAGAGAGAGAGAGATAGACAGAGAGAGACAGACAGAAAGAGAGAGAGAGAGAGAACTAGAGAGAGCAAGAGAGAGAGAGCTGGTATCTCTAAAGAAAGGCAGAATTGCTTACAAACAGATTATCCTGTGGGAAGGCATTGCTCGGGCCTAAGGTCTGGTACTGGGCAGATGGTGTTTTATGAATATTTATTTGCTTCTTTTATCTATTTATTTATTCATTCATTAGCCTCATTTGTGCCACTGCTATAAGCAACCTTGTCTCGTTCATGCATTGCTTCCAGTGTTGGAGAGCAGCACAGGAAACTCGGGTGCTAAGACATTTTGGCTTCCCGGATAGGCCTCCAGTTTGACATCGCAGACTTGGATTATTGATCTGAAGGGGCATTAATAGTTAATGGTTGGAGACAGATGGCCTTTCTCTTCATGTTGAGTGTGGCTCATGCTCAATAACAGCCAGTGGAGTCCAAGGTTCTCTTTGGACAAAGAGACGCATCTGAAAACAACCCTGATAGGCGAGGCATTGTGCACTCCAATACCTCATGTGTCTGTTTACATCATCGGACGGTTGGATGGATGGGTGGGTGGAAGGACAACAATCCTAATAATCAAGACGTTATTTACTCAAATACTTCATGTAACTGCCTACGTGTGATTTATGCATCATTGGATGGCTGGGTTGGTGGATGGATGGATGGCTGGATGGTTAAATGGATGGATGGAAAACAATCCTGATACTTAAGACATGATTTGCTTAGATGCTTAATGTATCTGTCTACATGTTTGCTTTATGGATCATTAGACGGATCACTGAATGGATGGATGGATGTATGGAATAGAATCTGAAACTGGGTTCCACCATCAACAGATATTGGCCTGCATTGTCCCTGTGTTTTTTCCTCTCTATTTTATTATTTCACTCTACTTTTATTAGTTTAATTTGGCGTTCTAGAGTCACAGGTGTACTGTTTGATTAATGCGTTCAGTGGGATTTAAACATACTTTTGGAATTGAACACCATTTTGTCAGCCTACAATGTACATTTCTGTTGACTACAGTTGATCTGGGACAACATTCTAGTCAAGATAGGATACAGTTGGGTTGAGATGACATTTTATTGACTATAATTGGCCCATTAAAAATTGGACTTACGTTTTAATCAGGAGAACATTTTGTATGTGTACGGTTGGGTTGAGATTCAATTGTTAGTTATAATTGCTTCAGTTAAG
Organism: Brachypetersius gabonensis; assembly: GCA_037577145.1. Lineage (NCBI taxonomy): Eukaryota > Metazoa > Chordata > Actinopteri > Characiformes > Alestidae > Brachypetersius > Brachypetersius gabonensis. Next base: position 7,028,560 of record JBBJLR010000139.1, on the reverse strand, counting down.
GTCAGGACAGTTTTGTCAGTGGCAGCCAGGTCTCGAACAGAAATGTGTCATGTTGTATTTGGGTTAAAACATTCAGTCCCTATTAAAACTCTAAGACAGATGGATGAACAGACAGGTGGAATGAGCAGGCGGGCTAATAGACAGACAGAAATTGTCCTCTGACACCAAACACCAGCTGGAATGTGGAAACTTGTAGTCAGCAAAACCTTATCTGTGAAATATTGCCAGGCCTCAAGAAGTGGAAAATAAATCTATTACATTCTTCAGTGAATTTTGTGCTGGGACATGACCTGTGAAGGACATTTCCAAGATATGGCCGAACTTTTTCGCAGAAGATGTGACAAGTTGTTTCGTTCAGACCTTTCACTCCGAAGAAAGAATGAACAGGCTTTTATCCAGGAAGCCATTGCACGCCCAGAGGCCTATAGAACCTACAGTATACACGTTCCTCCTGAAGAGCCATTCATCATATGAGCTTTTCATGGTTGATGATTAGAGCCCATTATTTCACAGCCCTCCCCAGCCCTGTTCTCTAAACTGAGGGGCTCCTATAAGGCAGCCTGAATGACAACAATAGGAGGATTTTAAAACATTTTGGTGCCAGGAGTCCAGTCATTGTGGCTTTTTTCGAGGGAGGCAGATATTCCTTTGCGGCGCCCCTCTTTCCAGGGGTCGTGAACTGTCATTCCATTGTGTCTTTACAGGGCCTTCTTTCTCCCGCGAGTCAGACTTCATTTCCTGTTGCTTTTCAGGGTCAGTGGTTTCTTTCTGCCCGTGGATCATTGGGTCTATTAAAACCACAAGCTAGAGAAACTGATTAAGTAGACCTTAATTACTTCAGCAATGCCCCGTTCTCGCACTGACTGTTGTCAGGACTTTCTCTCTCTCCGTCTCTCTCTTTCTTTTTTTCCTTTCATAACTTGTATCTTCGTTTCTTTTTCTCTTTCTTTCTATCTCTGTCTCGCTCTTTCACTCACTCTGTCTTTCTATTGTTAATCTACATCTTCCTTTTTTCTCTCTCTTTTTCTTTCTCGCTATAGCTATTTTTCTCTCTCTCCTTCTATCTCTATTTTCATCTCTGTCTTTCTCTCTTTCTATCTATCTCTCTCCCTCTCTTTCACTCCCTCTGTCTTTCTATTGTTAATCTACATCTTCCTCAAAAAAGTCTCTCTATTTTCATCTCTATCTTTCTCTCTTCTCTCTCTATCTACCTTTCATTATTCTCTCTTTCTTTCTCTTTCTCTATTTCACACTCTCATTTTCTCTCTCTATCTCTGTTTCATCAGTCTTTCTGTTATTCTCTCTCTCTCTTTCTCTATCAATCCATCTTTATCTCTCCCTCTGGCTCTCTCTCTATTTTTATATGTCTATATCTTTCTCTACCGGTCCATCTTTATCCCTGTCTCTCTTTCTATGTCTTGATCTCTCTCTGTTTTTATCTGTCTCTATCTTTCTCTTTCTCTCTCTCTGTCTTTCTCTTTCTCTGTCGATCTGTCTTTGTATCCCGCTCTGTGTATGTCTACCTCTCACTGTCTTTCTATTTTTTTTTTCTGTCTCTATCTTTCTTTTATTCTCACTCTTTTACTCTGTCTCTGTCTCTGTCTCTCGGCATTTCTCTACCTGTCTATCTTTATCACTCTCTTATCTTTGTCTTACTCTTTGTCTGTTTTTAATCTGTCTCTTTTATTCTCTTTCTCTCTTTTTCTGTCCATTTCTTTCTTTCTCTGTCTTTCTCTCCCTCTGTCTAGTTTTATCTGTGTTGTTGTCTTATTCTCTCTATCTTTTTTGTCCTTCGATCTGTCTTTCTTTCTCTCTCTCTCTCTCTCTCTCTCTCTCTCTCTCTCTCTCTCTCTCTCTCTCTCTCTCTCTCTCT
>JBBJLR010000139.1:7014678-7026587 GCA_037577145.1 Brachypetersius gabonensis | reverse complement strand
GTCTCTTTCCTTCACCCCCCCCCTCCCCCCCCTCTATTTTTCACAGCCCCATATGACAGCAGACTCAAGAAAATGCTGCTGAACAGCCTAGGGTGGGATTTCTTTTTTCATCCAAGAGGGTTGGTGCTTCATCTTGAAACTTTGCTGATGATAGATCTTGTTTTTTGACACTTTATTTTCTATCCATAATGCACAACTTACTGCGATGCAAGATCTTGGCAACGTGAAATGTTTTTTTTTTTTTATGTTTTCAGCCTAAAGAACTCCTGTCCTTGCTGTTCTTACATGCACATTTTCTTCGTTTCCTTTTTAAATTCATGTTTTTTAATGAAGTGGGGAATTCCTTGCTGACAGTGTGGAATTTGCATGTCCCCCCGTCAAGTATTCCTGTTTCCTCCCACAGTCCAAAGACAAGCACACCAAGCAAGACGTTGACGCTAAAATACCCCTTTTATTTTTACAAACACACTTTTAAAGTGTGTTTGTCTGTAAAAATAGCCCATTTTGAGTTCCTAATGGCTGTGATGTCACAAACATAAACATGTTTATATATGGCAACCCATTCTTTGTTCCTGCAGACAGTCTATAGCAGAGTTAGTGAAGTGGAAATCAGTTAAATGTTGTGCTGCTCATGACTGTCAGTAAGCAAATGAAATATTGCTGTGCACCAAAGGATACATATATTCAGGAAAAGGTGGTGAAGTTTTCTCAGATAGATAGTTTTTCACATTTTAGCCAGAACCTCTTTAAATGCGGTACAATCCGTAGCAGCCAGTCACAACAGAGGTCATGTACGTATATCAGTCTAATGCTATTTTCACATCTGGTTTATTGGCTACAGTTCAACACACCAGAATTTCAGTTTGTTCCTTTATTTGTTATGGTTGGTTGGTTAAATTGCTCCAAATAAGACACCCAAGCATTCTTTGACTGGTCAGGAATTTGGTATTGGTATTTAAATAATTGTTCCATTAGGCCATTTTTTAATTTGAACTGCTCTAGTGTATTATAGTATGAAATCCGGATATGCCCCCCTTTTATATTCTTTCTAAAATGTGTGGTCCTTCTTACTGGACCGCATCAAAATAGGAACTTAATGGCTAGATCAGGGGCCCAAACCCTGTCCTGGAAGACCCATATTCAGCACATTTTGGCGATTTCCCAGCTCAAACACATCTGAGTTAACTCACCTGTTAATTGCCAGGTTTAGAAGGGGAGTCTACAGAACTGAACTGGACACTGGCCCTCCAGGACTCTTGACCTACATTGCAATCTAAAAAAAGCTTCATCTCAGTTTCTTTATGATTGATTGATTCGAATATGTATCACTTTGAATTTAACCAAACAGGTCACCAATGCCTGGCTAATTCATAACTAGATGCATTTCCATGTGAAAATGTGAAGTGTGGAGATAACCAAGCATTCCATTACCGCTGCAATTTGCACCACTGGGAGGTTATGTGAATGTGCCAGCTCTTACCAAGTTAATTATGGTTAAAAATGGCTAGAAGTGAAGCCGTATTCACAGGCTGATTTTTTTTACCAAACCATAACACACAGTGAAATAGTTCTCTTCCTCTCCCGGACACACATTTTAAAGGCAACTAGATCATTCTTTGTCTCTCTCCATATAATAGAGAGGGAACATGACAAAATTATCAAAAGCTCAGCCCCTGATCAACCAATCACAACGATATATACAGTAATCCCCCATGTTAAAGCATTCAGACACTTCAAACTCCCCAGTTTGATTGATCTCCAGGAGACCATTCAAATGAGACCTCTTTTTTTTTTTTTTAGCCTAAGTAGATCAGGGGTTAGTCTCTGAAAACGGCTCACCTCGCTGTTGTGTCCCAATACTTTTGTCTTGGCTGAGAATTTAATTTCGAATATGGGTTTGCCTTTACATTTGCTTTAATGGTAATGCATTCATTCAACTGAGTTTAAAATGACATTAAATTGTTCTGGGAGCATATTTGGGGGCATATTAAGGGTATACACTATAAAAATAGGCATTTTTAGGTATACACAACAACGTGTTTTTTCACTATACGAGGGCGCTCTTGGAACGTAGCCCCCGCAAAATGCGAGGGATTACTGTTTACAAGCACACAACTACGGATATTATCTGAGTGTGGACATTGAAAATGTGCCCATACTGCAAAAATAAATGATAACAGATGTGGACTTTAGGGTGGAAATAATATGCAAAAACCTGGACCTTTTAAAATCTCAGCAAAACCATCTGGTCTTCACTGGTATTCCAGGACTGCTCCACAAGGACTTTGAAACATGGTTTAGAAACCACCTAGTTGTTTTCCATTGCCAAGCTGCTGACCTCCACACGCACACCCTCCATTATGTTGCACATGTTCGACGTGTTACCTCACACCTAGAGACTAGCTGAGCCATTGTTTTGTTATACTGTACACTTGTGTCTATGTACAATGACACTAAACCTGAATTGAATTGAATTTATTTGAATTGAAATTGCACTCCCCTCTGCGTAGCAGGCTCATAAATACAAATAAAGTTATTTGCCAGATATAATGCAATTGCTTTTTTTTTCAGGGTTGCATGGCAGACTGTATGGGATCCTCTATGGCTTGTTATTTTGACTTTATGCTGTTGATCTTTGTCCTGACAACCAAATGTCAAAACGCAGCTAAAAATATCAGTGACCTTAAAACCAAGGCCCAAGCTCTTCGTGCAGCTGCTAGTGGCTAATTAAAAGACGTCTGTGTTGTTTTTTGGCAGGAAAACTTAGGCTCGCCGCCCCTTCAACCAGCCTGCTTGATAGGAGTGGTAGTTTGATGCTGTGAGGTCAGCATTGGAGCTTCCTTCACTTGGACTGGGGCTACAGTTGGAGGGGCCAAAGCTGGTCCTAAAACAGCTTTAGATATCAAGTATCAACAAATGATTTGTGACATGTTGGGGGCTTCAACATGCCATAGCAGCAACGTCTGAGCCACACAAAAGGCTTGATTGAGGGTTTGGATATGTTATGAGAGTCCGTACCCAATGCAGGCTGTTCTTGTCAAACAACATGCTACTGAAACAACTGCCCCCAAATGCTAATGCGGCTGACAGTTAACAATCAGAATGCTGTTTGGCAAGATAAGCCTCTACCTCTACTGGATTTTATGGCAAAGGGTTTCGGTGGCCCAAGAACATGCCAAATCATTTTCCTGTCCATATGCACACCTTGCTCGCCTGTGTAATCCTTCCAGGCCCTTATTGCCAAGCCCTGAAGCCCTGAAACCCTGAACGTCACTTTCCCATCCATCTTCCTTCCCCTCAAATCGCCTGTCGTTGGTGTCACATCCACCAAACAAGCCCTCAGTTTCCTAGCAACACCTGTTCGCCGAACAGAAAACAGGTGGAAGTCCGTGATAGTCTGCATTGCTCTGGGGCCATTTAGGTGAAATCTGTCCACTCGGCTCAATGTGCTGACAACTTGTGGGATCCTAGGCACGGACATCCTTAATCTTTACTAAGATACATAGCAGTGGCCCTTGACATTGCAAACACCTTATATTAATTTTTGATGATATTAATAATAATATTTTAAGTTATACTTTTTATTATCAAGGGCATCTTCAAGAGAAGTCAAAATACAGCTATATAAAACAAACTACCCAAATAAATAAAGTAAAAACCGCAAGCATATAAGAAGCCGAATCAGTATGAGAGGTGTGTAAGGTTGAGGATTTCAGGCAAGATACATGGCCTGAGTAGCTTTTTATTAAAGGGCTTCCAATACTCAGCCAGAGGTAAACACAGAGGCAGGCAGGTGTACACAAGACAAATCCATACTCAAAAACCAGGAACAAGACATGGGTGTAAAAAAGGAGAAAATACGAGCAATAACCAGACAAGAGGGAAACAGAAAACAGCTTAAAAACCAGTGGCCTGTAGACATCTTCATTCGGAATGACGTTTCTGTCAAGCATAAAGCGACACGTGCTGCACGGACTGATGGATAAACTTTGTTCATGATCTCTTATACAGTTTTAACATTTGTAACCCAGAGTGTATCAGTACAATTTAAATCAGTCTAGAACCAGTGCTTGTTCTCCTACATGCTTATCGTTTGATGCTCTTTCTCTTGGTGCACTGCTGCTCGGCCGCTCTCTGGAGCCCCATCCCTTTGCGGGTTTTCCCCACCCACTTGTGGGTGGAGCCTATCCTGAAAGTTCTACCGGTTTCAACGATCTTGTTTCTAAAAACTAAAATAACAGAAAAATTCATTTTTGTTCTTCATGTTCATTTGTGTGTGATGCCATTTAAAAAACACAGTAGTGGTTTTTATTATTATTACATGCTTTTAAAATAAATTAACTGTGGTTCTACGTGATACAGGAACACCACAACAAAGCTCAGCATGACGTCTGACACCTGACACCTCGAGCATCAACACAAACTGGGGGTCTTCCATATAAGGAGCTATTTTGCCACATGACAACAATTTACCATTTGTTGCACTGCTGATATGGATCCCTGCCACTGAAATTCTAAAGGTTAAACCATTTGTCCTTCTTCCAGCTTCTTCCCTAATCGTGATCAGAGCTGATGAGAGTTTGAGCACCTTGTTAGCTATCATTTACAGGTCATTTAAGGGCACAGGGCCATTAACACTAATGACATGAATATTTGAGCAAAAGATCTGTGAAGGCTTGTAATGTGAAGGTAGCCCGTGACAAAGTCATTTAAAAGATACTTTATTAGATGAAATGGAAATTTATAAAGATGTACATCAGAAAATTATAATAAATACACAACATATAAAAAAAATTATTTGCGCAGTAACAGTGTATTTGTTCAAACAACACCAATATTAAAAAGATTATAACTATATTTTATTAATGTCTATATTTTATTAACTTTATTTTATTAATCTGTCATTTGAATGTGAATGTATTAATCGTTTCCTTGAAGAAGTCCAGCATGTGCAGTTGCCATCAAATACCTCTTCATTAAAATAAATCAGAAACTGGAACTGGATGCATGTGATGGCTTTAGAGGACAGAGAAGATCAGGAACCATATCTGTGTCCTGATAGTGGTCTTCTTCTAACCAACAAAAACTTTACTGCATTTATTTTTTTTTACTGTATTTATTCTAATGTTATATTAGGTTTTTACTGGCAAAAACACACTTGGTGCTGAGAAAAACAGTGTAGCTAAGACATTTGTACAGTACATGAATCTTAATTACAATAGAAATAAGCAGATATGACTTGAGGATAAAGATGCTGATGGTCTGGCAAAACATTTCAGAGCTTCTGAGCATAAAATCAAACATACCATGCATTTTATATTTAGGAGACTGGAGAAGGGAAGCATTGATTGACATTAGTCATCTAATGGCACTTTTCCCCTGGCCATTAGATGCACGAACAAAAGTTTTTCCGTTGCAAATAAAGTGATCCGTACCTAAGCAGCTTGATGGCAGGGCCAAAAGTGGGCTGCAGCCCAGCTGACTGCGTCACTGCTTTCTGACTGGTTGTGATGTCATAACAATATCGAAAGAGGCCATTGCTTTTTTTTGTTTAAGTGTATGTGCAAAAAAACAACAAAGGAGATGCAAACTCACAACTGGAAAGTTGATAAAAAAGTACAACTGTCTGGTTGGCCTGGAAATAAATTATCATGGGAGTTTTCTATGACACTAACTAATTCGTCTTCAATGCTGTGAGACGTGTGAATGTGATTCAGGATATTATTAACATGCTGGATGGCCTAGTGGTTTGGGCGTTGGCCCTGCAATCAGAGGATTAGAGGATCAAATCCCAACTGCTAGTGTCACCGCTGAGGTTTCCTTGAGCAAGGTACCGTCCCTACACACTGCTCCCTGGGTGCCCCTCGTTGGCAGCAGCCCATTCACTTGGTGAATGGGTTAAAATGCAGAGAAAGAATTTCACATTGGGCTGTGGTGTGTTCATGTGTGAGTATAAGGGTTAATCCGTTTTTAAAAATAATAAAAGATCACAATATCAACAGCCGCTCTGACAGAAAAACTCCATGAACATGTTTACGGATGACCGGCCATAAACTGTCAGGGGAGAATTGCACAGCTGATACATCAGATACTCCGTTACTGGACTGAGAGACACTGGAAAACTAAAGTCTTCTGCAAGTTCCGTATCACTGCAGTAAAGTTTAGCCACCGCACAAATCCAGTGTAACAATGTTAAAGTGCCTTAACTAGTCGTCTAATTTGTGTGGTGCTACACCTTTAGGAGAACATCAGTCACGGTTCTGAGATTTTGATTCGAAACCTCTAGCTAGTCATGAATCAAGCTATTCAATCCAACAGAACTAAACAATTAATGCAGGGCAGCCTTTAACCATGTCCCATTATCACTAATGTGTCTAATGCATTGCAAGGTGTTTCACAGCCCTGGTCTCTGGCGGTTTAATTGTAATGATAAAGATGTAATGAAATTGTGCAGCCTTGCCAAACATTGACTCTGGCTGATGACTAAAAACTGCTCCCTCATTGGTTTCTCTTGATTCAAAGGTTCATATTTATTTCATCAGGGTCTCACATCTGTCTTGCTGATGTGCTTTAACTCTCCTTGAAATCCAAACAACAAGACCATATATTTTGTGGAGTGAGGCTAACTGACTCTGCTGTGCTGTGGACTGACTTTATGCTCATAGACTATTATTAGGGCCTCTAAATAACATCCTAAGGGTGGCAAGATTGAGTGGGTCTCACCTTCCAGTCCCCCACAAACCTCACAAAAGCAACAGTCATATATTTTTCAATGCAAAATCCGAATTAGAACCCAAAACTTTATTGAGCCTAGAGGACATTGCTCATGACTTACCACTGCGACCCAGAGACAAGAACAATATAAAATATAAAGTCTTATTCAATCCAGGAAAAATACCCAGTATGGAATCCAATATGCTATATACACAAATACTAGATATAAATACTACAGGTACAGAGCGGGAAATAGTTATTTGATCCCCTGCAGAAGTTTGCTGACTTACAAAATAATGAATAGTCTCTAATTTATGAGGTAGTTTCATTTTTATGGAGAGAGACAGAATATCAACTAAAAATTAAGGAACATCTATGGTCTTCCAGCATGACAGGGACCCAAAATGCACTGCCAAGGTAGCAAAGGAGTTGCTAAAGAAGAAGCAAATTAAGTCTCCAGGCCTCAATCCTATAGAATATCTGTAAGAGGAGTTTCAGTAAAGAAGAGTGGGCCAAAATCCCTCCTGAGGTGTAGTTTCTCCACCCAGTAGTAAGTCATGCTTTGGGTATTAAATACTTATATCACTCAGTGAAATGTAAATAATTTTATAACTTTTATGCAACATGTTGTTTTCTAGATTTTTGGTTGATACTCTGTCTCTCTCTCTAAAAAAAAAGAAATTACCTCATAAATTGTTCATAAACTGTGAAACTTCCTTATATATTGTCAGCAAAGTTATAATTTCAGCAGAAGATCAAATTATTATTTCCCCCACGGTAGGAGATAGTAGGTAACTTCCAGTGAATTATGTGTGTAAAACTAGAGAAAGAATGAATTTTTTTTTGACAAAAAATAATAAATAAAACAAATAATTTTTTTAGATCATGATTAATCGCATGGTTTTCTGCGATTAATTACATTGTTATTCGCAACATTAAATAATTAATTCAAAAGCCGTGTATTACTTTTGTTTGGAAAGAACTGCTGTATGAACAAAAGTTTTTTACAGCAGAGTTCCCTTTAACACAGTCACACAGATGCAGTTGCAGTCTGCTAATTGCTGTAAATGTAGATGTAAATATTTCAGTAAATCTCAACTTAAACATTAATGTAATCAAATCACATATAAAACCAAAGCTATTTGCCACTGTAGGGCATTCACATTTTATCTAGTTTGTTAAAGAAAAACTAGTTCCGAGTCCAGAGCATAGGGGACGGAACCATTGTAGCAGATGTAAAGGGGGACCAACTTTATATGAAAGTCTATGTATGACACTATGTAGACACTGAATGCAGTGTCATGATCAGATGTCCCATTACTTTTGTCCACACAGTGCTCTAGGTCTCGGCTGATTTTCGCGGTGGTCAGGCGTCCCATTGCTTTTGTCCATTAAAAAAAAAACTGCTTTAACACACGATGAAATAAATTTTGGCATTAAGTAAACAATGTGTTAACCCGATAATGCGATAATGTGCCCAGCCCTAAAAAAAACCCAAACACAATGCTACTTGCATCTAAACTGCATTAATTATTATTCCCAAATGCATGCACATTAAATATGCAAATGGTGCGTAACAATAATGTGGCAATAAGAAGAAGCTGTGTTAAACAGTGATATATTACGGATTTGTCATTCATATGCATGCAGCCCAGGACTTCTCACAGTGCCCTTTTTGTGTCATCAGTGTAATTTACATAGATTGTGGTTTCACAAGATGTCCTCGGCATCACGAGCTGCATGCGTGATGATAGACACGCGACTGAATTTCATGAAAGGTCCCTTTTAAAAAGCTCTCATGAATGTCTAGAATATGGAGCTGCTTCATTAGGAGCTATTATGTGAAGATCATTGGCAAGCTATCAAGTGTAAAAGTATGTGCAAAAGAACACCATGTTCAGTTTAGTAAGAGGCCATAAGTTCTGAGGGCTGACGCTCTCCAGAGACTCATTTATACATCACACATTCATGTCGCAGGAAAAAAAAATAAACTAGAAAAGTAAATAAGCGACGAGGCATATGGGCGTCATATGGTGACTATTATTACCGGCCGATGTTGACGGCATGACTTTTTTTTGCCGTGCTTTTGTGGCTGTCTTGCTGTACGGTTCTAAATAAAGACTGTCATAGTATCCCTGATTGCAGTTTGAGTGACTGGGGCGACCAAGGGGAAATAATCCTTCAGTTTATCTGAATCCACAGCCTGCTAAATCCTTTCTGAAACGAGCTATTACAGAGCCAAAAGATGCCTTGAAATAATGATAAAACTGCTAGGGACTCGCCACCGGATGACAGTGCCCACCGAAGCCTAGGAAGTAGCCCACAAACTCACGCGCCCACCCCCCGTCCTCTCCGGGTTCTGTGATGAACGTTCGTCTGGCATGAATCATAAATCTCCAGTCCCATGCCTGGTAGCCATGAATAAAATAAATCCCCTTACATGGTCCTTCATGAGTAAATGGACCTCTTTTATAATTCAAATTGGCTGCAGATTGACAACTCCGAGTGAACTGTATCTTTCCGAGCGCTGTTGCTCCTCCATTACATCAAAGTCGGCTTGATTATGTGATTTTGTGTCTTTTCTTGTGGTCTTTACTGTCACTTTCAAATTGCACAAATTGAGCTTTTAGATGATTTCGAAAGCCTCGGGTCCCGCAGAAGTGTCAGGGTCAGTGATGGCTGGTTAAATGCCACTACAATGTCTCTGGCCTACCGCACAAAAGACTGACAGGTCCATCGATTGGATGTGCAGTGTCTCGCTAAACCATAGTGTTTCTTCCACGTGACAAAGATGTGACAAACACAGTTTTTTTTTTCCCAGTCAAGTTGTCAACATTGAGTTTCTGAACAAGAACACTGCATTAAGGTGAGCCTCATGAAACGACAGTATAGAGTAGTATTGTATAGGATAATAGAGTTTGGTGTTGGTATTGCTCTGTATAGTTTGTTCTAGCATAATATATTATGGTCTGGTATAGAATTTTATAGTAGTCTAGTGCAATTTGTTGTGGTATACTATTGCATAGCATAGTGAAGTATAGTATAGTACAGTACAGAAACATACAATACTGTACAGTATAGTATAGCATAGAAAACTATAGTCTTGTATAGCATATTTTGGTATAGTGTAGACTAATACAGTCTAGTCTAGTCTATTAAAGTATTGTATTGCATGTTTAGTGATGGTTAGTATAGTATAATATGATACAATACAGTATAATACAGTACAGTATTGCATATATAAGTTGTTTAGTATAGTATAGGTTTGTACAGTATAGTATAACAAAGTATAGTACAGTTTCATGCAATAGCCTTAAAGTATTTCGTATTTATTATGCTATCAAGAAACAGCAGCAAACAATTAAAATAAAATGAACTTAGAATCTAACATTATATGTAATATGCACCATACCACATCACATTTGTTTGTTTATTTTAATTGATATTTGCATTAGTTAACCCATTCCAGGCAAATGTGGCCATTATTAAAAACGTAGGTGTTACAACGTAGCTGTGTGGATTTACATTCAGGCACAAAAGCAGGTCAGGACGAGTTCTGCACCACAAACTCCACTCCAACTCATCCCTAAAGTACTAAGAGAAGTTCAGTCACTCCTGAGAACACAGTTCCATGGCTCCATATCCCAATGCTGGGGCTTTATTCCCCTCTAACTGGCGCTTGGAATGTGTATGGTACCATAGACACAAGCAGATGCTGCAGAGGGTCCCATGTTCTTGTCCAGACGTTTCTGTGAAGATTGTGGTTGTGTGTGCGGAATCTACACACAGAATCTGTGTGTAGGTTAAGGGGTCCAGATACTTGTGGAGAGATAGTGTACGTCACACGGCGTGAATCACATGAATCATGCGCCTAGTTATTGGTCTGGACGTTTAAAATTCCAAACAGATTTCACCCACTTTGCTTTTCATCGCCCGCATGTTTTGGATGAGCTGCGCACTGCGTTGGAGCTGGAAAATGCCCAAGCTATTACTGACACATGCAGCACTTGAAAAGGTTTTTGAAAAGGTTTTTTGAAATGCTGCTGGCACTTCAGAGTGAACTTAGGACGCCCGTGGATCCTCATGACTCACTCAATTCAATTTGACTCGCTACAGGAGAAGCTCCAGCTCAAGGGTCCAATGAGTGATGATAGCACTGTCCTTGATTTGTGCTAATGTGTTAATGGTTTGATTAAAACGGAAAACAATATCCCGCACCATAACAAAGTCCTAATGTATTCTCTGTGTCTAATGACTTTTTGTAATGGACAATTTGCTTCTTTAATATGGCCAGGGAGTCCCAGACGAAAGAGGGGGGGAGGGGGTTTGGGAGGAGAGGAGAGCGTTGGCGGGGCAGCGTGTGGGGGGTGTGTTGGTGGAGGTGGGGTGGCGAACTTGACGGGGAAGGACACACTTGTCTAATAGAAAAAGGTCATCTTTTTCACCACGTCTGCCATCACTTTGGTAAGGCCAGATTCTTAATGGGTTCTTAATGGGTTCTAGGTGGAAATGAACGTTCTGGATGCAAGCATTTCAAAATGAAGGAGCTTTTTAAGACTCCCTAAAGCGCTTCCTCGGATTCAGAAGCATTTCTTTGGAGTCGAGCCGAGATGCAGGAGCTGATGTTATGTTATCTATTTGTCACAGCAGCTGCTACATTGACTGACTCATAGGCTTTGCTATCAAGAATCATCGTGTCAGCTTTCATTACTCCAATATGCTTTAAAATGACACATAAATTCACAGATACATTCAGCTGCTTATCGAGATCCTACTCAATCTTTTTACTGCGTGAGGTTAAAGGAATGCCAGAAAACTGTGTCTCACTTGTACTCTATTAAAAACGAGTGTCAAAGAAGAACCACTTTTTGTGAAGAGAGACCACCTTTCACTGGATTATTCTTTAAAGAGCCCATTTCTTTCCCACTTATGGGGACCATGTGTGGTTTCATGTATTAAAAATAGTCATCATTCATTTTACTTGACCAGTTTGCTATCTATCTTAATCCCTTAGAATTTAACAGGCTGTTTTTGTTACTGTTTGAACTCTTTACTGATTGTCTGTAATTTACATTTGGTGTCAGCTGTAAAGTAAAAAGTAACCTAGAAACCTGTAGCTCAATATACACTGCTCACAAAAATTAAAGGAACACTTTTTTTATTGGGCCTGGCATGAAATCAATTAAACCTGTCTG
>JBBJLR010000139.1:6992211-7004849 GCA_037577145.1 Brachypetersius gabonensis | reverse complement strand
GTGTGTGTGTGTGTGTGTGTGTGTGTGTGTGTGTGTGTGTGTGTGTGTGTGTGTGTGTGTGTGTGTGTGTCAGACCTAGAAAATTAGATGCATCTACTTATATCAGCTTGCAACCTTTACAGTAGCCTATCCTGTCATATAAGATATAATTACATACAGATTTCCAAATGTCTTTGTTCATCCATGATGCCTTTATTTGCACAGTTCATGATTCCACAAAGCCTCTACATGGTCTCCTTTCAGCCAGCTGGTTAAGTAGGCTAAGACTTTGATATACAATTAGTTTGCTCCATATTATCAAGTGTTAATAAGCTGTTCTGCAGCTGTATTCATGCATTTATATACCTTGCTGACTGATACTGGTTCGTGAATGGGTGATGGACCACTTGAAGAAGACATGACGCTTAATAACATGAGGTCTGATTCCTTTAATTTATATACTGAGGTAATAGAAGGTCTAAACACGCCTGATGCAAAATTCGTGGGATCGCATTGGTTGTCCTTGGGGTGTGTGGCTGATATTTAAAAGGGATTTTTTTTAAATCCCAAAGTTTGTGCATAATTAAGTCACTAAGAGGTAAACAAAGTCATTTAGGGTGGTCTGATGTGATTGTTCACAGCAGTGGGGATAGAAAGCAGATGCCTGGAGGGCTTCATTCCTCCAACAGCTGAGAAGCCGTCATATGTTCCCAATGTTTTACAGTTGTTTTGGCTTAAAATGTATGCTTTAAATTTACTCATGAGTTTTAGGCCTCGTCCACACGGATGTTCGAAATGAAGCATTTATTTGACGCCATCCGAACGCGCCGCCGGCCGAACGCCGGGGCTGAACGCCCGTGTGGACGCTTTGATTTGCTTCAATAAGCAGAAAAACGATTGGGTTCAATAGGCGCTCACCTGACGTCACGAACGCCAGAAAAACGCCTGGTTCAGACGTCCGTGTGAACGAGGCCTTACATTCAGGGTGTTGTGAGGCAAAATAGTAACTGAAGAAAACCTGCATTTTTTTAATTTACATTTTATCACCATTACCATTACATTAAAAAAATCTGAAAACACATGTAGGTTCACTGGTGGTCTTGCATAACAGATCAAATTATTAGTGCATAGTCCAGGCATGGAAAACCCTGGCATGAAAAGCTTTTATGACTATATGGTGATTTTCAGGCAGTTTAGTAGAGATGTTTGATGGAAATCTACCTTCCGAATCTCTTTGCCTTCTCTTGTGGAGAGAAATCATTGTTGAATTGTGTGTGTGTTGCATGTGCGTGTGCCTGCACGTGGGAGGGATGTGCTGTTGTGGCTGGATATCATGTATTGCAGCCTACAATTTATAGTCAAGGTGACAGATCTTATTCTGTTGTAATATATGCCATATGTTCAGTTGGCGTTAAAGCTATTGTGTGATGAGAAATCAAACGTGCACAGTTTCCACTTTTCCCAGATGTAGTCCATCAGCCAAGACATGTGTTGTGATTCTGCTCCTTAGTTCAGAACAGAAGCTACGAAACTATCTGTGCTGACACTAGAAGTCAACAGTCACCCAGATCTTTTCTAGAAATACACCATCAAAAACTCCAGTTCTTCACTAAGGTAGTGCAGCCTTGTAGATGTGGTTTCAGACTCAGTATGACTTACTCTAAAAGCAATCAAAACCTCATCTTTTTCAGTCTAGGAATGGGATCCAAGATCCTCTGCAGGCCTAGTGTTTTTCTGCATTGTTCATTTTTATATCGCATAGTAAGTCATAGTAAGTCTTAAACCACATCCACAAGTCTGCTCCACCTTAATGAAGATCTGCGTATGGTTTAAGAGGACTGAGAGAAGATCTGCGTTACTGTTGACTTATAGAGACTTATATCCTCGAAATGGTGCTTTACTTATTTACTTATTATATCTTATGTGCAATATTACTACTGGGTTAATACTTTCATTTCTTAATATTACTTATTAGTTCTTAATTAGTACTGATCTTCTAATAACTCAATTCAAACCACCATTTGTGTCAATCGTTTTTTATTTTGATTGTTGTTTTCTTTTATTATTGTATTTTATTTTATATTTTGTTTTACATTATTCTTGTGTCTTGTGTCTCTCTGTGTCTGTGTGTTGTGGCAGTCACCACATTTTCTCTGGGATAAATAAATAACATTTTTTGATTCTGATTCTAATCATTAGCAGCATTAGCCTTGTAGCTTCAGTTCTAAACGAGTGAAGCCTAATGTGGACATATCTTGGCTGACCAATTGCGAAACTGGGTAAACTTTTTTGAAGGTGGTAAAGAATAAACAATTTAGCAACGAATACACTTAACCCTTTTGGTGGTTTTGGGTAGTCTGACTAATGAACGTTCAGGTCATTTTTCATGTTCATCAAGCTTTTTTTGATGCATGCTTAAAGTGAGCTGCTGTTTTTAATACGTCTGCAATGCGTTCATCCAAAATTCTGATTGAAAACACCCTTGAAGTCCAGCAAAAAGAAATCAATACAAAACAGGATCACATCAGGACTTGTTTCTTCACAGAAAGCTTGCGCCGTTTCAAGAATGCCCATCCTTTTCATTGTGATGAAGCGCATGTCTGGCTTTCGGAAGAGATACTGGCGCTTGGAATGTGCATTTCGTGAATAATTGAGCATGTTTAACTATCACGCATGTAGCAGGAGGCCCATGTGGTACCAAGTGTGAACAGAAGTGCACTGGAAGAGCCTAAAGGCATTTATTTAACCAATAAAGCCAATCACAGTGTCAGCAGAGCAGCCCGTACCATTCAGTTCTCTACAGCAGCAAATCTGGTAAACCGTAGAGCGTTCCTGCCCTCTACCTGCGGCCTGTGGCTGCACTGATAATCCGCACCTTGGTATGCAGGGTGTAGGTGTGGATATTATGGCTATTGTTTTTTCCTTACAGGTGCTGAATGCATTTAACGAGTCTTCCACCCCTGAAGGTCGCTCTAGTATCAGGAGGACCAGGAGCAAGGACTTCAGCGAAGAAACTGTAAAATGGTTGAGGATGTGTTCTGCTTCTGCTTCTGTGCATGCATGCAAGTGCGATGATGAAATTTACATCAAAGTAAACATTTGTGTGCATCATTTGGAACATTTGCTTGAAAACAAAACAGGCTATAAGACTGAAATGGAAGAAAATCTTATATATATATATATAAGAATATATAAGAAACCAAAATAAAAGGTACCAAAACTCAGTTTTAGAGCCTATCAGGCTGGTACTGTATATGGAAAACAGTTCAAAAGCAGTGGGGTAATGATTGTAATATGTGACTGTGACTGAATAATAATTTACATTATTTCCACTGTTACTGATTACTGAGTGTGAACATACTGAATCTACATGAAGGGGAATCTACATACAGTGGAAACCTGCTATGCATGCTTTCCACTTGTTTACCTGTGAAATGTTTTAATGCACTTACATGTGTTAAGCAGATGCTCTTTTCCAGAGGCACTTACAATTAAGTACAAAAGTAGAAACCAAAGGTACAGAGGTCCTGGAAATACGAGAAAATATATCTTAAGAGATATATATTCTTGTATTTCAGTGCTAGGTCTGCTTCAACAAATACAAAGTCCGGTGCTTTTTTATTTGTTGAAACAACTTGGATTTATACTGAGGTTCAGGAAAGTGCTGTATAAATAAATAAATAAATAAATAAAAACCAAAACAATAACAATAATAATGAATACAATAAAAATAATGATTATTGTATTATATTGTACCTCATAAGAAACCCAAGGCCACCTTACATATGAACATATGAAAATATGAACAGAGTGGTAAAAACTAGGATCTTATTGATCCCGTATTGGGCGTTTTATAGGAAACTGGTGTTTAAAAACTATGCAATTGTTTGACTATTGTCACGCTCTCAAGTTGATGCTCTCAGTCAGCTTCAAATGCCTTGGGCACACTAACTGACTTTCAAGTAATGGATGTCAGCAAGACGTGGGAGATCCAGGTTGTTTTTGAATGAGAAAACAATTAAAACACTCAGTTGCTGTAGCTGGTCATTTTTCACACCACAAAATTTGGTCTCAATGAAAGTGTTAACCCTAGACTGCCTATTTGAAGTGAAATAATTATGTCATATTTATCTTTCAGACACACCACTGACTGTCGATAAAATGCACACATTGATATTTTACTTGAGCAGAATCATGCATTTTAAGCAAATAAGAAAATAAATAGACATCAGAGTGTGTCGTGGGGGTACAGATGTCTCAGAATCTCTCAAGCTAATGAATAGGAACTTAAAACATGATTTACATTGGTCATATTTAAAATGCTCTCCCTTTCTATCTTCAAAAACCTCCCGAAGACTCATCCATTCAGAGAGCATCTCCTCTCCTGATGCACTAAATGGACAAAAGTGCTGGGACAGGGACGTACGTAGACTTTAATATGGAGATTATATCAGTGCTGGTCCTTTAAGAAGCAGCGTCGCCATGGCAGCAGAGACTGGAGCCTAGCATGTAGCTGTGAATTTATTTTCTCTGAATGTATCAGTTGTTCGCAATATATGGCGATGTTTTAAAGTGGAACAGTTTATCACAAAACTTCTTTTTCATTATAATGGGATGCTTACACCCTTTACACGTTAGGTCGTTGTGCTCAGCTCAGAGTACAGCATAGAAGGTAAGTTAAGCTAAGCTAAGCTAAGTCGTCTAGATTTCAAACGCATTGATGTTAAATGTTTACAAGTTAAACTAAACTTAAGGCATTGGTTGACTCTAATTTTAGACATGTATCTTTTGAAACAAAGTAAGATACTGTCCGTATTCATTATTTAAGATAGAGGGAGCCTTTTAGACAGTTTCCTATGCTAACTTTCCGTTCCACCTTATGCGGCGCATAAACAGGCAAAGGGCAGAATAGACATCATATGGACAAAAGTATTGGGACACAAAGACGTTACACCAGCAGGGATTTTAATAACACTGAATTTAAACACATAGACTTTAAAAAGGAGTTGGTTCGCCCTTTGCAGCTAGAATAGTCTCCATTGGAAGGCTTTCCACAGGATGTATGAGTTTCTGTGAGAATTTTTTCCCATTCATTCTGTAGAGCATTTATGAGTTCAGGCACTGATGTTGATCTGTCTCCGTTCCATTTCATTCCAAAGCTGCTGGGTGGGACTGAGGTAAGGGTTCTGTGCGGACCAGTCAAGTTCTTCCACGCCGAACCCCTCCAAGTATGTCTTTATGGAGCTTGCTTTGTGCACTGGGACACAGTTCTGCTGGAATAGAAAAGATTTTCCCCAAACTGTGCCCACAAACTTGGAAGCATGGCGTTGTCCAAAATGTCTTGGTCTGCTGGAGCATTAAGATTCACTGGGAGTAAGGGATCACCTGAGTTCTTTAATGCAGTGGTGTGTCCCAATACAGTGTTTCCTAGTTTAAAAAGAAGTGCTGCAGCTCCAAAGTGAACGATGTGAGCTGCAGTAAAGCAGTCCAGCATCAGAGCCAATGATCACTATAAGCAGGATCAACAGAACAGAATACAGCAACTTTGACACACCAGCAGTCCAGAATTCCCCCCCTGGAGCGTCTTGAATGTTATTGTGTTTTGTTTTGTTCTTCTTAAAGCCCTTTATTTTTTTTACTTTAAATTAATGTATTACTGTATTTACCTGCTTAGACCACAAAGGACAGCACATACCAAAGAAAACGCATATGCATGAATTACAGTACAGTCTATACAGGGGTAATGTTGGTATTTACTTTCTAGCACTGCGAGAGTTCAGTATTTACATTTAAGGCATTATGCTCTTATCCAGAGCGACTACATCAGTGCTCGAGTAGTCCTGGTCTGTTTCTTAAGCCAGTAAAGCAACTTATATCCACATCCACTATTCAACCGAAATACTGTATGTTTGGTGCACCTAAACAATATACCTAGCCAACACCTGCCAAACAACACCTGTACAACACAAGTCAAACAATACTTAACAACACAAGTCATAGACAATTCAGGAGTTAAGACAAGAGTAAGGAAGGTTTTATTGTTTTGTGAAATGAGCAAACAGAATGAGGGACAGTCGACAAGATGCTCCTCGAAGAGGTGGGTCTTTAGGCAACGCTTGAAGACAGCGAGGGACTCCGCAGATCTGGTCGGAAGAGGGAGTTTGTTCCACCACTGGGGGGCAGAGACTGAGAAGAGTCTTGACGCATGCCTTCCTCTTTATTTTTTTTTTTAACAGAGAAGGCGTGCTTGAATCCCTGAGAGGACGAGTTGTCCCTGAGAAGTGTCACGTTGTTTGATCAATGCTGATATGAATGGGGGTGCAAGTCCATTCTTGGCCTTAAAAGCAAGTGTTAAGGACTTGAACTTAACATGAGCAGCCACAGGGAGCCAGTGAAGGTTCCTTACTAAAGGTGTGGTGTGAGTGAACTTAGGAACGTTGAACACTAACCTGGCAGCTGCATTCTGAATCAGCTGAAGTGGTTTAGTTACCGTCTGTGGAAGCCCAACCAGTAAAGAGTTGCTGTAGTCCAGTTTGAAGATATACTGTGCAGTATGAATACGATTTTGCATTTTCTTTAGGGTAATGTATTAAGCTGAGTTTGACATTAAATTAAAGTGTTTTGGGAGCATGTTTGGGGGCATATTTAGGGTTTACACCAAAAAATAGGATTATTTTTAACACTTTACAACAATGCGGTTTTTCAGTATATGCGGGTGCTCCTGGATCTCCTTGCGAAAAGCAGTTTACTGTACTATAGAATATAGCCACATGAAACTGGAAATAAAAGGGAAAGCCTGGAGGAGAGCAAAATGTATATTTTTCCTCATGTATAAGTATGTTCATTACTCATTTTCCTAAGTTTAATCACATTGAATTAGTATGACTATAAGCTATATGTTTTTAGCTATATGCTTTTTCACTCAGATTTGACTTCCGAACACATTTCAAGCAAGATGTGGAATAAACAGAGCTGGGAAATCTCAGAAATGTGAGCAGTCTAGTAGTAAATATTTCTGTGCTATTTTTGTTCCGTTTCAGGTCAGCACTATGACTAGCAATCCAGTGAACTGCACTGTGAAGTCCCCGGTGGCCCTGCAAATAGGAGACGGAGTGTCAGATTCGTGGCGTCCTGGTGTCTATATAACTGATGTTGTGCTTGGAGAGCCAGTCAGTGTAAGTTTATATTTAGAAATTTGAGTTAACATATACTTGTTTGCTCCAGAAATGAAGTCATTTAGAGATGTATGATACTTGGTTTTAAATTTCACAGTGGTTGGTTGTATGATGCTTCGTTATAACGGTCACATGTCAAGTCCCTGTTGTGGCCTGGGGCAATACTGAGCAGTGGTTGCTTTAGTCTCTATATCAAGATATATAGTTACGGTTCCTCCGTATGACTGTAATTGTGACAAATCACCAGATATTATATATTTTTTCCCCTTTTATTATATTGGATTTTTTCTAATGTGTGTCAGATGTCTCGCAGTCTTATCATCCTATGTTTCATCATAACGTACTAAGAGTACAGCTACAATAAGCCATTGACATCAGAATCAGAAAACTGCATTCATCACTGAGGAAATTGCATTTCTTACGACTGCACTGAGACACAGACACAAAAACAATATGAAGTATAAAGTCTAAGTAAATCCAATAAAGCTCTGAAGGAAATACTCAATATGAAAACACTATGCTACTTAAACAAATTCTGCTGTATCAATACTATAGATAAGTAATTTGCAGTTCAGTGAATTACTAACGACACAAATGGTTGTTGTATATAGTTGTATATAATTGCACATAATGGAGATCAGTAGTATATAAGTAATATTGACATGTCATTTAAACAAAAACACTCCACAAATCTCTATCTCTCCGTAATGTAATATATGTCGTCGTTACGACGAATTGTGCTAAATTACAGAAGGCAGTGGCTTCTATTGAAGTAATGGACAGATGAACATTTGAAAATCCGTCATAATGCATTCGTCACCAGCCCTGGTTCTGGAGATCTTCTTTTTTTAGAAACAAGCTCAACCTAGAGAGAGTTCATGAATAGGTTTCAAATGTACAAAACCTAACAGATGTAGCTGAGACTTATGGTGCCTTTACGTTTTATGGGATTTATGGGGGAAACTGACTTGAAAACTGCGCGCAAACACCCCCTAATGTCGTAATTGCCACTGGGGAATTGGGAGAAATTTTTGATGCACGATTTACCGAGATGAGATCAACTTTGACCTTTCGTCATGGTGGAGAGTGAAGAACACAAACAACAAGAGATGCCCATCTTACCTTGTGGCTGACCTGTGGCAATATTATACTTTTTTTTTGCACACATTAACAAAAAAAAGATAGATTTGCTGATATGACATGCATTCTATATCTAAAGCTTTCAAACGTTTTCTGGAAAATCAGCATCCTTTTTAAAAGACTACGTTTCCCATGATGCATTTCTGCCTCGTATTGGCCCAAGTAACAGCTCAAGACAAACTGTGAGTCCGACTTGTTTTTTCTTCACTGCGACAACAAAAGCACTTCACTACGACAACAAAAGAACACAACTCACTTGTAATTTCCAGATTACAACTGGAAAGCATCATCTTTCCCATATCACTTGAAGGCAGCATAATTAGCAAAAGACAACTTTATCTGTTAACATGTTTTTAGATACTCAAATAAAGATTCATCTTTAGACATGTATGTGTTACATTTATGGCTAACAACCAATCATACAAAACCTAAGGAGTCAAGTGGCACATTTTTTAAATAAGAAAGCCGCATAAATATGCATGTAGTGTTCTTGTATACATGATTAGCATCACAATAGTGTCACATGAGACACAGAATCCAGGATTTCATCAAACCAAGCCTAAAGTTAGCTGGCTAAGCAAGAAATCTTGTTTCATGAGGCGGGCCCCAGACATCTTTGGCAAGATTGGATGTACTTGTGTACATGTGATGTATGCAGGGGGTCATCAAATATCAGAAGGGTTGGAGCTAATCTCTGCAGAAAGAGGGTTGATAACTACTGCCATGATGCTCTGATTAATCAGCTATTCAAGTTAAAGACAAGTTAAAAATGGGAATCATTTTTAGCTGCAGTTATACAGTAGACTCTGAGGCATTTTATGAGTAGTGCTTGTAGTCCAGTTACACTGTTCTCTAATACTGCACTCCTTTTTTCCCCTCTCTTTGTCTCTGGTCATCTAGATTCAGGAGATTTCTTTCAAGAATTACTACACCGCCTATTTGACAGTGCGCGTGTTAAAGAAGGAGGCGGGGAGCGAGGACGGCCCAGCTAAATGGGTCACCTGTGTCAGGCATCACTGTCTGATGGCCAACCCACACACGGAGGAAGGATCACAGGACTACTTTTCAATTTCCAGACGTCAGGTACGACTAATCCACCTCAGAGAGAGAGAGAAAGAAAGACGGACACAAAGAGAGAAAAAGAGAGGGGCGGGGGAGTGGGGAGAAAGGGAAAGAGAGCGAGAGAGGCAGAGTGAGAGGAGAGTGGGGAGAGCGAGGTAAGCTGGGAGAGAGAAAGACAGTGTGATAGTGGGAGAGAGTGTAAAGCAGCGAGAGAGGGAAAAGTAAGTCAGAGAGAGAGGCTGGGTGAGAGGATAAAGGGGGAGAGAGGAGTGAGACTGATTGAGGGGGCAGAAAGTGAAGCAATAGAGAGTAAAGCAGAGAGAGGAAAGAAAGAAAGCGGGGGGGAAGGGAGAGAGGGAGAGAGAGTGAATGAGTGAGGCACCAAGAAACTTTTCAGTCGCAGTATGTGGCCAGCAGTGATGGAGAAACATTTGTTTGTAAAAGAGTTTAGTGAAAGACACTTAATGAATTTATTGGTGCAATTCCAAAAAAAAGTTCCTAGGAATCACCTTTAGGACATTACTGGAGCAGTGAATTTTAAATGTATGATCCCTCATCAAAGAAAAAGCCAAAGCAACCTTAGAACTTCTAAAATCACGGCGGCTCTACAGTGTTCAAAGATGGGGCTTTTTTTTTTGTGTCGTTCCAGCTACTCTGTTCATTTACATCTCTAGGGACCCTATTTGCTCAGACTTTGATCTCAGAAGTTTTTTTTTGCAATTATCCCCTTAATTTGCCGAGATCAGCCTCCCCCTGATGCTGTTTTGTTCGGTTTCAAAGGCTGCCTAATGCTATGCTAATGTATCAATGTCCCCAGATTATCTCTGTGTTAAGTGGTCGAATGAGGAGAGATGATTTGCTGCATGCAGCTGTTTGACTCATGAAATGTACACTGATACAGCAACCCAGCTGGGTTGGAGCCTCCTTATCCCTGTGATTTGCACCCAGCCGCCTTTGATCTTTAACATCAAACGCGCATTCATATGGCTTATACATCACAATCGGTGCAAATTTCTCATTTACGATGCGTATCGAGCCGTGTGAAAACGACTGTGATGACACTGCAGTATGACATTCGTGAACACAGTGTTTCTGGATTGCTTTCTGGACTTGATACCACTGTGAAAATCATTGTCTTATACTTAGTCAGCAACTGTTATGGGAGGGCAATCACGCAATGGTCATGATTAAGTAAGGCGTGGGATCAAGATAATTAAATAAATCTCATTCTTAGTTAAACCGTGCATTGTTTTAATTAACAAAGACTCTCACCAACAGGGCTTTGTGGCAAAGAAATCATTTTTTTAATTTTTATTTTTATTATATCTTTATTTAACCAGGCTGAACAGATTAAATAACTGTGGCCATCATTGTACTCATAGTCCTATATAGGCTGTAGGCTTATTTGTGATGCTACTGTACACAATAAAAATCAACATATTTTTAAAAAAAAACCTCAGAAAATGCCACACCATTCTCCTCCAACACCTGTATCCATCTACACTCATGATAACCACTGCAAGGCGTTTCACTCTCAGAATTTGCTATTAAGCTTGTGTCTGGTAATAGTATTATGTACATTTTAAGTGTGATTTTTGTTCTACATGCTGAAGCAAAGGCTCCGCAGAATTGTTTCTTTTTTTTTCTTGCTGTGAAAAGTGAAAGCAAAGCATGGAGGGTTGAAACAACACCAGTCTTTGCTAGGGGCTTTTGTGCTGGAGTGCTCAGACAAGAACAAGCTCAACTCTTTAAATGAATGGGTGAAAATAGTCCTCCCTGAACTGAGTTATCGACAAGCGAACAAGAAAAAAAACCCTGATGTGCTCGTTGCTGCCAGCGCTTTTAGGAATCGTAATATCAGAAACAGTTGTCAACTTAAGGTTGCACTATACATTTGAAGAATCACATTCAATGGAAAATGGATGTAACCATTTTTGTGGAATGTTGCAGTTGGAGATGATCTGACCTTGATTTTGTTGATTTGATATTTTTTAGTGATTTTCTGCTGTGGTTTACAAATACTGCACCGGTTCTTTAAAGCCTTAAATACGTTGCAGTTTTCTTTGTTTTCTGTATGTGGCTCACAGATGCTGACACAGCCAGACAATGTTACTATGGTGAGGCTCATACAGAGGCAGCCCTCCTCAGTCTGGCTCAATTTCAACATTGATGACATCAAAATCTACCCACATGGGCTTGAAGTAAGTACAGAATAAAAGAAACTCTCTCCCGACTGTTTCTTAAAGTTTTGGTCACGTTCCTCGTACCCCAAATATCACTATTCCTGTCTCTCTCTGCCTAATCTTCCTATTGACAGTGATGTGGGAGCTTAGCGTTCCTGCTTGCTCTGCTTACAAATTTTTCAAGGATTTTTCTTGATTTTGTCTTGACAGTTCTTCATTAATGAGATCTAAAACCTTACCAAAAATTACACGTCATGTAAACATGAGAAACCACAACCCACTTTTCTAAACCTGATTTCAGATCAGTTTTTCCAGTCACATTAACTTTTTGAATTGTGAGTAATATTAGATGTGCAATAGACTTGCATGCGTTTTTTACCGCAGGCACCAATCAAGTAACTGTTTCAGTATTTTCAGTGTGAAGTCAGACAGGCCGCACTGTGGCATAGATATAATGATCAGTGTCAGTCAGCTACCACTGTTTCTTCAAAAACGCTCAGCATATGATTATTGTATGATCATTAAACCAACTACCATGCAGTATAGAACTAGCTTCATCACAAAAACTGTATGTGTGGGAAAAACGAAACACAGATTTGAATTCAGTGTGAAAACATTACAAAACCCACATAAACTTATCTCTGATGATTTTTGACCTGTTGACCTGTGACAAACATTTACACACGTTACATATCATTATTGTTTGATGTAGTTGTTACATTTCTGATTATTGGAATATGTTTACTTGGTAGCAAGATCAGCTAGATTTCCCCAAACATGTTGACTGATTAGTAACATTTTTTTTTGCCAAATTATAAGTGTTTGTGATGTTAAATGATGACAAATATCATGATAAAATCACTTCTTAGATCGCTTGGTTATTCAGTCTTTGCAATTTTAACAATGTCTTTCTCCAGGACTCTGAGAGAGATGTTCCTTCTTGGTTGTCTACTATAACACCCGTAGAAGAACCTCTTGATTTGAATGTATGTATATCAGTGTTTTGTATGATAGTCCCACACACATTCAGTATGTAATATAAAAGCTGTCAATGAAAGTGTCATACAGGAGTCAGTATTGAAGCCAAAGTGTTTTTATA
>JBBJLR010000139.1:6973659-6992111 GCA_037577145.1 Brachypetersius gabonensis | reverse complement strand
AAAGCATATTTAACAAGACCCAGCCCTACCTGCTCTCATAGAATCGCAATGTAATACATCTCTGCTTTAGTCAATTGCATTACAGCACAGAATTGCATTTTCTTTACAGTCTACCTGTCGCTGTGTTTATTACATTGGAGGTAACCATTCTTCAAGCAGCTATCACAGACAACCAAATTCCAAATAATGCGCACTCTGTTCTCTCCTTCATATTCTTAAGCTCCAGTGCCCTCTACTGCCTTCCTTCATACTCGCATGATTGAGAATAATAGAATTGTTGTTCCTGTTAGTGTTGCTTTGGTGTAGAAGGTAGTGATGCATTGTGTGTCTCTCATTCAGGCACTATACACAATATCCTTCACTATACACTGTGCTGTATTATGTAGTGCCTGGATTTTATAGGGTGGTATTGCCTGAAATTGGACAGTAGGGTGTCACCGTGTGTAGTATTTTGATTACTAACAATAATCTGTGTAACCTCAAAAAATCAAACAAGAGTCAAGAGTACAGGCCAGAGTTGTCACAAATTTTGATTTGTCCAGTGAATTTAAATATATTGTAAAGCAACTCGCAGTCACAATATGTAGAAATATGTCACAATACTAGTACGTTGTCCATTTTGCACAGTATTCGGGAACACTACCTCTGGTTCCCCCATGTGAACACACTATTTACACACTATGGAAGTTCTCCAATTCAATTTTTGTTCTGTTAGGGACTTCCAGATCCTGATGCAGTGTCGTCCAGCATTCAGCAGATGTGGGCACTCACTGAGATCATGCAGTCCAGCCAAACTTCAGCCTCCATCGGCCGCTTTGACGTAAGTTTCTCTTTCAGCATCGATCATGTGTTAGTCGTCTTCAAATTTACTTCAGAGGTTGAGCTAAGTACATCGCACATTGGAAAATTAGGACATCTTGTCAACCATTTCCTTTTTACACAAATGTGCCTCATCAAACATACTTGACTTGCATACAATTGGCAGTGATTAACATGTGATTAACATCATTTAAAGTCTTGAAATACAGAAAAATACTGGGCTTGAGCCAGAAAAGTAGTTGGGAAGAAAAATATTGCAGGATATAAACTGTTAGACAGTGGAGATGTTTATCTTAGACAAAATGAAACTTGACGCATAGTTGAGTATCGGAATGTCAGTGGCCCATATAGTCCCATAAGACCTTCTTTCATGAAAAGAGACCTATAAAAAAGCAATGGAAAATTCTGCACATCTGATAAAGACCTAAACATTGCAAAAGAAATTTGAATGAAGCTGACATGTTGATTTATGTCTAAAAAAGAAAGGTGAAAAATGACTTTTCTAGTAAATGTTGATGTGGGAATGAGGTCCTGTGTTCCTGCTGAAATTTCTCAGTGCTGTGTGTGAATAAATGCTGTGATGGTGGTGGTGGGCGACTTCAGCCCTGATTAAACGCCCTCCTCCTGGCATCTCTGAACTTTACTGCAGACACATACAGCTGACAGGGGGATGTTAAAACTGCTCTACAGAGGACTAAGTGAGTCCTCCATCACACACAGTTAGGCATTGTCTTATTATAACAAAACTTGTTGCATATTTGTGTGACATATTTGCACATGACAGCAGTTGATGGAAACATGGATACATTTTCGGTGTTTCACTTTAAATTTGTGAAACCTGTGTTTGAAAGTACGTTATTGTTTAAATGGACCTAAAAATTGGGCCCATCTGCCTCACCCATACCAAAAAGGAAATATATTGTTCAAAACTGAAAACAACTGTAGAGTTAACACATTTGTTTAATGCCATTTTTCCCAAAATGTGAGAGTAGAAATTGGGCAATAAAAATAGCAGAAAAATGTCATATTTAAGTGCCAAGGATGTCGACTTATTTTGCCTGAAAACAAAAGCGAAGCCAATTGTGCTCTCTTGGACTCCCGGCTACAGATGGCTGGAGCATCAGTGAGGATCGAACTGGTGACCTAGAACTAATGATTGTACCTCTCGAGAGCCCCATTTGATTCACTTTGGACAAAACACATTAATACATACCAGGTTTGAGTTTGTGCATGTTGTGGAAATGACTTTCTTTACAAAGAACTTTTTTCCATTGATGTGAATTTTAAAAAAATCGTGAAGCAACCCTAGATACCTATTGCACAGTGACACCCATTCCTCATTCAAAAGGTGTTATGAAAGAATGCTCTTCTTCTTTTCTTCTCACTTTCAGGTGGATGGCTCTTATGACATCAACCTGCTTTCGTACACTTAATACGAAGTGCCCGTCATAGACAGAAGCTACAGACAAAAGCATGTAACCGTTGTTTACCATTATATGGTATGCTGGCGATTAATTATGCTAAATGTAATGCTTGAAAGTTTGAAACATAATAATGTATTTGCTTATTTATTAATTAATCTGTTTATTGTTGGCATTTATGTGCTATTGTATTATTGAGGAAAAGGCTTCATATACCATAAAATAATCTTTTAAATTGGGGGGTGTTGCAGTCTATAGCAAAGTTTAACATCTTTATAGTTCATTTTTTCGTAAGCTTTGAAGACCACCAGTACCATCGGGAAGTTTTAGCCATTTCTAACAAGTGATAGTGTTTGGAGTGAACTTTACACACAAGATATTTCAAGGGTATATGATCATTCATGGTTTGTTTTTGCTGTTGGAAAAAGAAAATTAATACAATGCACAATTTATGTATTGACCAATAATCAAAATAGTTGTTATTGGAAAGGCTACACTCTGGACTGAAACTATATGTTAAACATGGGAATGATACATTTCTCTCAAATATCAGAAAGCTTGTCTAATATATTTGTCAAATAGAAAGATACAATTATTGAAGACATTTCAGAGCAGCAGTGGCTATATCTGGTGGACATGTCCAAATACACAACAACACTTTAAGGAAGTAAAAACAGCCATTAAAACCATCCTGGGAGCAGATATGGACATACAGTGAGATCTGCACTGAAAATCTGGATGTCTGAAGAAATTCAGAATTGTGAAAACTTAAAGTAAATGTTTGCACTCTATCAAGGTGAAATGTGTGATACTGATTGAATGAATGCCTTTGTATACTCTCAGGTGGGTAAGATGCACTTTTGCACAACTTCATGCCAGCTTGAATGCACATTGCCAGTAAAGCAAAAGAGGATATTGACTTCATGCTGACAATAATGACAATACTTATGAAAAGAATACAGAATTAAAGCCTCCTCACCAGTGGTCTTAGGGCCCCTTTGGAGTCCTCTGTGTGTTACATGTTCTTTTATTTCATTTGTGACAATAAGGGGGGGATCCAATTCATGACCATATTAAAAATGAAATTATTTATGCATTTTATTACTACATGATTGATTTTTATTACATTTAAATGAAGACAATACTTATTTCTGCTGTAGTCAAATAATCCAGTCATTATATGTAGACACAGTCATTTTATTTCTGTTATTTCTGTTATACTGATTTTAGCCAGGCTAAGGTAGGTCAGTATCAAATTACTCAAACTAAAATACATTTTAAAGGACATCACCAAATAAACCACCCCTTGCGTTTATCACAATAGCACAGGCATTCTTTCCAGCAATTTTTGGAAATATTTTGTGTCTAGACCCTCCCAGCACCTTTTCAAGCAGCTCTGTCATATTTGCTGGATGCTCATTTTGGACTTGCTGGTTCAGGTCATCCCAGAAGTTCAATGGGAGAAAGATATAATTCTCAAAATCTTTTGTGTTTCTTTGATATCATTTTGGCACAGTTTTTAAGAACTTGGGCTAATTATTCTGTTAAAGACTTACATTGTGTCCAGTGATACATGAACTAGAAGGAATTGTGTGATGTTGATACTTGTTGATGATCGTTTTCTTTTTTTTTTTTCATGATCCGACACAAAGTGAATGTAGATGTCCTTAAGACAGACCTGATCCGTCTTTTCAAAGCCAATGGGTTTAGTCCTAAATAATGTGTTAACACAGACTATAAATTATTGATGGATGGGCCCATGTAGTTTGTATATTGTGTGTTAAAGCTCCAAATGCAAACTTCTGTACTAGAAGATGGGTTATGAAAGTGGATTATATACAGTGGAGAACAAAGAATTAAGAACCCAATTTCGGATATCAAACCTTTAAATAACAAAAGAATATCAGTGCATAAGGTTATGTTCCTCTGTACTGCTTCACTTCAGACTTCTGTAATGAGAAAAAGCATAAAACTAGAGTCATTATAAAATAATAATTATTGAATTTGTTTATTTGCCCTAAAGAATCATAAAGTCCTGGGGCCCGGCGGTTCGCCACAGTGTTCTACACAACATTTCAATTAACTCATTCAATTATCAGACTGGCCTGCTTGCATTTGGGTTATCTTCTTGCCCCTTTTCATCTCGGAAAGCCTGGTGTCAACATTTACTTTCAGACGTTCATTAATCTGTTAATCTGGACTTCGTTTTAATTATGTTCTAAGGTGCTGTACATGACCTACATAATGAGTTCATAACGTAAGCCTAAAAGTAAGGAAAAACCATCCCTTTCTGTGCCCGTTTGTGCGTATCCTGAGATATCTGTCTAATTTAACGCCTTATTGAAAGGCTTCTTACGTCGTTTTAATTAAAACTCAATGACGTGGACACGGTTGCCAAGCAGTAATCAAGAGCTGAGTGAGTTCCTTATGCTAATCATTGAAAATCAGTAGCCCGGCATCCTAGCAGACCTCCATCTGCCTGCCTTGGCATTCCTCTCACATTAGAGATATCATCTGCTATGCAGGATTAGTAGCCAAATGTGACTGCACTCCCTACAGTGTGCGAGAGGAAGAGCGTCTTAATGCTTTTGCGTTCGCCTGCTATTAATATTCATGAGCATGGAAAGTGCGCATGCAAAATCGATGGCTGTCCCCCGCATTTGCATAATTATTCAATGCGAATGGAGGTGCTGCATCCCAAATATACTTTTTGACTGCCTGGCTATTAAAACAAGTACTTTTCACCTCGGATGTTTTTAATGCTCGGGAAATGTTTTATTCCGCACAATTTGCGCTCCCTTCATTTAGGCTACGCCGCATGTTTTCCTAGTACATAATGCAATGCAATCCTATTCAGTTATTACAACACAATAAAAATGCAGATCACATACATGTTTATGGAAGAGTATTGAGTCCGCATCCGCACATTATTTCCACAAGATGGCACTAGATGTTCACTTTGATGGAGAGTAAAAAAAAATGCAAAAGAGAAACAAACAAGGGATATTTTAAGTGTGTTGATGGTGGCAGTCTATAAGAACACTTTGAATAAACTGCTGCACATTCTTTGCAGTCTCTGAGCAGTGGCGGCTGTCAATATTCATTTTTGCATATTCAGTTTAACCTTCATGAATTGTTCAGATGTACAAACATGGTTTATGTTTGGGGTCAGTTTGACCCCAGCAATTTAATTTCAGCAATTTGAAATTAAAATTGATACCCAAGTTTATGCATCTGGTACTTTGATACCAGAGGTTCTCACATTCCTACAGGTGTGATCATGTTCAGTAATGGCCCTAAACCATTTTTTTTTTAAAGATTGCATATTACAGTGCCTGTAGTATCATCCAAAACAGCCAAAACAAATGTGTGTAAAATGTGTATTGGCATTTTTTATATACATTTTTAAAACAATTTGAGCTGAAATAGCCCCCAAAGAGCACCAATGTGTATAAAAATGAATTTCATGTGCATTTTGTGTTCACACAGTTTGTCTCCACTATATTAGGATTTGTGTATAACAACAGGTGGTTGTTAAAACTGTAGGCTGGATATGAACATGGAATGACCATCAATGTAACAAGGCAGATGTATTAGATATTTTGTCACTGATACTGATTTTATGGAGTTAAAAAAATCCAGCAAATGATGTGAGCCAGTATTTTTTTCTTTTAATAGTGATGGTGCTAGCAGTAAAGCATGTACAGCTGTAAGGAAGGTGATCAATTGGTAAATAACATTAAAAATAACTCTTCTTGTTTTAGTGAGTGTAAAGGGGAACCTTTGCAGTATTCTATCCTTTAGAGTTAAATAATAACATTTTTAATAATGTTTTGAAACTTGTTTCTGCAGTAATACTCATACACCAGTGTTCATCTTTGGTTAAATTCTTGAAAAACACAAACAGAAAATGATGTACTCATTTTTTTTCTCCCTGTGGTATTTAGGTAGATGTAACCAAGTCTTCCGTTACTTTAGAAATTTAGGTCATTAGATTTTATTTATTTAAAGAAGCACAAATATCTCCCTGCTTTTGTCTATAGCGTAGGCCTATAAGCTTCTGTTTTACCGGTGGGTTTGAGTCAGATAGTAAACAGTGGCAGCTTTATGCCAGACCTCTTTACTGAAGGAGTTACTCTAGAAATACAACACCTAAACTCAAACATGCCTGTTACGAACTTCAACGTGGAATAGCTTTAAATTACTGTGTGCAACATGTTCATTTACAGCATTTGGCACACACTCTTATCCAGAGCGACGTACATCAGTGCTCAAATAATACACATCTGTTCTTCAAACCTAAAATAGCTAAACTTAAATCAACTTTCGCTATTCAACCAAGTTACTGTTTGGTTGAATTGCAGAAGAAAAGCCAGAGGTTGAAGCATTAGGAAAACATGGAGTTAAAAATTGCAAATGTTAAAAAAAACATAATTCAGAGCCCAAGTCTCTCTGGATCCAGTCACCAGAGTAACTGTTTGAAACTGCAGGCTGTTGCACAGGCAAGTTTGGTTTTGCCAGAGGAGCACCCCCAAGCTCTAGCCTTACAGTGTCTTGTCACTATCAGTTTTAATTACAGAAACGTTCAGTGCTTAAAGAAAAGTATTTTTTTGAAATGATATATGGTGTTTAATCCTGAAATCACAATGTCTCTGTATCTGACATGGCTGCGAAGGGAAAAGACGCACTGACAGACGTCAATGAAGGATATGATTTTAATAATAACTTAATAGAATGGGTTTTTGCGGCACTTGAGATACAAATCAAAAACGAGCTCAGTTCAGAAACTCCAGAGGACCTCCTTTCTCTCTGGCAGGTACGAACAAAAAACAAATGCAGACTAAACTGCCCTGTTCTCTTCCTTTCCTGAGCAGTCCTTCCGTTGCTCTGTCTACTCTTTTGAGTCTCCTTCCCGTTCTCCTTTCCCTCTGAGCAGTCCAGACAATCACACTTCCTTTCCAGCTTGCAATGGCACAGAGGAGAGGCAGAGAACAAAGGAGAAGTGCACAGTCACACACCACAGATGATCCAGAACCTGCTTCACCTCCTCCGAGTCCAGAAGAGCCCTAGGGCGATGTTCTATTCCCTGACACAACCCAGAAATACAATGAAGTACATAGGTGACAGCTGGTATTCAACCCCATTTGTTCACTCAGACAGCCAATCACACGACGCAGACTAATACTCAATCACATTACACTTTCTCAGGACAGGTGGACATGTCATTAGGTGCCTAGCAACCCATCCCCGTAGGTATTGCTTACACCTGGGTTGCCTAGGTACCTAACGACCAAAGCACGACAAATCTTGACGTCACACTTCCGTGCCCAGAGTTGTGTACTCCCTAGGACTCAGGGCTTCGTTGTGCGTGTGACTGAGACGGATAAAACAAATATCAGAAACCACAACATACTTTTCTAAACCTGTTTTTTTATGCTGATTTCAGATCTACACACATTTGTCATTAAACCGCAGGCACCAATCATGTAACTGTTTCAATATTTTCAGAGTGAAGTCAGGCCACACTGTGGCATAGATATAATGATCAGTGTCAGTCAGCTACCACTGTTTCTTCAAAAACACTCAGCATATGATTATGATATGATCATTATACCAACTGTCATGCAGTATAGAACTAGCTTCATCAAAAAACATGTACGTGCAGGAAAAACTAAACACAGATTTGAAATCCCACATAAAACCCACCTAAACTTATCTCTGATGATTTTGACCTGTGTTACGAGAAACGTAACAAGAAGCCCCCCTTATAACTGTATGTGTAATTGATATTTCTACCTTTCTTCAAGCCCTACCACTTAAAAAGCAGTGATCTCTTTTAAACTTCTTGAGAATGGATGTGTAAAACACATAGGTTAGCAGTGTATTCGCTGTTTTTTCAGAAAGAATTCTGCAGCCCAGCATGTTTGATGACACCACATACACATGGAGACACAGTTGGCTTTGAAGGCTCTGAAAGAAAGAGAAAACTCTTTGGTATAGTATGTGTACCTGATAAAATAGTGGGTGTAGGTAAAAGGCAGATATGGCAAACGGCAACTCTGTGTGTGTGTAGAGTTTTTTGTTCCATTCTCTTGTATTTTGGTGGTGAGCTTCACCTGCGCTGCCTGTCTAAGAACTTAATCAAGAAAAACGGCTGTGTACAAAAACATTGAAGCAACTGAAGCCAGTCCATACCAGTTCCTACAAGCCCTGTACTCGAGTTCCTAAGTCCAGTAGTCTAATTTGAGAAGCAGAAAAGGCCCACTGAATTTCTCTGTCGGACTTCTCCTGCCTACTGTTTGATACTTTTCTCTGTTGCATATTTGTTTTTCTTTCTCCCAGCCTCTCATGCTGAAATGACCTATTTTGGTTTTATCCCAGACCCTTTATTTGTTGGAATGCAATGCATTTTGTGAATGCCTGAGAATGTACAAATCTGCTAGATGGCCCTTCTGCATAGCAATGAGGATTTAAAATGATGCTCCTCATTTGAAAAAGGGGATTTGAAGTGTCTCTAAAAAAACCCAAGAAAATAGACGTAAAAGCGATGGTTCAGATGGTTCTTCTCCTTTGTAATCGACAGACCCAAGCAGCACTGCAGCGGCACTGCAGATACCAAGAAAAGATTCTAGCCCTCAGAGGAATGATGCATCACTTGACTTTTCTCTCTAATAGACTTCACAAATCGGCCAGCTTCATATAAAACCTTGTTCAGGGGAGAGAGAGAGAGATAGACGCAGCTCATGTATGCTAAATTCCAACATGGACCAAGTCAGCGACTCCTTGTAGTCCTTTAAAGTTTAACATCAGTTTCCACATTTTAATTTGGACTTCCAGAGTAACATCTACTGTCCATTTGACTTCAGTTGTAACAACTATCATTCTTTACAAGTCCATATCCTGCATTTTTTGTGCATTTATGACAGCCATGCAGCTTAAAATGGGTGTATTAGTCAAATGTAAATGAATAACCAGCGTAAAACAGACACATAAACAGACTTCAAGACACTAAAGCTCAGGTCGGTTATAAAGAAATAGACATGTGTCGCTGTTGCTTGTGGTTAATCAACCCATGAATGCAGCTGTGTGTTCAGCCGTCATTAACCATGCTTACTAAGAGCCAGCAAGACCATGTCCCCTTGTTGGTTCAGTGATAAAGCGCAGGACTCTGAATGAAGAGAACCAGAAAATCTACTGTGTGATGAGATTTTTGCACATTAAATCAATGTTTGGGTGTCTCCACCTCCAGCCATGCAATCCCACTTTGCATTTTCTTGCGGAACTGCATCTAGTAATAGTATGTAATTGTATAAAAGATCTACAGAGACTTGCCCAAACTAAGAAGCAGGTAGATGTAAAGTTTGGACCTTTATTAACGTATGTAACCCTAGAACAGTGAGCTTTTGGAGGCTATACAGTAAGCACTGCAGTGTGTCAGCACTAACGGAGCCAATTCTAATGAGGCAGAGTGGCATCCGAAGTTATGGCCTTTAGGGAAATGAAGGGCTTTTTAGCTTGTTAGTGTTGTGTAGAAGTCAGACAGAGTTTGTAATGAGATGTGAGGGAGATGTAACCCTGACCACTCGGAGCACAGGGCTTCTAACCTGCTTCTACTCATATTTGACCTCAAGTGCTAGGTATGGTGTCAAATCTGAATGAACGAGGTAGGGGTGGGTGATGCAATATGACAATACCTCAAGAAATGTTCACAAGTGGTTAAAGTGCATTGCTACATGTTGTTACACAACTTACTAATGACATGCGAGGTTGTTGATTGGTGCTAATTAATGGATATTCATCAGAGATTGGGGCTCAATTTAGCAACTCAACCCAGACTTGTCTTAGTTTGGGCTTAAGACTGAAGACATTTTAGAAACAGCTTCAGTTCGATAGACAGAATGAAGCGAAGCAGCTAATTTAGCTGAAAATAGCTAATCTAGAGAAAATGTCTAGTTACAGAAAATCACGAACACTTCAAATTTTCTGTTATTATGACAGCTAGCTAGCAAATGTGCTATAGAAGCTACAGGCCAACTAATCATGTTTAAATGCTTAGTCTTTGTACTTTTTACTGCATGAATGGTCAAAGACTTACTTTCAGCATGAATGAGCTAATAATGAGACTAAAGTAAATTCTCGACAAAAAAAAAACAATGGTGCATTTTTAAAAATACCATCAAAAATACTGTACTTACGATATCCACGATATGCTCAGGATTGCATTTTGTGACATTTTGCAATGTAATTCATCACAATAAAGCCACACCTGTGTTTTTACTGACCGTTCAAGACTTTTTTTTAAATCCTGGTTGATTATCGGAATTCATAAAAAATCAGTAGTTTTCTCAAAAAACAAATCTGTAGTGTCTTGGTGCTTTTTGCAAAAATGTGTGGCAGGATTGCATCATTAAACATTTGCATAATTAAGCAGCCAAGTTGCTGATCAATAGCACAACACAGTTGCTCATCAGGACTTTTGCTTCTGCAATGAAAACTCATGCAGGGACCACAAATACAGGATTCCTGGGCTGGTCTGCTGTCTGGTATTGGATGCTCATTGTCTTTGGTTTTTGAGCTGGCTGTGGCTGCTGGGTAGCATCTGAGGGATATGCCCTGCTTCTCCTTTTGTGTGAAAGTTTGTACTCCACAAGCTTAATAGGACATCCCATTTCATCGCATAGGTATAGGTAAATGTCAATTTGAGAAGACATTTCTTGTGGTTAGAAAACATTATCTAGACATACTGCCACTGGGCTGCATAATATGACCAACACACACTTATGTAGCAAAACAAATCCCTTATTCCATATCAGATATGTGAGGCAACTGTCAGCTATGTGAGGCAACTTGGTGAAGTCTACAAATATATTATCGACCCAAAATCGATGGAAAAAATGAAAAAAAGAAAACCAAACAGAAGAAAAAATAATATCAATCAGACTCAGAAAACTTTATTGATCCTGGAGGAAATTGCATATACGCAGAGACACAGAAAGATGAAGACAAGAACAAGATGAAACATATAAGTCGATATAAACTCTGCAGCGAAAAACTCAATATGAAATACACTATGCTATATACACAAATGCTGGGTGTAAATACTATAGATTAGTATCTTATAGTTAAATAAATACTAAGTAACTTCCAGTTATAAAAGTTTGACAAACACTACATAACCCTACAGAACCACCATAGCCCAAAATTCAACACAGGGGTTGAAAAAACTGCCATTGTCTATGTGTAGCTCAATTACATGGCAAAAATAATACCAATCTGGCATTTTACTCTCTTGCAAAATTTATATTGTTTGAAGTTATTAAAGTAAAGTGGCCCCTTATAGTCACGTGAACACACCAGAGCATTCAATCCGTTCACCAGCCACCAATGAGGGGCTCCCTGGGAGCAGTGTGAGGGGACAGTACCTTGCTCAAGGTTACTTCAGTGATGCCACTGTCTTGAGATTCGAACCCACAACCTTCTGATTGCCGGGCCAACTCCCTAACCACTAGGCCACCAGGGCTTCTCCAACCTCACAACTGCAAGAACATTCGTGAACAGAGCATTGGTGGCTTAATCAGTTTCCTGGTCTTGGTGTTAATTAATGCAGACTCACTATTTGAAAAGTTCTCAGATATTGGTAATTGCTGAGCTTATCTTGTTTAACTATCTTAGCTTAACTATCAGATTCATCAGGTCTTTGTTAACATGCTACTACCATTAAAACACCAGACCTTGCCAAATAGTGAGCCTGCACCAATATATGACAACTGTTATAACTGATTATTAATGTTTTATACACTGTCTTCAGCTGAAATTAACAACTTGATTCTAAATAATTCATAAACGCTTCATAAGGGTAATCTTATTGCAAAGTGGCACAACAAAATGTATATTTAAATAGAAAATAATGCAAAATGAAAGCATTTTTATTAGTGATCTCACACTGTATGTTCCATAGTACGTTATCAACATTCTTTCTTGTTCTGGAACAATAGGGAAACTCAGAAAACTTTATATTTTTCACTTTATAAATTCCCAGATTGATCACATTAAGCAAAATCACAAGTGTAGATTTTTTCTGCTGGTTAGATGACTGACCCAAGAAATGGATTACACTGGAGAGGCTGAGTCACATGTGTCATCATTCTATGTTCTGAATTTTAATTATGTTCACCAGAGTATGACATTCTGATAAAGCATTAATTAAAAAAAAAAGTTGTAATATTACCCCATTCTCACAGCAAAGCGAAATATGAAGCTGTCACAAACGAGTCCCCTCTTCCCTACCCGGGGTGAAATTAACTTCCTCTTCTAGAAGATGCACTGAAGAACTCATTTGAATTGGCACTGACAGGACGTCCAGCATAATAGGACTTAATTGTCATCTTAACCGTGCCCAGAGCTGGCCTGCGGACACCATTTTTCCCTGAGAGCCAGAAAATTGGCCAGAGTGCGGTTTTAATTGGAGTAGGGATAGAGATGGACATGTTCACCACTGACCAAGTGGATCCACCAGAGTTCCTCTGACAAGCAGTATTTGAATTCAATATTGTCATGACATGCACTATTAAGTTTGCTGGGATGAAGGATTAGCTGTGAAGAAACAATTAGTTTCTGCATTAAACAAAAAATACTTCCGCCGAAAATGAAGTAATTATTTGGAGGCGACCCATTAAGCGGTTTAATCACTGTAGAAGCGCCAGCCGGTTTGACCAACGGCCTCTTCTTGCCCGCTGTTGCGGTCGGCTTACCTCCTCTTTCACACTATTCAAGGCTGTGTCGTCATATTATACTACATACAATACATGCGCTTAGCTTTTGCAAGTGGGCTGCAATGAATATTAATATTTAATGTAATTTAACGATCATCAGCAGGGCCAGATGTCAAACCAAATTCATATAAAAATGTAATACGAGTCTTAGTATTGCTTGCTGTATATTCATGCCTTTGCTCATACAGCAAATATGTAGTATATAAATAAATAGGTAATGTATCATCTTGCTTATTTAGTTGGATTATTTTACAGAAATAATGGAACCCTTCAAGACCATCTGGGGCTTCAGTATGATTTGTGGCAACTAATAAAATACATCCGTAATTTCTTTGTTCAATTTTATTCAGTAGAATCATGTTTATGTTTAAACACAAACTCTACATTTAAGTTTTAGTTGGAAGCAATAAGGGAAAAGCCCAAAAGAAAGTGATCCAATCATTCCTCTGTAGTATCTAGGTAGATAAAGCTAAACAAATTCTCCCACTGGTTAGGCCTTTAACTGCTGGAAGTCCTTATGTTTTAACCACATTAACCACTAACAGAATTAAGAAGTGACAAGAATCAACCAATCGTACTCTCACGGTGGTGGCCTAGAGGTCATGAGTTTACATTACATTTACATTTACGGCATTTATCAGACGCTTTTATCCAAAGCGACTTCCATTCTCTAACTACAGAGGACAGTCTCCCTGGAGCAACTTGGGGTTAAGGGTCTTGCTCAGGGACCCAGTGGTGGTGCTGGAGGTAGGATTCGAACCTGTGACCTTTTGGTCTGGAGGCAAGTATCCTACCACTAGGCCACCACCACCCGAGTTTGAATCCTACATTCAGCACACCACCGCTGGGTTCCTTAGCAAGACCCTTAACACCCAAGTTGCTCCAGGGAGACTGCCCCATGTAGTTAGGGAATGGAAGTTGCTTTGGATGAAAATCTGATAAATGCTGAAAATGTAAATGTAGATCTGATTGTTTGAAGGGGTGAGGCCTATCCTATCAACTGTGGGACCTTAGATAGGTAGGTGTGTGCCTTTCTAAACATGTGTCAAGACTTGGCTTCTCAGTCTTGGCTCCCCAGTGGTGGAATGAACTCCCTCTTCCGGTCCGATCGGCAGAGTCCTTCACTGTCTTCAAGCGTCGCCTGAAGACCCACCTCTTCAAGGAGCACTTTGGTGACTAACTACGTCCCTTTCCTACTGCTTACTTATTTCTTAAAAAGAAAAAAAAAAAACTTCCTTTCCCTTGACTTCTCTATGACTTACGTTGTTCTTCTCTATGCCTTGTGTATTGTTGGGTAGGTGTTGGCTAATTCTTATTTGATAGTTGTTGTATAGATGCTCTGACTGCAGTATCTTGGTTAAATAGTTGACTCGGATTTAAGCTGTTTCCAGGTAAGAAACAGTTGTGGACTTCTTAAGCACTGATGTGCGTCGCTCTGGATAAGAGCGTCAGCCAAATGCCGTAATTGTAAATGTAATTATGTTAAATGAATTCAGTTTGGGATAGGTGGAGTCCAGTCAACTTGTCGAAGCTTCTCAAGGACCACTGAAAGGAGTCGGATATACCAGAGTGTCAATCTAAAGGGTCTGAATACTTTTGTAAATGGAATATTTCAGATTTAAATTTATTTTTAAATGACAAACACTGGAAACACCTGTTTAGTATAGAGTATAGAAAAATATGAATCCATTTTAAAATGTGTCTCACACATAACAATATGAGGATAACTGAGAACTTTCCGTATGCATTGTAGACCTTCTGAAAGTTCTAGATACGTGAATGTGCATACGAGCAGTATTCTAGCCAGTGGGCTTATGTCAGATGCTCAAAATTGTTATTATTGCTGTTTCAAATTTCGTATACATGTTTTTTCAAACTTTAGATATATGTGTTTAAACAAAAACAGCCAAAAAATACTTTTGTGCATTATGGGTAGCTTAGTGCTAATGTACGACTGGAATACCGTAGAGGTGCTTGCAGAAATGTTTGATATTTGTGGCCTGAAGAGGAGGCATAGCACTACTATAGAAATCCAAGCTATATAAATCATAGCACTTTCACCCATTGACCTTTTAATACCTGTTTTGCATTCCCTGTCCTAATTGCAAATTCCTGTAGGACATCTTTACTGCTACCTTTATATTTGTAGTGCTTAGCATTGTGAATATCTGTTTGTTTGCATTTACAGCATTTGGCATTGCTTTGCAGGCTTTCAATAATAACATCCAGCATCCAAGTCATCCTCCTTTGCCATTAATAAACACATCTCTGATTGTAGGGGGCTTTTAAATAGAAGGATGCTCAGTTGAATTTCTAAACATTCGCAACCCGCGAGGTGAAGCTGCATTATCTTCAGGTTTGCCGGCCTAATGTGCAGCCTAATTAGTCCAGCATGAAAAGGGGGTAGCCATTGTGCTCTTGTCATCCATCCTGCATTGTCTCTGAAGGCTCCTAGAAAAAAAGAGCCCAATCGTTGCTGGGTTAATTAGCGAGCTCGTGTCAGCCAATGGCATAATTCAGTGATCCATGCAACTGCACAGCCAGTCAACATAAAAGGAAGTCTAGCTTTCAAGAGTTGCTGCTGTTGTTCACCAGATCTTGAAGCATTAGTTTTGCTAAATTAAATCTTATTTAATTCAACAACCATCTTTAAACCTGACTCGTGTACTTCTGTCCACACAGATTAAAGTATGTCATGCAGTATAAAAGCCATATGGCATGAGATTAAAACTCGCAATGCTAATTGGTGGAATATACATTTCTCCCATTTGTGAGCCACATTAGCCTCCTAGCTCCAGTGCAAAACTCAGAAAGTGACCCAATCAAGGCAGCTTATTAATAAAGTTAGATATAGGACTGGTCTACTGTTATTCTAACACCAAACACACACCTTGCATCAGGCGTTTGACACATGCGTCCTGTAATTAAAGAGATTATTGTTTTGCAAATAAAACAAATAGACAAACTGTCTGGAAGGATGTTGTGTATTACCACAAATTCCGAGGCACATTAAAGTCCAATTAATGGCTTGGCCTAAATACACAATAAGGAATTAAGGAATGAGCTGGAAGAATGTTCTAGCTCGGTGGTTTGTTGTTTCTGAGGTTGAATAGTGGAGCCTGGCTTTTTTTTCCTCATTTCCCATTCAAATGTAATTGATCAACAAAGACAGGTTTGATCTTTAGTTTTGTACCGGTAGAGGAGTCTAATGAAGCTCGGAAGTTATAAGAGCTTCAAGCACTGTTTCTGCATGCTGAGTTTTTTTGCGGTCAATCCATTTAAAATACAGCATAGTCCCATATTTTCTCACTTCTTTCAGCTGTACTTCCCCGTAAATGGCCAGGTAAGAGCTGGCAAACCCCCTGCAAGGTGCTGGGCTCTGGGTTATTATTATTTTTTTAACACTTTTTGTCCACAAAATACTGTTGTTTTTTTTTTTTAGCAACCATGTAATCACACTGAATTTTTTTTTCTTGTTAAAATGCATCCTTTTCAAATGGTGGATGCTGGATAATAAAATAACAATTATTTTCTTATGACACCTCTACTTTTTGCACTTAATGAAAGAAAGTAGTATCTATTAAAAGAAAAGGTGATATCAGTTTATCAGTTACTGGATGCATTCTTTATCGACACCAGAACACATGACTGCGGTGATGTGCCACCAATATAGAGCTCTAAGCCAGTACTAACATACCGTAACTAACAAGAAAACAGAACCGCAGCAGCGGAGCTAAGATATTAACCCTGACGACTCATCATTAGTGCTTTGTGCAGCTCCAGTAGTGAACCGAGGCACTGAGACAGTCCAGCCTTGCAAAGGCTGCTCCCCAAATCCCCGCATTAACATGCATGAGCTCGCTCTCCAGCTTGAGAGCCAGAGATGGGCCGGTCATGCTGTAGTCAATTGCAGCAATGAATTAGTCACCATTCCCTGTCCTTATAGTCACATTAATTCCTCCTAGCGCCTGCCACTCAGGCTATTCGGGCGTACAGTGTTTAGGCCACCAGGCCACTTCATTTTTTAAATTCTGTTTGAGGGGTCTGGGATTCAGGAGCAGCTTTTGTGAGGGAGGCATTAAACAGTAAAATTGTCCAGATACTGCGGCATACAAATGCATGATTACCAAATCAGTTAAATCACATTATTTTGCAGATATTTCTGAATTCTTATGTAAATGTAATGGCGATTTAGATCATCCATTTTAAATGACCTGTTTTATTTAATTTTCCCTTCATGCTACCCTGCTGAAAAAGGGAGCCCTTTAAGTTTATACAGTTCGTAGAGTTTGCTGTCTGTTTCTCTGA
The DNA here is from genome assembly GCA_037577145.1 of Brachypetersius gabonensis. Taxonomy (NCBI): domain Eukaryota; kingdom Metazoa; phylum Chordata; class Actinopteri; order Characiformes; family Alestidae; genus Brachypetersius; species Brachypetersius gabonensis. The sequence goes on along the minus strand of JBBJLR010000139.1, from coordinate 6,974,791 downwards.
TAATGAAAAACAGACAAATATACATAATCTGAGAAAAATATATTCAAAGCAAAAAATTTACTATTAGGTTTATGAAGTCATTTACAGAAATATTTGAACTGCAGCTATGCGACTGTGTTAAAGGGAACACTGCTGTTAAAAAGCTAATTTGTTTAAAGTGCAAACCAAATGTTATTGCACTTATATAGCAGTACTTTTAAAAATAAATTCATCATTGAATTTTGTGTATAACAATGCAATTAAACACGATTAATTGCAGGAAGTTGTGCAATTAATCATGATTAAAATGTGCCTAGCATTATTTATAATTATTATTATTGCTATAAGTATTATTATTAGTCATTTAGTATGACTTTTATTTTTTTCACTGTTAGCTATACCTCAACACCTCTGTTTATTTAAATGAAGTGGGGAACACTGTGTTGTTGTTGTTGTAATATTAGTTTTATTTTTCTGACTGGGTTTTCTTTTGATATGTCTCCAGCTTGTTTATGCAGCTTATTTTGCCTTTTTATTTATAGTTCCATGGATGAGCAACAAACGTCTCCTGATGTCAGTGGATTATATTCACTGCATATTATGCAGCCATTGCCAGCCTCTGTTTACATTTTTTTGTAGTCTGTGCATTAGTCATCAACAGTAAACAGGTTTATTCATAGGAAAAATCATACTGTTTGCAAGGAACAGTGAAATATTAAGGAAATCTGTAAATGTGAAAGCTGTATTATATCCCCTTGTTGTGACGTCATCACTCATCAGCACCCAAACCTTTTAGCTCTTTAAATCCCATCTGGGCTAAAAGAATTTCAGAACGCACTCCTGATAACAGTGTGGCAAAGAAAACTGTCACATCATTTTAAAATCTGCCTTTTAAATGATGGAATAAAGAGCAGATGAAGACGAATGTTGAAGCTAAGTATACCAAGGGATTAGCATATAGCTGCTGATGTTTTTGTAAGTAACTGCAAGAAAACATGTATTTCATTTATTCAGTTATTTTAAGTTTTGTTAATAAAAAAAATCTTCTACAAAGAATACACTTAAATATACCACATGCACACAATTTCTATGTATTTGCTGAGTTTACAATATATTTTTTTTTATTTATATCTAAAAAATAAAGAAACCTATC
>JBBJLR010000139.1:6913828-6941261 GCA_037577145.1 Brachypetersius gabonensis | reverse complement strand
CAGCCTCGAAACCTTAGTGATTTAGAGATGATCTGCAAAGAGGAGTCGACCAAAATTCCTCCTAAAATGTGCGCAAATTTGGTCATCAATTACAAGAAATGTTTGACCTCTGTGCTTGCAAACAAGGGTTTTGCCACTCTGTACCTTTTTTCATGCAACATTTTCTTATGTTCTTGAAGGACTCTTAAAATGTGTATAGCGCAAAGATAATTTTATACTCTTTTCATCTGGACTGCCATGCATGTCCTGCTCTTTCAATTACTGCTTTGTACACAACCACCTTACTGTAAGAATTACAAAATGCAAGTACCCGATTGGCCTTTCAGGAGAAATGTTTGAATCTTTATTTTGTAAAACTAAAGACTGGATTTTCTGCATATCTGTCAAAAAAGACTGCTTCATCAATTGCCTTATTCAAGGACAAAATGACTGACAGGCAAGTCTGTTAACCCTTCATGAACTTGAGCCATTTATAACTGACAGAAGTGATAGCACAAAGTGTAAAAAAATATGTAAAACCTTCCCACCAATTGATTTCCATGAATTTATTTTGATTATCTTTTACCCAGTTCTACTGTTATTTTCCACACAAGTGGTTACACAGGCATTGCATGGTCAATGCACAGCATAGCACACACCTAATTAAAGATGTTGACTTCTAAACTGATTAAACATGATGGATCATGTGCAGATGTCAATGGCAACATTAGGGAAATGTATCCAGTGCATGTTCTGGATGGGTTGTTCTCCATGGCAAATATAACTAATTATATTTTAGGATTGATTAACATGATCAATTAAAACCTACTCAAAACTTAAATAATAAATTGTAGGCATGTTTCTCAGAAACACAACAAACACAGAAGACGACTGCTAGAAACAAATATCCACCAGTAGGTCTAACCTCAGAAGAAGACTATGATTATGAAAGCTTGTTTCAACTCCCTTAGCTCTGGACCTCCAACCCTTTGTGGAGGGTCTGCTAGGTGGAAAAGACTTATGGAGTCGATCCTCTAGGGAGCTTACTATCCTGCGGCCTCCCAGACAGGCAGGAGGACACAGACTCAACCCTACTCATGGGCTCTGTTGCCTCCGACACAGTACATTAGTTCATGGGCCAGAGATTATTTTGTCACATGCGTAAGGCACCTCTGCCAAGCCAGATAGAAGAGACAAGCCTAGGCTGGTTGGCAGTAGTGAAGGTGTGTTGGCTTGACTCACAAACTCTTCCTCCCAGCATCACCATCAGCATTTGGCCCCACTTCTGTCACATGCCCTATTGAATATAACCAGTTGCAAACACAACTGCTCCCCATCTACAAACCAAATGGGGAAAAGCTCTTTGATTTGTTTGGCTTTTAGATTACAGGAAGATACTGGACAGCTAATGTAGTTGTCGTGGAGCTACTGAAGCAAGCTTATCGCCTCATTTACACTCCATCATTCAGTTACTGATAAAATAAGATAGCCTTTTATTTGTCCTACAGATGGCAAATGTGCATTGTTGCATCAGTACAACAGAAGAAGATAAAAGTTGCATAACTTATAGAAATAAATACTAATATATATAAATATATATATATATTAGGGCTGGGAAAGTTAACGCGTTATCGTGCGTTAATGCAGGTTTTTAAAATCCTTTTATTTTGAAAGTCGGTGCTTTCACCGAACTAACCCGAGCAGGGGTGGACTGCGAGCAGGCGCAGATGCAGACTTCCATCTTTTTCTTTTCTTTTTATTTTAATGGAAAACAAAGGAAGCACGATGGCCAAGTTAAACTAAACCAGACACAGCTTTATATAAAAGTACACAAACCAAAGACCAATGACAAAACAAATATAATCATTCCTTAATGCCTGACCGGCTGAAAACCCTTCTACTTAAAGGTGACCAGAAATTAGACCACACCCAGTGTCAACATAGAAGTCTCCATATTTTTTGCTCAATGGCCTCTAGTGGCTGCCAACTGGGGATGTGACAGGTGATCACCGATTTAGTGGGCTAAGAACCCCTGAAGAGGACAGTCTTGCTTGATTTCAATTAACTCTGTTGCAGTTTGTTTGACTTTAAAACTTAATACATACCACAGATGTATACTCAAACAAACATCAGTTCGGAACCTTTGAGGCCTTCAAAGAAGGCTTTATGATTCTTTGAAGTAAAAAATACATGCAGGTTTGTTAGATCTTGAAATGCCCAATATTAAACCATCCAGTTAGTAGTTTCTTTTTCCTCTGGTTAGATGCATAAATGTAGCAAAGTTCTACTATAAAGGCAGAGGCACATTTAGCACAGTGTTGTTGAAGGAATTATATACAGTATGCTGCTAATTTCTTGTCCAAGGAGCTCATATTTTGCACCAGTCAAAGACCCAGGTGTTGAACTGTCACCACTATTTTCCATATCTAACATCTGACTAAAATATCTGACTGACTATGACCCATATTTGCAGTCAGTGAGGTATCTAAGACTTCCAGAAGGCTTACAGTGACTTTTTTCACAAAATGACTCTTGCCAATTGTATTGCAAATAGTAAACAGGATCAAATGATTCCAGTGTCACTTCTTAATTTTGCTAGATTGCTAGAAATATGTTGTAAGGTCTTCTGTCCAACTCCTGCAGGCCATTCCTCTCTGGTAAGAACTCTTTAGTATCTTGAGATTGCTCCTATCCATTCTCTTCCACAAACATTGTGTTTTTTGCCCAGGCAGAAAACAACATGGGTACTCCTACAAATGTGGAGTGTCTATATGTGAGTTGTTCAGCAGATCAAACACTGGGACATTGGGACCTCAATCCTGTTACTCAGTCTATAAAAACAGCTGAAATGCTGAAACAGGCTTACTGCTAAAATACTATTTGAAATTCCAAAAGTGTTTTAGAAATTAGCATTATTGCAGAGTTGTTAGGGCCTGAACTGAAGGCCTAGTGCTAATATCATGCTGTCACTGTCAAACACTGAATAAACCCATATAAGAATGAACCCAGACTGTTTTGACTGTGGGTGGGTTTTGCCGTCTCCTCTTGATACTCTTACGAGATTTCAAAAAGTTATTCTTACTTTAAAAATGTATCCTCAGTCAGCTATCTTTCTGTACTATACATCCACTTGTTTTCTCTTACATAATTGGCAGTGATAGCTCCTTCAAGCACCAGAATATAATTTGTTATTTTTAGATTCTGCTTTTGACTCTTAACACTGTAACTTGTAACCCTGTTGTAAGTTTCACCCCAAAAAGTTCATAGACCAAAGCTGTGTGAGCTTCCTGTCTCAGAACTGATATCTGTGATAGAGGCTCAATTGCACTGGAGGCAACCTTACAAAATGAGCTATGAGTGAGCTGTGCCTTAGAGGTTTGTTGTGAGCCCCTGTAATTGTGCGAAAATAGGCCAGTGCCCCAAATGTGGACCAGACACGTGGCTTGCAGGTTACAATTTTGCACCATGTAATTTAGCGAGAACACTGGGTTTCAACAGCAAAAGTGCATTTAGCACAGCAAGAACTCTGACGCTCGGGGCGAGACAAAGAAAAAAAAGAGAGAGCGCATTTTCTTTCCCTGTCTTGTGACACTCAAAACATCATTTGTGCCTTTGTCTTTGTGTTTGAGGCCTTGTTACTTCTGTTCTCATGGTGGTTTCGTTTAGATCTTCTCAGCATGGAAGATACTCAACATTTCACTCGAAAGGCCTGATTGCATGTCTTGGTTCTGTATGACATTGTTGGGAAGTTCCTGTCTTCAGTAGTGGACTTTACTCATAGAGGCAGACGTGGGTATCTTGTCCATGCTCAGCAGGAAGGCTGTAGTTTAATCCATGTCTCAGTAAAACACTCTGTTCTTGATGTTGTTTTGAGTACCAGATAAAGAAGATGTGCCTTTGGGGATAACGGCAGCTCATCTGAGGCCAAACACACTTTTGTATGCATTCTCTACAGCAGGCTGAAGAGAGCAAGACGGAGACACTCAGCTTATTCTCAATGTTCCCGCATGGCCTGGCAAATGCCGACTCTCTGCAAATGCAGAGCTGTGAGGAGAGTCTTAACGCCTCCTGCTGCACTGAGACCTCGACTTCTGTATGTGTTTTAGAGATAGAGAATGCTTATGTCTTCGGAAATGAAATGAGCAACTCAACACGTCAAGAGCGTTTTCCTCAACAGTAAAAAAGGCTTTTAAATGGCCTTTTGCAACCTTTAAGGAAATGAAATTGTTCCAAGGTTGCGAGGGCCCTGATGATGCAGGAAAGTGACTGGGTTCATCTAAGGCATAGCAGAGAAGGTTGAATCATCCATTGAGCTGAGCTGTATTTAAACATGGAAGAGCACACAAGTGGGAGAAACCTCTGTTTACTATGAGTAAGGCAGTTATTAGCAATTATGGTAAGCTGATTTTATTTTGGAGGACACTTAGGCTCTCTGCTGGTCAGCAAACAGTTGCCATCTAATTGCTGTTTCATTTATTTATCTTTCTGCAGGACCACCATTGTCTACACAGCAAGTAATATCCCATTAGCGAACTGTGACTTGCACAGAACCTCAAAAAAAAACAAGATTCCGGTGACAGTGGATGTGTGTTTCTATTCATTACCCATTGTTAAGAGCACAGCCAGCTCAGGCTCTATAGAAACCATCAATTCCAACCTTACCTTCAGTAAATATACTGTCGCTGGAAGGGATCCACCGACAACATAATGTTCTTTCACCAGTAATAGTAGCCCACAAAGCACTTTTCTCAGTTTTCTCAGTGCAGATGAAACCTTGTCTGAAATGATAAAGGATTTTAAAAGGAGAATCCAGTATAGACCAAGACTAAGCTTTACGTGTATCTAGAATAACGGGCCAGACTCACAAAAAGGCCACACATGGATTCCATTCTATTTAAGCAGGAAGAAGTTCAGCTAATTTGTTACAGTTGTGTTACAACACTTTAGACCAGGGGTCTCAAACCTGTCCAGAAAGGGTCATTGTGGGTGCAGATTGTCAGTTACTCAGGTGTGGCTTCTTTTTGGTTGGAATGAAAACCTGCACCCACTGCGGCTCTTTCTGGACAGGTTTGAGACTCCTGCTTTAGACACAGGATCTTCAGTTGAACTTGAATTTAGAGCAAATGTAATTTTATGTTTTATATACATATTTAAATCTTCTTTTTCTTCTTCTTCTTCTTCTTCTTCTTAAATGTATGCATTTGACCAAGGTGACCTTCGGTTACAGTCACGTTTAGTGTTTTGCCCAAGAAGTGTTACTGGTGTTGCATGGAGTGAAACCCCATGGACTGCAGTGGTATTAACCATTATGTTACACCAACTCCTGCATCCCTTTAGTTACTATCTTCCATAGTTTCTCTGGTTATTTTAGTTGTAATAAAGTTTGATCTGGAGTGAAGCTCCACTTTTTTGCATTTGATAGGCACTGACCACTTCTTACCAGAAACACGCCTCATGACCTGCCATTTTTAAGTCATCACAATTTGACCCTTAGTCAAAGACGCTCAAATCCTATATCATTGAATTAAATATGTACAGTATATAAATTGTATATAACTTCTTTAATTTTTTGTAATGTGATATATTTAACAACAGGAGGCATTACAACCTGCATTATATATACACTATATGGACAAATTTATTAAGACATCTGATCATTGCACTGACAGGTATTTTAATGACGTTGCATTCAAATACATAGATGTTAATATGGAGTTGGTGCCCCTTCACAGTTATAACAGCCTCCACTCTTCTTAGAAGGTTTTCAACAAGATTTTGAAGGCCTGGTTTGCCATCTTTGTTCCAGTTCATACCAAATGTGTTCGATGAGGTTGAAGGTCGGGGCTCTCTGTGGGCCAATCAAGTTCTTCCGCACTAAACGCATCCAGCCATGTCTTTATGGAGCTTGCTTTGTGGACCAGGGCACAGTCGTGCTTGAATAGAAAAGGTTCTTCCTCAATCTGTGTCCACAAAGTTAGAAGCATGGCGTTGTCCATTAATGTTAACCTAACTATAAATATAGATAAGCGTAGTAAAACATTTCTTTTGTTGTTGCTTTTGATATCTTGTTTGGAAGAATACAGTCAAAGAAACACAGGTTTGGTTCCTGACCTCTTCCTGACTTCTCCAGCGATCGCCTGCACAAGATTTAATTGGGAGGTAACTATGAAGATTAGGCTTTAATGAGGAGCTCTTTTGAAGTGTTAATTAAACCTCGCTCACAAGGTAAATCACAACTTATTTTTATTTGCATTTCATTCTAATCTGTTCATCGTATTTATTCTTTTGTGTTTTTTTAAGGAATTCATGCTACTTGCCCAGATAAATAGCTTTACATATCATTGCCATGCCGTATGAGCATACATTGAGAGAAAAAATAGAAGCATTCTAAGCTTACAATACTTTAATGCGACAAGATTTTTTCCAATTAACTACGGATCATTTTTACTGGTCCATTCATCTTGAAATATTTGGGCAGCTGTTGTGTTCAAAATCAGTATTCAATAATGAGAAGCATGGAGTTATGAAATTACGTTCTGATTTGATAGGAATGATTTCACCACTATATTTCACTTGTCTTGCCATATGGACTGCGACTAATTAAGAGGCAAACCAACCAAGCTCTTTTGCATTCAAGGGGAGTGTGAAGTTCCATGGATGTGGTTCAGAAACAGACATGTGACCCTTTGTTTAAGGTTTCAGTCTAGCTCTACCAGCCTGAGAGCCCCTAATAAACACTAGCTGGCGGTCAGGCTGAAGGGGCCTGATGCATCATTAGCATGCCAAATGAGGAACCATTATTCACCGTCTTCCACCTCTGTGTCACTTACTGAATACTGCATGTCCTTCTCTGTTCCAGGTAAAATGTCATGAAAGAGAGGTGAGGAAATGTCTGTGTTATTTAAGTGTATTGTCGCACATTGTTGCGGCTTATCTACCAAGTGCAAATTGTCATAACAATAAGCAATCGTTAAATCTGGATGCACTCAATTTGGAAATGTTATTTCGTCATTGACCTTCATGCAACATTTGTCCAGCTTGTACTGGAGATGCTGGGCATTTGGATTTTTATATCAAATAGAGCACTATTAGAATGGGGCTAAAATGACCCTTAAGCTGTAGTAGTGTTCTAAAGAACACTACGTAAATGTATTTATTATGTTTTTGCATCATGGTTTATACACTCATCAGCCACAACTTAAAAATCACCAACCTAATATTTTGCAGATCCCTCTTGTGCTGTAAAACAGTTCTGACCCATCAAGGCATTGACATCACAAGACTCTGAAGGTGTGCTGTGATGTTTGCATCAGATCCTTTAAGTCCTGTGAGTTGCAAGGTGGGGCCTTCAGTGGTTGACAAGAGTCAGCATGGGCACTTTGACTGGTCTGCGACTAAGCAGACCCATACACAGCCATACAAGCTGTGATGCACTATATGTTCTAACACATTAATTTATTCAGCAGTTTGTGATGTAGTAGCTCCTCTGTGTGACCAGATGGACTGGCTAGTCATGTTCTCTCTGCACATGGATCAGGGAGTCTTAGGTGCCCACTGTTTGTACATCATTGGACCACATTTGGTTGGTACCGATGGCTACATATATCAGGAACACCCTCTCTATATATGAGAGAAAGAGTTTTTTGTTTGAATTTGCCTTAGGCACTCTTTGTACCGAAGTACACAGATTCATGAAAACCATACTCTAAAATGACCACTGCTCAGAATCTCACATTTTGTGAATAACTGAAGCTGGATCTGGCCCTCTGTTCTTTTAACAGTCTGATATACAGTGGAGGAAATAATTATTTGACCCCTCGCGGATTTTGTAAGTTTGACAAAGAAATGAAAAGTCTCAGAACAGTATCATTTCAGTGGTAGGTTTATATTAACAGTGACAAATAGCACATCAAAAGGAAAATAGAAAAATAACTTTAAATAAAAGATAGAAACTGATTTGCAATGACTGAATTTTCATTGAGGGAAATAAGTATTTGAACCCCTACCAACCATTAAGAGTTCTGACTCTACTCCTGCCCCTGCACTGCAGTTTGTTTCTACTGCTGTACTTCAGTTGCTGTGCTCACTTAGTGCTATAACCAAAAGTATGTGGACACCTGAAACTTGACCATCACATGTCAAGTGAAGCCAAAATCCAGCTTTTTTACATGGCTTCATGTTCAGTGACAGAAAGCACCGGCTGCATTGGTCCAAAGCAATGAGGCCATTTTAAATAGTAGATTCCAAGGAAGATTTCAGATGCAGTTTTAAAGGCTCACACTGGCAACCATTTTATAAAAGAGGGAGAGAAATCAGAAGTTCAATGTTTAGGTTTACATGACTCAAGTCCTTTAAAAGAACACTTTCATGTGAATGTGCTCAATAATATATTACTCTGAATATGACATATCTGTCAAATCGATGGAGGAACCACATCAAGCAGTCTGCTCCCGTTCATCTCAATCCCATGGCCAGCTTGTGAGCACATCACTTGAAGGCGATAAGGGCTAACGATCCTTCCTCCTTCTGATGTCTCTATTCTACCTCTCCTGCTCTCCAGATGTGGGCACGCTTTCCTCTGGCAAATCAGACACATTGTGCGTCATCCAACGTCAATACAAGACATAGATTTTAATCCAGCAGTGCTGCAATCCTCGCGTCTAAGAAGAGAGCCCAATCTCCACTGAAGAGCCTTTTTTGAAATAGCTCTCCACTGTCACTAATACAAACAGTCTGTGTATTCTGGCGACATCATTTCCACTCAAAATCAATAGGACCCCAGCTCCTTCTGTGCTACCTGGTGTGTGCTTGAGGACTTTATAGACCCTGAAGCCTCTGTATATGTAATGAGTGTGTTTGCTTATGTCTCATTTGCCTCTGTAATTGTTCAGGTGCCTTATCTCTTGCTGGGGTGTTGGAGAGCAGACTTGAAAGCACCTGATGGGCATCTTTCTAAATCACTTATTATACATGAGAGCTGAAACCATGTCAAGTATAGTTCCAACAATAGTCATTTATAACGTGATGGTCTGTTAATGACTGCTAGATAATTTTGCCCAAAATGTAACTATTGCTACCCTTGCTCTAAATTCTGCATTGATTATGTCGGGGATGAGAGAATCAGCAAACAGACAAAGTCACCCCAGAATGCGTCAGCTAGTTAGGAGCTTGGTGCCACTTTATTAAAGATAGGTTGCTATCGCCCCTCACCCCACATATGGGTGAGGTCTTTGTGACCTGCTGGATCATCTTGTGAACAGACAACAAGCCCAAGGAAATTCTACTTCTTGCCCTAACGGCCTAGGAACTCATTTTAAAGAACAAGTCAGCATAGACTCTTAACCATATGGAATCATGTGAGTTTAGGAATCAAACTTAATGGATATACTGGTTCATTGTAAGCGATTCAAAAGGAATAAATGTAAATCGCTCCAACAGTTTCTACAGTAATATTTTCTGGTTTTAAGACCTGAAAGACCTCTTTTGATGATGTATTTTGTATTTTTGCTGGTAAATGAAGAAAAAAGCCCAATATCTTATCCCAACTGTAATACAGTAGTTATTGTTCTTAAATCACCAATAGAGAGGAGGAAATGGAGTACTCCAGTGAAAGACACTTTATTTCTTAGTCAGGCTGTACAATGTGTCCTAAAAATGTATGTAGGAAGAGTGCAAGAAGATAGATAGAGCATTAGGAGAGGAGATGCTCTCTGAACAGATGAGTCTTCAGGAGTTTTGTGATTCAGAATTCTGCTGCTCCGGGCACCTTTGGCAGCTCATTCCACCAGCGGGGACCCACGAAAGAGACCAGTCTGGACTTCATCAATGTTCTTATTAGAATACCCAGCAAGGTTTTGTTGTCACTTCAACCATTTACACACAGTACATAGTGAAACAAAACAATGTGCCTCCAGGACCATAGTGCAACACAAGAGCAGAACAGAACAGAACAGAAGACCACAAGTGCAGACAGGGCAGAGAGCTAGAAAAAGAACACAACAGCTACAGTAAGGATAAATACAGTATTTTGACATGTAAAGACAATGTTCACCTTATGACTGCTGGGATAGACTCCATCACACAGAACCCCCGACCCTGATTAAGAGTGAAGATGGACAAATCTTTTTCTCGAGTTTCTATTACATGTTTACACATAATGACATTTTTCAAAAGTGTGAGCTAAGTCATTGCAAAGTTGACAGACGATATTTTAAACGTCACACAAAAACCACGGTTGACATGCATTGTCACAACTGGCCCGGCACCTGTATAATTAGTTTCTGTTTAGGCAAAGCACTCGCTGATGCTGAGCTCAGTGAGGCGTGTCAGATTTCCAAATTGGCCTGAATGACAGAGCCGCTCCAGCGTGCCTTTCTCCAGCTGTTTGGTGGGGTGTGTTTTTGGTTTTTCTTTTTCTTTTCATGCACACTCACAGGAAATGACCTACTGTAATATGCAAATTTGCATGAATATTTCATGTCAAGTTTATAAATAAGGCGGGGAGGCGTTCTCCATCTCCTCTTCAAGCATCCTGCTCTATAATCCTAGCGTTTCTGTAGAAATCGCAAAAACATCCCACTTTTACAAACATCTCATGGGGATTAGTGACTGGGTATGTATTCACATACAATCCTTTTCAAACAAACTTGTTTGAAATGAGCCTAAAAGGCTCTGGCAGTGACTTCAAGGCAGTTTAGTGTTCTACAGAAGGGTTCTATTGTCTTGAATGAGGTCACCTGCAGCTAAATATCTTTCAGGTAAATTAAAATACCCTGAATGCGGATTCCGGGTCATTCGGTGTGTCCAGATACACAAAGCTATCTTATGCCAGCTGTAATTATGAGACGGCCTAAGTGTGAGTACACCCTGAAAAGACCCTGAAGTATACACTTCAGTGTCTTCCAGCCCTGTGACGGTCTCTTATCTGAGCTTGCGGTCGGTTCCTCTGCCCCCATCCATTTCTTTGGTGGCTCTGAGTGCACACATCATCTGTTTTTGCGGCAGCGGGCCATACATCACTGCTGCGAGCGAGTGAGAAGCTCTTTAAGTTGCATAAACACTGTCGCTGAAGTGCCTGTGTCTGCAGGTGATGAATGAGGGACCCCACAGAGCAAGCTTCTGCCTGCTGACGGTGACAGAGCAGCCTAAGGCGTATGGAGAGTAGAGTGGACAGGTGTGCAAGTAGACTGTGGCTCATCTCTGTTGCTGCTCAATTTAATCAGCCGCATTCTAACCCATTTATCATTGACCAGATTTGACCATAGAACCACTGTTGACCAGGCATTATCTGGAATTTGGGTGCTAGACCATTCCCAGCACAGAGGTGACACTGATACTGTAGCAGAGGTGTTGAAGTGGAAAAGGTACAGTGGGGTTGCTCAGGTTGTACACAAGAGGGTTTTCCAACAACTGAAAGTGTCCAGTAGAGAGTGGTTCAGTAATCAGAAAATAACCACTGTTGAAGAATTTGAATCAGAATTAGAAAACTTTACTGATCCTGGAGGAAGTTGCATATGTTTCAACAATAACAGTATCAAATACAGTAACAGTTTTATGCGGATCAGGAGTCGCAGATAAAGTCACACAGATTTGCTTTGAGAACTAAACTCATTTTACTTGGAAATCCCCACAATAACGCAGAAACTGCAAATATCCTTCCGACTTTTTTTTTCTTTTTTGTGGCAATAAATATATTTTTCCTGGATGTTTAAGCACAAGGGGCTCAAGGCAGGCTGCCCGAGTAGATCAGGGGTTATTCCCTGAAAACTGATCACCATGCTGCGGTGTCCCAGTACTTTTGTCCAGCAACCTTCTGAGTTGCATATATCGGCGGGGAATTGAAATTAAAAGTGGCGAATATGGGTTTACCTTTAATTTCATTTTAAACTGTAAAGTGTTCCTGGAGCATATTTGGGTGCATATTGGAGTTGCTAGGTTACAGGACTGATGCCGCATGTTTTTGTTTGATATTTTTTGAAGTTTTATTATTTAATGTATATATTCATCAGAACAATACATAGTATTGTATAATCTATACATGTTACTATTATTTTCGTTACTTTTTCTTGTGGCAAAACACCATTTGACTTCGCTACTACAGACTTGGTGCGTCTGTTTATGGACACGAACCTGTGCACCATCCACGGCAAGAAAGTCATCATCATGCCTAAATATATTCAGCGGGCCTGCCATATCCGCGGAGAGCGACTTAAACTAACTGCACTTCCCAACGTGAAACTCCCTCCATGAAAATCTGAGGAGAACACAAGGATTATAAACTCTTCTTAATTTATTATTATCTTATCTATTCTTCAATTTTTTTTTCTGAATAACTTCTGTAAAGTGACTGAGTGTTGTGAAAGGCGCTTATACATAAAATGTATTATTATTACATTTAGGGTCTACACTTTAAAAATTATTATTATAAAATTATATAAAATAGGAATTTTTTTACCAAAACAAAATACACGGATGCTCTCTGAACGTAACCCCAGCAAAAAGTGGGGGATTACAGTATAGTCTAAAAAATTCAGAAAAAATCAATATGAAATATATTATGCTATATACGCACATGCTGGGTAAAAATAATATAAGTAAGTAAAACAGTTAAATGAAGTACGAATAACATAAATGATGGTTTGGATTATGTAATAGAGATAAGCCGTATGTAAGTATATGTTCATATAAGTATTGATACATGCATGGTAAGACGCTTGTACAAAATAGTAATTATAATAATAATAATAATAATAATAATAATAATAATACTAGTAATAATAATAAATTAATGCTGTAGGTGCATCAATGGACAGGCTACAGCACACACACTCCTCATCCTTTTCTACTGTAAATAACAGATATGGACGCATGTTGGCCTCTAGGGTGGTGCACTTGTAAAATGATTACACACTGCATAATGCAAAGTGTCCTTGGCAGGGAAAACCCATTTGGGCACATTTCCGAGTCTTAAATGGGTTAGTCTATTTCCTGGCTTTATGTACGGTGCTGGGCTTCCAAGCATTTCTTTTTTTCTAAACAGACTGAGGTATTCAACTATGCTGTCCTTCAAATATTATATTTTGCAAATACACAGCTTTCATTTTATGAGGTTGGTAAAAAAAATTGTAAGATTATTAGAAAGAGAGACGAATCCTCAGAACATTAATTTATTCATTTGTTAATAAGCTGTGTGTCCTTAACCTGGATGGCAGGGTATGCTGGAGCCTATTGAACACTCTGGCCTGATTTCACCTGACCTGCTTGTCTTTGGGGTTTGGGAGGAAACTGGAGCTCCTGCCGGAAAACCGATACAGACATTAAGTAAGTAAAGTGACCCTTATAGCCATGCATGAACACACCACTGCACAGCACCCAGTGTGAACAGAGTGAAAATCCTTCCTTGCATTTAACCCAATCACCAAGTGAAGCAATGGGCTGCCACCAACAGGTGAGGGCAGGGGACAATACTGTGCTCAAGGGGACCTCAGTGGTGCCACTGGCAGTCCTGGGATTTTAACCCAAGAACTACCAAACACAGAGGCAGCTCCCTAACCGTCGGACCTCCAGCTGCCCCAGACATGGGGAGAACATTCAAACTACATATGAAAAACCCAGGACCTTTAAAAAATTAAGAACATACTCAAACATAAAAGCTATTCAGAGTGACACCACAAAAGAACCACTTTTACCTCTTTGATGAATCTTTGAAAAACTGTTTAGAGATTCCTGAAACTTTAAAAAGGTTCACATAGTATAAAAGATGAATAAGGTTTTTCCACACTTCCACACTTTTGTTAATCAGAATGGAAATACTTTGTTTAAGGGAAAGGCCCAAAAACAATCCATGCATGACAAGTCTGCATTAAAATACAAGTAGACATTTTTCATGGAATGAATAAATAAATGAGGCTGAAGGATTTTAGAGACTGTGCAAGGTAAACATGTTCCAGAAATGCTGAAATGTGCCAGAAAACACATTGCGATGCTGATCGATGTGCAGAAACCATGAGCGCAGCCGTCACCGAGACAGCACAAATTCATAAATACATAAAGGTCATAAATAGCTAAACTTTACAGTGTCTCCTTTTCCATTTATGGCCTACCCTCCTTTAGCTGGAAAAAAGCTGCAGTTTCCATGACAACTAAACCAGAGCAAGCATCTCTGTGAAACTTGGCATCTTTTTATTGGGGGGGAAAAATGGTAAGCTTCAGTATTCCACTTCGATTATCATCATCATTTTTGTTCTTAAGGTTAGATCTATTTTTGCAGGATGTGTGCAAGTAAGTTTGTCATTTTGATCGCTTCGTGCTCCTTCCTGAAACAACAAATGTCATGAATTGAGTATTTTGAGGGTATTTTCTACCAGATGCTGTAACTCCACATTGGCATATGTGCATATGTTTGAAGACGTTTTTTTTGGGGGGGGTGGGATTTAAGGCACATTTATGTAACAGATTTGAATATAAGCTCATTATCATGAATGCCAGTCTCTTTATGGAATGGTGATGTGGTTCTCTTCATGGTTTCTGCAACTGTCACTCTTTATATAAGATTTGCTCCCACTCAGGATAATATAGTGTGCTTCCGACTCCCACACTGCAATTCACGGCAGCAGGAACAGAATTTCCTTTGTCCTTATTTATGTCTGAAGTATGCTGTGACATAGGTAAGGGCCTAACGGTGCGCTTCTTGGAGAAGAATGTGGTGAAATCTGTTTAAAAATAACATATTTGAAGCAGAACTTCAGCACATATCAGCACAAATGCTGAATACACATTGGTGGTGGTTGAATTTAAATAATCAAAGTCATATATGGTGTCAGCGGTTGCTGTTGAGTTTCACTTCCCTCAAATTAGCTTTGAGAAGTCCGTTGAACAGCATGTGCTGAAGTCTCATGAGCATTACCTAAGGTGCACTTTGCAGCTTCCAAAATATTTCACAGAACTTCAACCAAGATGGATAAAAGCATACAATTTTAAACATAAAGTTAACTTTGCGAAATCTTTCTCGTTTGAATTCAGCATAAGCACTGATCAGATCCACCATTCAGATCTTTTAGGTCAACTTTTATGGCTTGTTATGACAATGCAGCTTTTCGGAAGTGTGGGCCCAACTCTCTTATGAGTATAATTTGGGGCAACTTTATCAGCAAAAAATGAGAAACCAAGATTCAGAAGGTAAACTTGGAGAATCAAGCATGAACAAGAAAGAAAAAAGAATGTAAAATCATGAGGAAGAAATATTCAGAAGACATGCGACTTGAAAAGTAAAACTATCAAAGGGCAAGGGGAAAAATCACTGAGAAAAACAAAACCCAAAAGAACAAACTCATTAAGGAAGTAACACTCTAAAGAGCCAACGCAGCAGGAGGAAAACGCAAGAACCAGTGAGAAGAACAAAAAACTACGAAGTGGCTCTTCACCTTGTTAACTCTTAGTATCCACATCTGTCCCAACTGATCTGATTCTAATATGCAAAGTCAGCCGCTGCCAAACTTAGGCATGCCATGGGTCAATTTGAAATCTGAAAATTTTCTATTGCGCATCCAAACTCTGATTAACACACAAGACTACCATGAAGCATTTTTTTAAATACACAAAATAGTTCTATGAGAATATGGTCCTGTAGTGAGAATCAATAATTCATCAAGAAACACAGAACTATTGGTAAAACAAGAACTATAAAAAATTAATACTGAGGTATTCTGTCAGTTATTATTCACAGCAGTGGTTAAATATAACATGGTTTCTAGATCAAAAATAGGTGTAATAGAGAAATAGTGACATGTAATCAGATTTTTTGGATGGAAGTAGGAACCCACACATGGGTTCTATGTCAAACTTTGGCAGCAAAATGTCCTTTAAAGCCTCCTGTAGATGTATAGACAAACCATAGACTGTTTGGACCACTTACAAACATGTGAGGAAACAGAAAAAAGTGCACAAAACTGAAATCTGGAAATATATAGTTACATTAGACATGAGAAAATGATAGGCGGTATTGGTTCTAGCCTGTGTGATGCTCTGGGCAAACACTTGCTTTGGCTCCCATGCTGACCATGACAAGATACCACACTCGGCTCCTGCTTATTTCATCCATACCTAAATCCACTACTTATAGTAGGTGCCATTTAGGTCCTACACTCACTGAGGCTTTCTTCAGAATCTATTAACAGTAACTAAGCAAAAGTGTGGAGCATGGATGGGGCAATTCTTTTGCAAATTTTGTGAGATGCTGGGCAGCTTTATGTCAGAGCCATAGAAGAGTGAAGGATCCACAAGTGTGTGTCAGTTTGATCCATTATCAGTGATGGGAAATATGTGTGTGAGTAGGCTATTAACCCGATGAGGCATAACCTTGTGTGGTTATGACACCATTAGGGCAGGTTTTAAAGGAATATTGAGAAAAAATCTCTGAGATAAGCCAATGATCAATGTTAACATGTGTTGGAAGAAGATATGGGAGACAAACTGATTGTGTGAGATATCCATGAACACATGCAACATCTGATTTCCAGAGATATGCAGTATACATTAAATCTGGCAGAGAACGTAAGTGTTTCAGTGGTGCCTACTCCCTAATCCCTGAGTGTCCCCCATAGGCTCACACTGACTGATGATTTTGAATGTCTTCTTTACGATATGTGAGAGAATTAAAGGTTTTCATAACATCTACTGACTGTGGGGCCACTGACTGTGCAGTCAGTATAAGTTAGATGTTATGAAAACCTTTAATAGGTAGCACTGCCTCCTACCAGCCAGACGCTCTTGGGTTAGATTCCAGGAGTGGTCAAAGGTCCTTTCTGACTGGAGTTTGCATGTTTTCCCTGTGTCAGTCCAAAGACATGCACATCAGGTGGACTGGTGATGCTGAATTGCCCCTAGGCGTGTGTGTACATGTGTCTGACTGTGTATCTGGTTAAGGATAAGCAGCTCAGATATTGGGTGGAGGATGGACTCTTAAATGTAATGCATTTTTTGTGTAGAAAATTAAGTAAGGTACCTTTATATAATAGTGTGTGGGGACGGTACCTTGCTCAGGGTACCTCAGAGGTGCCTAGTGGTCTTGGGAATTGAACCTGGACTTTCTGATCACAGGGAAAATACCTTAACCAATAGGCCACCAGCTGTCCCAAAGAGCATAGACTTTGGACTCTGTTTATATAATTAGTTAAATAATAAACAAGTAAACTCATTATGTCCCTGGACAGGTGCACAGTGCAAGGGTTCATTGAGACTAATGACAAGGAAGGCAAGTCCCTTGAAAGGTGTTGAGATAACCTGAAAGCTGCATGAAAAAAAAGAATTGCACTGTGAATTGCTCTTTTTCTACTCTCTATGCAAGCTCTTGCTAAAATGAAGCACAAGTGTGTAAAATTTGTATGTGGACATTCTCTTTTAGAACAATGTACTCTGGCAACACAAAGATATAACACTTAAAGTAATTTGTCTTGTCAAGTTAGGAAAAAGATAGCTTGCATGTAAGATCCCAAGAACACCACACTCACAGTGAAGTATGGTGGTGGGAGCATCATGGCATGGAGCTACATATCTTCAAACAGCACAGGGGCATTACACACCATCAGGGAAATCACAAATGGAGTGAGGTAACAGAATATCTTAAAAGGAAAATTTAACACGTAAGAAGGACATCAAGGACATCAAATCCAACAAAAGGAACCTCGTATACCTGAGAACATGTTGAAGATAATTGGGACAAAATGTATTTACTGTGCTGCAAAAATGAATTCTTATTACTGTCAATGTCTTGAAGATATAATTGTAGAGATTGATTTACTAATAGTATTGATTGTATTACTTTTTTTTTTACTGAATACTTTTTCCTGTCATTAGCTCTGTATATATCTGTGTCCATTTTCCCCCTATTGGGCTAGATTTACAAGCAGTGGTATACATCTGTACATCAGTGGTCCAACCTCAGTTTTACATAGCAGTGCAGCTTGCCCCCCTCAAAAACCGATGTTTGACAGTCCTCACAAACCCTACTGATGCATGACCCCTCTCAAATTCCACCTCAAATAATGTTTGTCAATCCAGTGCAGGTCTCCCTTAAGTTTTATTGTCACATCAAATGCGCCCAACATTTTTTTGCAAATTAATCCTGTCCCAGGTTGTTGGGAGACAGATGGAGCAAAAAAAGTGAAATGAAATGAAAGCATCCCAGATTAGAGAAAAAGACGGCAGACATCTACGAGGCTGACATGACAGAGCGCTTCTCGAGAAAGCGATAGCAGATTGATTTGGACATGAGTTAAATGACACTGAACTCTGGTGAGTTGAGCAACAAATCAGATGCTTCGATGCTTAGCTGTCAGCCCACTCTTGGTCCAGGGGGATATTTCAGCAGACGTACACCTGTCAAGCCAGGGAATCTATATCACTCAAACGAGAAATTGGACGGGGGTGCCAGTGGCGAAAACTTCAATCAAAGTGCAGCAAAGGTGCCATTATGGCTGTGGCAGCATACCATCACTTTTTGAAAACGGGCACACCAAAGGCCTTGTTTTTGGAAAGGTGCACTGAATTGACCTCATATATCCCAAAGTGTTTTTTGACTTACATTCATTCATTGTCTGAGGAATATCTTCAGTCAATCCCCAAAGTCAAAAGGCAAATGTCTGAGAGAAACACTCCCTAAATAATTTCAATTAAAAAAAAAAGTGGTCCCCAAGTTACGACTCAGATCCAATTTTAGGACAGTGGTGTAACTCAAATTTTGGTGTTAGTTCAAACCCACCCTAGCCTAAGTCACTCTCCTATCCTAACACAGTTGTAGAACATGAAGACACATAATCTAGAACATAAAAACACAACTAAGCCACAGAAAAAGGAAAAGGACATAAATATAATGTACACTGTATGGCACAGGTAAGCATACCTGGAGACGCCAACTCCCTCCCTCACTATGTCCTGTTACTCTGATACTACATATTCTTCTGCTGTGCACAACAAAAGTAATTATGGGAGTGAACGTTGTAAACTCGAAATGTCAAATGTCGTGACTGCCATAACCCGAGGACCCACTCTACTTTAAACTTTGGAGGTACTTTACAAATGTATTCCTATTTACAAAATAGTTCTATATCCTCTTTCTGTGGGCCCCTAAGTGAATCAGTATGACTTGAATGATTTTAATTAATTTAATCTTAAATAATATTCTTTCCTTTAATTGCTCTATCCCAACACTCAGCACTGGACTGTGGCACAGTGCAGCTGTATTCTCTGGAATAAGGGAGCTCCATCCAATTCCTTTGGAATGAGCAAAGTTGAGTAGAAGTTTGAGAACCTTTCAGAAGAAATGTTTGATCAGTATCTATGTGTGAATGTGAAGAACCCTTAAGATATAAATGCTATTTGTCAATTTAAAGGTTCTTCCAAGAACCGTTTTGTATTGTGTGGAGGTTTTTGAAAGAATCTCCACGTGAATGGACTGCGTGATATATGAAGGAAAAAAATAGACATTTAACCTTAATTTAGGTCTTTTTATCAAAGCTAATAGAAAAGCATGTCCCTTTGGTATCCAGAAGAATGAAGAAACTCCCTGCTTTATTGCACAGCAACTGCTACAGCATTCATTATACTGGTTGGACTCCTTATTGCATTGTTATAGAGGTGAAACTTGTTTCCTGGATCAGCTCTTATAAGTCAGAGCATGTGAAGAGTCTTATCAGGTCATGTTGTTGCAAACACTCTATGGGGGGTCCTTTGACCCAAAAAAGTATGATGCACTTATGCAAGTCATGTACATTTGTTTAAGCCATTTCACCTCTAGTTGATTTCACCTAATGACCCTCTTTATTTTGAGGGTCCTCTAGTGTAATATATCTGCCTTCATAATGTAATCAAACATGCATCCGTTCATCTTCTAAGGGTTCGTCGCCAAGTCAGTTGCTAATTGCGTTACAAGACACAGTGACATTCCTGCTCTCTCTGTTTCATAAACAGCAGATAACTGTGTTCATAAATGAATCATGTGCTTAGTCATGTGCAAACGTTTTAGCAACCCTGATCAAAACACACGTCTCTCTTGATTTTCTAAGAGGCAATACTGTAAGTGACACATGCTCTACAGAGAACATACTTTTACATAGTCTGTGTACATAATGTTCCCCAGAGATACTGTTTGCTTTGATTATGCATTTTGACTGGGGGTCTTGGATACAATTGTGCAGACACAATAATAATAAAGAGCTTATTTAAAATGCTTTCCGCTACCCTTAAACACTGACCCCACCCTCAAAAGTTCCCTCATAATGAGAAAAACAACTTCGCCTTTAAAAATGGTCGCTTGACCCTCCTTTCATTTTAAAAATAAAAGAGTTTGACAGGAGTAAAGTGTTGGTGTAGCATTTGTGATTAAAAATTAAACATCAAACATCAGTACCTGCCCTCACTCAGGCTCTTGTGACTGAATCTAATCAAATCCTCATAGCAATGTTCCAACATTTAGTGTAAAGCATGCCCAGATGAAAAGAAGCTTATCGACTATTTCAGAACTACAGACAGTACAGTGAAAACAACAAAACAAGGTAGCACCCTTGACCTCTAGACCTGCAAGACTAAAAGACAAAGTTTAGTGTTGTCTTTGCTCTAACACTGGTGAGGTCTCAGATGAGAGAGGAATAGTTTGTGGGAGAGGTGGTAAGATTTGGCTTCAGTGTTGAAGGCCTTGCAGATGGATAGGGAGGTGAACAAATCCTCACACAGAAGAAAGTGGTACTGATGATCTGCTCCACTTCTTTGGAGAGCTCTGTGCTTGGAGGACACTTCAGTGATCCATGAGGTCAGAACATTCTTGGTGAAGCCCATGTGGAAGGTGCACCTTTTTCAGCCATCCTCTGAATAGGGAAACGGTGCTTGCTGTGCAGGGGAGGGCCTCAAAGATGTAAAGACCAAGGAAAGTGATGCTCTTTACTTGTACCACCATGGCACCATTGATACTGACTGGGAAACACAGATTATTGTCCTTGCACCCGTATGCGAGCTGTTGGATCTCTTCTTTGTATAGCATCTGTTTCCTCCAGTATTACATTTAAAGGACCCATGACATTTCACTTTATTAGATTTTTTAGCATTATACGAGTTCCCCTAGCCTGCCTGTGGTTCTGCAATGGCTAGAAATGGTGATAGGAGTAAAGAGTGCTTTGATCATTCTGCTCCTCTGTTGAGAGAATGACTGCTCAAATGGCCCGATCTGGAATTTGGCCCTGTATGTCGTCATATGGGGAAAGGTTACCTCCCCTTTCTCATGCTTTGTCCGCCCAGAGAATTTCACCCCTCCCCTAAATAAATAGGTTCCCATACTGTCAGTGTGATGGTGTGAAAGAACCACTTTGCTTGGTGCTTATTTTTTTTTTTTTTTTTTTGTTCCTTCATGAAAGCCAGTGGGTTAATTTAGTTTTTTCTTGAAATGCGCCAACACGACTTCCTAAAGTTCTGTATGTCTCTGCCCAACATTTCTCCGAGACTGTTTCCTCAGCTTGGAGCAATACAAAGCTCGTCTTGCTGAACAGTTTAAAAAGTCTGGATCACTTCCAGTTCTCCATGGCTCAACTACAAACCAGGACAATAAGTCAACTTAATCCTACATAATTCTGTTGCTTTACTGTATGGTTACCAAGCTTTTTACCCTTAGAATGTGGCTGTAACATTAGCTCTGTGGGCTACTGTCGCAAATATAAAGGTAGATAGCATCAGGTATGTGTGTGAATTTTGTATTTATACACACATTAACTTGTTAGTGTTGTACTTCTTTGTTATTTGGAGAACCGTGCTGCTGTTAGTGTTATGGCACCCACGACATCTGCCTTTCCCCTCATTGAAATGATTGAGTGTGCAAACCAGGGTGATCAGATGAGAATGGGTAAAATTTGAGGAGTCTTACAACAACAGTGCTATAGGCACTGATCTCAACTGCTTGGATGTCAAGGAAATGTCCCGAATCTCACTACAGACGAATATAACAGTTTTTTACCGGCTAGGTGGCCCCTCCAACTCCCAGGATTCAAGATACCCTTCAGCAAGGTACTGTCCCCACACATCGCTCCCCATGTGCTGTTGTCATCTGCCTAACGTTTCACTCAAGTTAAATGCAGAGGACTCAAGTAATTTCCTCTGAGATCAATAAATTGTGAATAAATACAAAATATCTTACACTGCAGTAAGATTCTGAGGCAGTTTGAAAGTAGATACGTAATACATTATTACACTAAATAAAAACACTATCAACACAATACAGTTTACCTTGTTGGCTGTTGTGTGCATAAAACAATGATGTAACACATGATATGAGACACAGTGATTAAGACTTTACCCATTAAAGACAGACATACACCTGAACTGAAGGGGTAGTTTAAGCAGAAGTGATAATCTGTGCTAAATGGCAACATTAGCTATGCCTCAATCTTTGACTGAATGACTTCTTTAAAGCTGATGCTCTGCACTTTAAGTGTATTATCACTCTTTTGTAAGTTCATTATGTGGGAAAAGAGCCCAAACATACAAATGTTCCAGTTATTTATATGTTAAAGACTGTGCTAGTCAGTACAGAACTTTGGCCCACAAGACTGTAACTTCAAGTCTGCTCTAGACAACCTTACACTGCAGGCATTCTCAAGCAAATACTGTGACCTGCTTATCCCTGAACCCAGTACAGTAAACATTGTCTGGTGAAGGGATGTGGGCAGTGGTAATGTAGAGTGAGGGTGTTGGAGGTGGTTACATTGATTTCTTCTTTTCCTGTTCTGCTCGACGAAGAAGCAAACAACCCAGCCCTGGTCCCTGCACTGCCTCTTTCCGTTTCATTACCTGCTTCAGCGCAACACACTCGTCCCTTCCTCACCTGACCCCTCAGCCATTCCTCTTCACACTCTTATATTACTAATGGCAGCTCTTTACGTGTAACTTGCTTCCACACATCTGATGTTGATTAAATGTCAAGCGGAATGCAGCATTCCATACGTGAATATGCAGCTCTTTTCCTAAGTGCAGTGTTAAAAATAAAAGTGTCATAAAATGCTCCTTTTATCATGTGATGTGAGTGTGAAGAACACTTCTAAGGTTCAAAGAACCTCAGAATGAAGGCTCTATACCAACTGACCTTTCGAGGCTCCGCCGACAGATGTGTTCTTTCTTAGAAACAGTTATATGTTTGGTTTCCAGAATGCTGGTGTCCCATTGAATAGGATCGATGTAGTTTGGCGTTTAGATTCGATTTTCAGTTTAATGTAAATCTAAAGTAAAGAGCTTTCTATTTAATACAGAGCAAGGTACAGAATAAAACTTGTAGATGTGGTTTAGGATACTGTATGACTTAACATGAGTCATTAAAATAAGCAAAACACTAGCATGTAGCAGGCAGTTTTTGGATGACAGAGTCTGTTTACAGAAACTGAAGGATGAGGATGAGTGCTCATCTAGAATCAGCTTTTATGGTAACAGTATTTTAGCTAAAATTAGTCCTCTTTAGCTCTGGGGTTGTTTGAAAAGACTGGTTGTGATTTTTTATATATACTGTGTCCTAAACCACATCCTGAAGTCGACTCTACTTTAAAAAAAAAAACCCTGACTATTAAGACTTCAGCATCTGCATAAGCTAAATATATATAAAAAAACAAAAGACTTATTTTTTTAATAGAAAATATCCTTTCACTCCATAGGCTGCCATTATTGTTTATGGTGCGAGCCAGTCTGAGTAAGGAGATTTTGACCCTACAATTTGATAAACATGTCCTTTGTTCTGGCTTTTCAATTTGACCCTAAACGCAGAAGAGGACAGCACAGAATACAGTCCTGTAGGTCAAATACATCAAAATGTACATCAACTTGAAGATCAGAGGGGTAAGAGATGGGCAAAATTGATGGTCTCTGCTTGCCCATGCCCACCATGTAGGAGACCGTTGGTTGTAATCAGCCCCACTTTCTGCCAGCAGATGTTCAAGGCAAACCCATGGATCAAACTATCCTTTTATGATAAAGCGTACTGCAATTTTGGTCATTTCAGAGATTAGTATATACTGCTTTAGTATATTTATGCTTTTTACATTATGAGAATAGACAGTAAAACAATAACAAGATAGAATTGTAGTTATATATTTACAGATTTGCCTCAACAAAGTTGCTTTATGGGCCAAATTTGTTAGCCTCCATCTCCAAGAGGGTGTTGGGGTAGCAAATCGGAACCAGATCATCAATTAACAATTCTAATCTTCTCTATAATGTTCTCTACAAGCATTTGACATATTTTTATTGTGCACACTGGATAAAACATTTTTCTATATATAATAGCTAAAGTGCATCTTGTGTTTTCTGACCAACAACATTAACATGAATTTAACATCCTTGCATTATTTTGCATATATGTGTGATTATAATACCTCAATAGTATTTGGTGCTGAATCAACAGAAGTGTAAAGTAATGCGAACTTTGAATTTCGGGTGTGGACAGGTTTTCCTCACCCACTTATGGGCAGAGACTATCCCAAAGGTTCTGCTGGGCTCAAAGATCTTATGTTGTATCAGTTTGATTTTAAGACTTAAAGCAATGTGTGGGATTTTTGTTCTCTGTTGGGCATTTTTGCTCTCTGTTTGGGCATTTCCATATGATACAGTGTTTCAAACCCCAATAGCAGTTATTATATGTATTTAAAATACATAAAATTAGCACCAAACAAAGCTGCGCATGACATCTGTCACCTCAAGCATCAACACGAACTGGGGAATATTCCATAGGAGTTGTTTCACCGTATGATGACAATTTAACATTTGTTGCACTCCTTGCAAAGGGGTTTACTTACACAGTGATGAAAACTGGACTCTGTGAAGGCTTCAGTAGTTTTACAGCTCATATCACTCTTAACAGTACTTTTATTTTTTTAAAACACGATAGCCTTTGGTCTTACAAATATGCTTTATATTGTCATTTTACATATTGCATGCATGGCAGTCTGGGGCAAATAATCTCCAGAGTCATTCCATCATGCACTGGTAATGAAATGAGAGCTGTCTAACCTGAATCAAGTGGAATCTAAACAGCGATCAAAGATGTAGATATTGATCAAACAGCTTGAAGAGATTTTTATGATGTTTTAATCATAGAGCTCACTTTTGAATGCATTCCATCAGAAGCACGTGGCAGAGCAGAGCAAAATATGGTTGCATACAAGAAAGGCAAAAATATAAGGTTTAAATAAAGAATACACAGATTAGGCTGTTTTTAAATTATATAAAAGGCCTGTTCACTTTAAAATTAAGATTTGAACAATGCTGGTGTGCACATCACATGTTTGTAAATGTCAAAACTGTAAAAACGTTCTGGGATCTGGATGGTTTCTGTTTTACACCATTTTAATTTGTTGAAATCAGTTTTACTGATACAATCTAAGGGTATAAAGGTCTGTTATTAATGTCTTGGTGCCAGCAAACTTGCCTCAACCTGTCAGAGCTGTTCTGGGGGCAAGAGGAAGACCTAGAGAGGATTTAATTCACTATCTGAGGGCATTTAGACTTCTTGTAGGAGAAAACTGTGGCCAAAGCATTAGTCTTTGCTAATAACTAGCAGCACCTATGAGGTCTTTCAGCAGCTGTGGTTGACTTAATGCAGTTACATTAAAGCATTTAGCAAACACGTTGATCCAAAATGACTTCCATTCCCTAACTAGTCCACCCCCCAAAGCCCCCCAAAACCCCATCAAAACCCACCCAAACCCCCCAAACTCCCAAACCTCAGGAGAGAAGTGGTCAGAACACATCTGGTGTTAAGGAAGTTTGTTTTCATCTCGATGCACTTTCCCAATCCTTTCTTCTCTTTTTATTGCAAAGAAACCTGTGAAGATTACATCACTTCTCTTTCCACTAGAAACTACATCCAAATGCAGCACAGAATGGCAGTGTATTGATATTTTATTCTATACTAGGGGATGGTAAAAATAGCAACAGGTAATGATAGCACCATTAGTTCACCTCTCGAGTGAAAGCAATTTACGTCATCCATCCAGATGTGCAATGGTAAAATATGTCAACCTCATCCTCATAGTTTCAGTTCTAAGCTAAGAAAGCACCTCAACTCCAAACATGTCTTGTACAAGTCACTGTATATGGGGTGAGAGAAAAAATTATGTGAATTAAATTTTTGAACCATTCCTTTCACTGGAACTAGGCAGTCAGGAAACTCCAAGCAATTTGTCAGCATGGTGATCTGACATCCATCTGCATCCATTCATCATTCTGGTATTGCTTTTTACACACAAAATAAATGTGATATGATCCCTTCTTCACAGTGCACATAAAACATCTGCATGTTTTGGAGCTTCCTCCACTGAACTATGCCTTTTTGTTCCTCAGCAAGTGATTACACAATTTGCAAGACTATAAGAAGTGGTATTTTTGTCCTGTAAACAATACAATTATTGTGTTTAAATGGTATTTCTACTGAAATGTGTCAGTTCACGTTTCATTATCAAGACATCTGTATTTGTGCTGTGTTGTCTCCTCTTTTTAAAAAATGTCCCTGTCCTGGTCGTGACCTTCTCTGTAACTTGCCATTCTGTTTTGTGCCCTTCTCTCACACCCTGCCTTTGTTTAATTGTGACACATGCTTTCTGTGTTCGTACTGAGCTCCATTCTCATCCTGCCCCACTGGTTAGTGAGACACCTGTCTGTTTGTAACCCCACCCAGTCACAGCAGTACCCTGTTTACCCTTGTGTACTTAAAGAAAAGTGTCTATTTGTCATACATGAACACACCACAGCACACAGCTTGAGCAGCACAAAATTGTTCTCTGCGTTCAACCAAGTGAAGCAGTGGGCACACAGGAACGCAGTGCCTGGGGACGACACTTTGCTCAAGGGTACCTCAGTGATGCCACTGGCAGTCTTGAGATTCAAACCCACAACCTTCTCATCGCATACCCCTGTCTGTGTGTTTGTTTTTTGTTGGTTCATGGTGTCCTTTACCGTGTTGTTCATGTGTTTCCCTGCCCTGTGAGTTCCCGTCATTACTCTGGTATTTTCTTCTTTCCACTGTGCTTATCCTGGTTGTGTTACTTAGTCTACTGTGTCCTAGTTATTGGTGCAGTGTTTAGTTCTAGTTTAATTCCTGTGTGTTTCTGGTTTTGTGTAATAAAATTGGCAACCTCACACATGTCTAGCTCCTATCATCGTTGAACATTGTCCCAGAGATGTATGAATAGTCAGGAGGTACTCACCCCTCTCGGTTCACTCATTGCTCGCTAGCAGCTCAACACAGAGTCTCAACACTTCGAACACAGAAAGCCAACTGTGTCCTAATAACACATCCATCCATCCATCTATCATCTACCCCTTAGTCCTGCATTCAGGGTCGGGGGGGTGGGGATACACTTTCTCATTATAGGATTCACCTGTGTATGTAGGTCAGGGGTCACTGAGCTTACCAAGCCAATTTGAGTTCCAATAA
>JBBJLR010000139.1:6895049-6913728 GCA_037577145.1 Brachypetersius gabonensis | reverse complement strand
AACCAACAATTTATACAGGAAAATAATGACTATTAACAAGGTTGCCCAAACTTTTGCATCCCACTGTATATATATATGTATACATACAGTATTTATATATATTTATATTTACATTTACAGCATTTGGCTGACGCTCTTATCCAGAGCGATGTACATTAGTGCTTAAGAAGTTCTCAACTGTTTCTTACCTGAAAAACAGCTTAAATCCAAGTCAACTATTTAACCATGTTACTGCAGTCAGAGCATCTATACAACAACTGTCAAATAATAATTAGCCGACACCTACCCAACAATACATAAGCCATAGAACAACGCAAGTCATAGAGATTTTTTTTTTTAGAAATAAGTAAGCAGTAGGAAAGGGATGTAGTTAATATAGAAATAGATAATAGAAATTCTCTTGAGGCAGAATGCAATAACATCCCACCACCAGCATCTAGTAAAGCCTTTCCAGTAGAATAGAAGCAGTTATAGTAGTAGAGGGTATCCTATTAATACCCTTCATTTCAGAAGAAATGCTGGATGAACCTATAGTGTACAAACAAAAATTAAAATGTAAACATTAAATGCAAACTGGTACACAAGCACAAATATCTGTAACATTAATTAATGAAAAAAATCCACCCCCCCAGACAATATCCACAGGTTTTATTTCCATTTTTAAGCCAATAAGTAGTGGAAAAATGTTGTACTTCGAACCAGCTTGCTTAGAAAGTAACTGTCAACATGTGAACAAGTCAAAGATATAACAAGAAATAAAACGTTTTCCAGCCCCGGATTTTGCAAAAATAAAATGTGTTTGGGTTGAAATGCAAAGCCATCTACTGCACCTCTCAGTGCACATCTACAGGTGGTAGAACTCCACTAATTGGAAACATCAGACTATAGGTTTTGTGTTAGTTTTGAGCATCTGTAGCTCATTCATAACTTTTACTACTTTTCCTTTTGAATTTGTCTTTCATGCTTTCTATAATAGTTCAAAGCCTTTGGCAATAATCACATATTTTGCCTGCAGAAGCCTTTATAGTGACCCAAGTGCCGTCGTCTCATCTTTGAAAACTATCCTGCTAACCTATTTGGCACACTGCACTGAGCTTCAACATGAAAAGTACACTGAATAATGATATCCACATTTCTTAGTTGGCCATTGAGTGCGCCCCACAGCCTGCCTGTAGTGCTTTAGATGATTTACAGATACGTTGAATCCCTGCTGTATTATCTCTGTTTTTATGGCTTTGGCTGTCCCTGTCAGGCTATTGTACAGTAAATGTTCAATTATGAGCAACTTTAGAGTCTACAGTCTTATCTCCAGCCCTCCAGTTGGGGAGCGATAGACACAGTTCTCCAGGATAAAGACTTTTGCACGCACCATTGGGGATAAAAAAAAGAGATAAGAGTTTAGCAAGAAGAGATGTCCTGAGGTTAGAGACAACTATTTCCCTTCTGTGCGTAGGAAAGAAACAGTGGTTGGAGAATATTCCCCAAAAACTATGCAAATATGTAGAGGGCATGGAAAAAAGATCAAAAAGGAGGAGAGCTTAGCTGTGGTGCGCAGGAATGTGAGTTAACAAAAGATTTTTTTTGATTGTCTTGGTTTTTTCTGTTTTGACCATGAAGCAAGCAACCTCTCAAGACTTTCTGTAATGAATAAAGCAAATGCTTTCTAGTAACAGTACAAAGCCCATTTTTCACAATCCGTTCACGGTAAGAATCTGCATAGCCAAAAATCTCCAAACCCTGCAGTTGAAAAGGAACACTTCTGCACATTTAATCAAAGTCATAAGGCTACCAGCTTCAATAAAATAACCCACACAATCCAGCAGGCGTTGTTAAGCATTAAAGTGATGGAGTTTTAGTAATTAGTGTTTAATACTAGTGTTAGTAGTGACCTTAATAGAGTGACCTTAATAGAGTGTGTAGATGTGTTTTTCTAGCATATACTGTAGCATGAAGATAGCAATGTTCATATTCTGAGGACTCTTATGAGTAGAATGTTGGCTATCAGGCCATTGACGAGTGTCAGTGGTCAACCATCGATCATAGTTAGTGAGGTGTGTATGTTTTGAGTTAAACAAGGATCTGTGTTTGGGCCTGTAAGAGACTGAACAAGAAGAGTAGCGGCACTCTCATGAGGGCACACAAAAAATAATATGATTATTAAATTTCCTCATTTGGGTGTGTCACTGACTACAAACTTTCTTTATTGGCTAGTTTGTAGGTATCCGGAGAGGTTTCTGATGGCACTAACCCCCTCCTTTTCTCACCTCTGATATGGAAATCCAGACTTGCTGAAATGGAGTGAGCCTGTGGCAGGAGGATAACACTTCGGCGAGCTTTATCGCCCTTCCAGACTTTTTGGCTCTCGTCATAATGGCCGGCATCCTCCTGAATGCTGTCGGCCCTCCACACGTCC
Organism: Brachypetersius gabonensis; assembly: GCA_037577145.1. Classification (NCBI taxonomy): domain Eukaryota; kingdom Metazoa; phylum Chordata; class Actinopteri; order Characiformes; family Alestidae; genus Brachypetersius; species Brachypetersius gabonensis. Next base: position 6,911,315 of record JBBJLR010000139.1, on the reverse strand, counting down.
ATCTGCATGGCTCCTGCTCAGTTCTGCTGTCAGAACTCAAAGCAGCGCCTTCTAATTTTGGACGGATCAGCGCCGTCGTTCTGGGCCCGGGTGTTTTGGTGCGTGAAGAGTCATTAAGTCTTTTAGAGCATCTGACAGTGTAATTAGCCCACCCACACACGATAGGCAGTCTTCTGATTGGTGGGAGAGATGTCAGACTCACACCCCGCCACCTCCCGTCCACATAGTGACTTCTCAATTGCCTGCACAGCCTGCAGACAGCATAGACTATCCACATTAGCATGATAAACAGGTAAGTGGAGGGAAAGGAGATGGAGACAGGGGAAAAATGAAATGTTGTGAACTGCATTCTGAGCATTTAGCTTGAAATCATTCTTGTCAATCTGTGACCTCGCAAAAAATATTCTATAATGAGTTTCCTTAGTCGTATTTATGAGAAAACAATGGATTTTGTCACTCATTTGGTTGTCTTAGTCCTGCTTACCAGGAAAATAATGGGTTTTGGTATCCAGTTAGTCGCTTCTCAATTACCTGAACAGCGTGCCGACAACATAAACTATATGCATTTGCACAAATAGGGTTAAGAAAACAATGGAGTTTGGCACCCACTTAGTCACAGATGGGCTGAAAACACATTAAATATTAACGCCAATCATACTTTTTCAACTAAAGTATTGCAATATTTTTCTTCCATTGCCATTGAACTTTGGCATTAGTGTTATTAGACAGTATTGCTTAGCAGGCATTGCTATGCCATGCATGTAAATTCAGTTGCTAATGGCTCCATTAGGACTCAGCACTAAACGTGTCGGCACTGCTCTGCGGTGATGTCAGAGAGTTTAATTGATTCAAGCTGGAGGATTTCCTGATTGCTTCCCACCCTCTTCCCACCAGGGCAGGGCAGACACATCTTACAGACAAGATAACGGCTCCACAACAGCTGGGGTTTCCCACTTTGGGTCAGTCCACCTATCCATCATGAAGTGGCTGCTGGCAGGTGCTAGTAAATTGCAGCAATGAAAAGAATACCATTCCTGCGCTTAGATGATAAAAGAAAATAATGGGTAATTGCAGTCTATTATTTTGCAGTGTGAACTGATTAAGGTGGACACCCCACTGGTTAATAGGATTCATATTAATATTAATCAGCACAACATTCGTAGAGAGATTTTCTTTTCATCCTTTTTAGTCTGAACTAGGCCTGTTTTGTTCCCTCTAAATTTGCTTATTAAGTCCACATCGTGGTCAGAAACTTTCCTTATTTGTCAGCGGATTTCATTTGCTTATCAAAATGCCTGGATGAAAGTTCTCCTCTGAGCTCTGGAACCCCTGCAGTTCTCGACATAAAACTCCTTATCGCTTGCAAAAATCAAACCCCATGCGCCTCGGCCGCCCGCTGAGGTGGACTGTATAGCACTCCTCTACGCATGGCTGAAATCGGCACTTCAAAGTTCAGTAGTTGGCTCGCCCACTTGCTAGGCGCTCTCTTCAGGAGATAAGAAAACCATTGTGCTTTTTTCTATTGTTGAATTTCTTTCAGACCTGGGGGCCTGTTTATTTTCTCTCCCTGCATTTCAGACATACACCGTATGCTCTTGGTGACACTTTTTACAATGTTTTTAATACAAATGAGCACATTTTCTTCAGCTGGCTGCAATAAACACAGAAAAGACTAAGCAGTGTTTTTCAGAGGAAAACGTTCAGTGTGAGATGTTTCTCTACATCATTTGAGCTATTTCTGTTCCTAAAATGTGTGAATGGTAGCTAGTTGATAAAATGATGTAATAAATAAATACATCAATAATTACATAAATAATAAAATGCTGACAGTGTTATCTTGAGAAAAGCCAAAGGTCTCGCATCAAATTCACTCAACACTCATCAACACTTAATACTTTTAGGTCAAAATGTAATATTTAGTGATAATTCAGAAAAGAAAACCAGTCACAAGCAAAATCTACTTTTCAAACAAAGGAAAAAAGGGGGTGGACATAAATGACCAAGACTTTGAATCAAACTTGAGCCTTATAATTAAAAGGACTTGAGACTCAAAGCGGAAGAGATCATTTCAATGAATCAAATGCTCATTTTCTTTTCACCAGTTACTGTGGTTAAGCATTGCTTATTGTATTTTGAAAGACAAGTAAGACAGCAGGAGTATTCAAGCTAAAAAAGCAACAAAATCCAAATGAATATCCCTTAACATTTTATCTTTTGTCTGGCAGAATGTGCAGCACTGTAAAATGCTATCTTTATTTTCAGAAATGTTATAGTTTGGGCGTTTGGGGTTGGTGGTGGGGGGGCATAGAAGGCTCGAAAGATGACGACTAAATTTCATTTACTAAATTAATCATTCGCTATAACACTTGCTTTTTGGCATCATAGTACTATGAACATTATTTAAAGGGGCATTTGGCTAACGCCCTTTTCCAGAGCAACTTTCAATCAGTATGGGGACAGTAACTTGAGTGTCTTGCTTAAGGACGCAGCGAGGATTTGAACATGCGACTTTGTGGTCATCAGGTTCACCAGTGTTAGTGTTTTACCCACTAAGCCACTATTTATTGTTCACTGTTGTACTTTTCATACCATAAGCTCATTTAACCAGACTACTTTATCTTTATGATCATTTTTGGTATTCTATGCTGTTAAGGCTCACTTGTTAGTACCACAAAAGGTTCATTAATGCCTTAGAAAACCCATATTTGTGTATCTAAATAACCAGATTTCAAAAAGAGGTCTTTGATTACATGACCTTTTTAAAGGGTTAATGATATTTTACATTACCTTTGATCTAGAAAAATTCAGGAGTTCCTCCCAAAATCTCAACAAATCTCACAGACAAGCATCCTGTTAGAGAACAAGCAGTGGTTCGTCTTTGGTGTTACACGAAAATCCTTTTTAGAACCTTCCTTTAATTTAAATGTAAAAAATGTTCTTTATGCTCGCTCATTGCATCAAGGGTTCTTTATGGAACCAAAAGAGGTTATTCAATAGTGTCTTGAGGGAAGCTCTTTTTATTTAGATTTAAAAAAGCTTAATGAATGGCAGCAGATTTCTCTGTTTAGCTGCTGTTTCATTGAAAGCAATTTTAACCAAGGTGTCCCCAAACATTTGGTATAGGATTAGGGCAGCTGGATGGCCTGCAATGGGTTTGAATCCCAACTGCCAGTGTCACTACTGAGGGTCACTACCCTTGAGCAAGGTACCATCCCCACTCTGCTCCCCGGGTGCTCCTTGTTGTCGGCAGCCCACTTGTTTATTTGAGAAATGGGTTACAATAGAGAGAAAGAATTTCACATTGTGCTGTGGTGTGTTCACATGTGACTACAAGGGTTAATAAATTACATTAAATTAAATTAAAGCTCTATCAGCTGAAGTCTCCCAGGACACGGAACAGTGTGGGAGCTGTATAGTATGCATAGTATGTGTCCAGGCCTGAAAGTCATGGTCCAAGTACCGAGTCTCAGCATTTGATCTTTGGACCTCTAGAAGACATTCCAAGTTTGTCACTTCTGGCTGCATGCCTGTTTGAAATCTTCTACAAAGCAGATTGAGAGTGTCTTTTTTGGGTTTTTTTGGTTGTTTTTAGCTTACCATGTAGGTTAGTTTTCCTATAGTGTTAAACTGATAAACCCACATGTTTCATGCTCTTCTGAAAAATGGAACAGATTGCTGCTGATGCTAGAAACAAACATTCTTTGTTCTCCATTCAGGCCCCATCAAAGGTGATCCAATGGCCCCCAGTTCTACACCAGTTCTGAGGCGGCGTGACTGCTTGGCCTGAAATTTACTTCAAGGAGCAAACGTATATGTGTCATGTTTGAATTTCTGTTCTTCTCATAGTCTTATTTCAAAGCTGAACCCGTAGATCGACCGTGACACGTCTCAAAGAAAAGGGGTGACAAAGGCAAGTGGGGTTGGCATGAAACATGATTAGAGCAGGAGACTTGCGTGGTTTGATATAAAGGAGCATGTAGAAAACAATTCATCTTCACAGCCCCCACAAACACAGTCAGCTACTTTTCTGGAGCACGAAACCCGAAACCTGAGCGTCAGGGGAGGAAAAATAGTGCACGCTCAGCAGTCTTGGGCAAAGGAGAGATGTTCGGAAAGAGATTAATATTGTAGATGAAGATGTGAAAAATTAAACATGCAGATGAGGGTGGGAAGGCGTGATGCAAGATAGAAATACCTAAGAACTGAAGTCTTCTAACTGAAGTCTTAGAAAGCATTGACACATCACGCTGCAGGCTTATACTCCCATTTGAAAGATTTTAATTCTATGACTTGGACGTTCTCTCAACCGCCGTAATCTCACATGTCCCATAAATAAGCACCTAAGAGTCAAGACTTTTCCATTCGCTTGTACTGTGATGCCATAGTAAAATGTGCCAATCTGACCTTCAGTGCTCTTTTTCATCATAGAGAGTAAATTTGTTTTGCAGTATATAAAAAAACACACTGGCTTCCATTGGTTCAGCTGAGCAGGAGGGAAATCTCCCTTTCAGCTGCAGAACCAACAAGTGTATTTGTCAGAAGCCTTGTTGAACATTCCTTGTCACACATATACGCTTGTGGGAAAAGCGGATATGTTTTAAGCAGCCTCAACCATGCCCTGTCCTGACCATTGTTACAGACTGGAGAAATGAGCGCTCAGACATTTTGGTTTTAGGCTTTTTAATATACTTTATACATTCACAATTTACACATATATCTTTGACGTGAGAATCTAAATAAAATAAAAATCCATTAATAAGCATGAACAAAGAATAGAATTGGTACAACAAAAACATTTTTCTGTAAAAGCACTATATAATAATAATAATAATAATAATAATAATAATAATAATAATAATGATAAAAAGTTACACTCATATAGCACCTCTAACAATACCAAGTGGGAGAAAAGAAAGCTAGGAATGGGGGAAGAGAATAAGCAGTTGAAGAGAAACGTTTGTTGAAGAGAATAGTCTTTTGTTCAGATTTAAAATAGAGAATGAAGGACAGTCACAGAGAGACTGAAGAAGACTTTTGAGGCTTTATATACATAAAGTGCAATAAGCATTTCAAAAATTTAGATAGAAATATGAAAGCTGTGAGGCCAACAGAGGGGACTTTGTAACCTTGAGGAACTGAGGGTACTTTCCCAACAAGAATGAAGCTTGAAAAACATCTGCTTTTTCAGCCTACACCAGTTTAACCTCACCCTTTCAAACATTGTTATAAAGAGTGTCAGGGCAGAGCTTATTTACATAGATCGATCTTAAAGGTACATTAACTAAAAATTCTAGAAACTAAAATACAAATAGGTAAGGAAATGGTTATTAAAAAATAAATTATTGTTTTGGTTTTGGTATATTAAAATACAAAAATACAAGAAAACTATAGGATCTGGATATATTCAGATGCTGCAACATAAGATAAACCATATATATATGTATATGTAACGCTTGGGCCATCTCAGTCGCACACACGGCAGAGGCAGTCGCCTGAGTATTAGGGGGATGATAGCTTGGGACAAGAAGTGAGTGAGAATGTGTGTTAGCGAATGGGTTACGAGGCAAGGCAGTCTGGGTACACGAGTAATGAGAGCTTGGCTGGTGCTTGTGACGGGTTCAGCTGAATGAGTTCAGTCAATAATGAGTCGTGTGAATGTGGTGTTGTGTGATTAGAGGAGATTCTGTGTGGGATCATTCACTTACCTGGGTGGAAGTGGAGAGAGGAGTCTCCAAAGTAGAGTGTTGGAAAGAAACCATATTGCCCTTGTCCTTCTCCGGTGGAAAGGAGGGGTTTGTACAAAACCAGAAACTGTATGGTCCAATGTGTCCTTCATTCTCTGTGTACCTCCTACGGACAAGCCTGAGGCATATGAAGTGAGAATGGGGGTAGTGAAAGACGCAGACAGGGCCACTGAGACGCTGAGAGTGAGACAGGACTTATGGGTAAGGCTGAAGGCCTGTGAGTGAAGAAGCAGCAACCGGAGGACGGTCCTCCACCTGAGCAGGGGCTCATAGAGAGGCTGTGAGAATTGGACTTTCCCGTATAGCGTGTGGCTGATTTGAGCTCGAAATAAAGACTTTAAGTTCATTTCCTTAACTCCTTAAATATATATGTATTCCTACTATCACCAGCCAGACATAGAGCTCACGAGCCACAAAAGCAATGAACTTTCGAAATAAAAGGATTCTTTTTTTTAAAAGCCCACATATAAATGCTGGGCAATGATAATTTTCTTTACATGACTAATCTTATGGTTTTTCGCAATTAATCACATTGTTATACACAAAATTACAAAAATTTACAGGATGACACAGCTGGTATTGAGCATGCTGTTTGGTACTTTTCAAAGAAAAAAATATCAGTTGCAGTATTCAACTATTGAGAACAAGAGAAAGAGACCCTTGCGTTGCTGTTGTTTGAGATTTATGTTGGATCTATGCCTCACCCAGTTTATGTGTATACTAATTATAATCTCTTGGTGTTTCTGTCTCACATATATAACGATAACTAACGCTCGATGAGATGGGCGCTGGTTCTGCAAAACTCGTAGTTATTCAGCACAAGAAGGGACCAGAAAATATATTTGCCGACGCCCTTTCTCGCCCTTTCTAATTTGTCATTGTTGATGTTTGGTGTGACAAGCATGTCACCCTTGTCCCCGGTCCGGCTGAGAGTTGGTGAGGCCGTTTGTGTTTCAGTTTATGGACTATTGCGGTTTGTGGCTTTCTCAGATCTGTAGCTGTTCCAATTTGTATTAAAAGTAGGGGTGTCACATGATTTAAAAAAAATCTAATTAGTTACAAGCTCTTATTAATTGCACACATTTTTGGTGTGAAAATGTTTTTAAAATTCAATGCATTTTGGCATATTAGGGAACTGAACAATCAGCATTACAGACTTTCAACTAATAAGCTTCAGCAAGAACATTGTAAGAACTATGGTGCAGTTTAAGACCATGTACATAAAAGCACTGGTGTTCTGCTGAATTATGCTTCCTTGTCGAAAAAGTTTATACAGACAGTATAGCACTGATAATGATGAGAAATAGGCAAATATGCATAATCTGAGAAAAAAAATAAAAAAGGTTTATTTAAATGAAAAGAGCCTAAATAGATAGATCATTAGAGGTGCATACAGACAGTTTATACAGTTAGGATCTAACACTAAAAAATGCTGAAGTTAGGCAGAGTGTTCTGATGATTTATGCTGCCTTGTCAAAAAAAATGTCAATCGATTCATGGGCATGGTAGCACATCTCGATGGGTAGCTTGTTTTGACAGAACACCGGACTGGGTTAGTCATTCATTTTTTAAAATACATTGTTTTTTCTGTCATTAATTGATTGAAATTAGCACATTAATTCGACATCCCTAATTAAAACCCTTTTGTTTCAGAAGCCTCCCGCATCTGCGTCCTCTTTACCTGGGTCAGACATGATGGCACATTGAGGTTTTTTCACTGCTCTCACCACACCTGGTCCAAATAGTCAGCTTGTTAACAAGTCTGTTCTGTGGTTTCTTAAAGGAAGTTCGGGGGCTTGCAGGGCAGCCTCCAGGACCAAGGTTGGGAAATACTGAATTATCTTTATCTTCTCAGTCTTACTCCTGGAGCACTGCTGCCCTCCAGACAGACTTCTCTAACATGGTTCCCTAATCCTGGTCCTGGATTCCACTGCCCTACTTATTTAAGTGCTTTCCCTTATTTCAGAGACAGACTTAAACACAATAAGGGCTCGTTAAGAGCTGATTAGTTGGATCAGGTGTGTTGGGAGCATTGAAAAAACACAGCAGAAGCAGGACTAAAAAATACTTCTAACAAACCCATTTCCCATCAATAGGTCGTGAACTAACTATGTGTTGCAGGCAGGTCTGTTGTAACACCAGGTGGTCATCAACCCTCCTCCTGGAGATCCACTTTCTAGCACACAAATGAATCTGTTCCAGCCAATCAATGTCTTCAGAAGAACATAATGTGCATCAGGTGGTCTACTGGAATGCTGAGCTCCCAAGACTGCTTTAAAACAGCTCAAGGTTCAAGGTTACTTTGTCTTTAGTAGGTGTGAACTCATACATAGTTCTATGAGATATTTCCCCAGAGACCACAGTGCAACATACATCAACATTTAGACAGTGTTTTCCACATCTAGGCATTTTCACTGCTTCCAAGCTGGCTATCAAGCCCTTGCTGTATTAATGGGTTTTGGGCAAAGAAGGGAAGGCACTAAAAGGACCAGGAGTGGTGGGTAGTGGAGTGGGTAGAGTGCCGCAGTGTGTTATTGGAGCAACTCACTAGAACTCAGTTCCTGAACAAACATACTTATAAATTGCATGTGAGGGTGAAGAAGGTTCATGAACCTTTACATAACATAGGAGGTTCTTCAAATTTTACCGATGCATTTTGTTGTCAAATGTGTTTCTCCAAAGAACAGTTGATGGAAAGGTACTTTGGCGAAGCCAGATAAGCTCGAAGCAAAGATCCCTTTCTGTGAATTGGTAAAAAGGGCTAATGTTCCATTCTTGTCTGAAATGCATAAAATATGTTAAATCTAGTGAGCTATTGGGCTTGACCAGTTGGTTAACTTATTTAAGATATATGACTTTCAGATGAAGTATGACATGCAAGACAAAGTTAAAGACTGAGGTTTGATCCCACAACCTTCTGTTTTTGAGACTGTAACTGTGAGCTTCGGAGCTAGGCTGGAAGCTCAGGTCATTTTTGTTTTAGATATTTATTTTTCAGATGAAGGGTGACATGCAAGACTTAAAACCTGAGACTTGTGTTTGATCCCAAGACCTGATGCTTCTAAAGTCATAGCTATATACAAGTCAGCTACATGGCTTGACCAGCAATACTGCTTTTTTTCTATATTTATCTTCCAGATTCCCAAATCTTCTCAGCCTGAAGACTGTCTGAGTTTGAAACTAACAAATCTAAAGACAAGTCACTGAAGTGAGCCAGTGGCCCAATGGTAACCTTCCCTCGAGGCAGGAAGACTGCAAGCCTATTACCTTCTGGCTCTCATAAACAATCTATGGTTCCAGCTAAGCCCAAATCCAGGGGTGCCAAACCTGTAACAAGTCCCTGGAGGACCACACTTCTGCAGACTTCGGTATTTTCTCTCCTTTAGACATCTGAGTTCAGCTCACAAAGGCTTTACCTAGTTTAAACAGGTGTGGGTAATGAGGTTCAAATTTACATGGACAAATTAATATTACTGGTAAAATTCATAAGTCTATTAAATCTCAGTTCAAATGATGTGTAGCTATGATGTTTACATAAAAAGGTCAAAAGCCCCAACCAGTTTGCTGACTTTAAATTAAGTAGGCAGAACACTGTAAGTTTAGTGTGAGCTACTTAGTTCAACTGATGATATTGAAATGAACTTGCTGTGATCGATTGCTGTGATTGATTGCGACATGACAGATGGACCGACCCTACCCAAAGAGGCACAGTGGGATACAAGCCCACAGGGGGCTGCTCCGCCCCGAGGGAACTCATCCTCGGGGTTGAGACAGCAACCCTGCAGCGAGAAGAACGTTGGAGTGAGGCAAGCTGGATACAGCTTGAGGGAGAGCCGCCGAGGCGAAGTTGGTGGACGACCTGAGAGTTGATGAACGGTGGAGAGTTAGAGGACAGTGATGAGGACCTGTGCTGCTGGTGGGACGGGTGGATCGACGGATCCCCGATCCTAGAACCGGAGCACATGGTGGATCCCCATGTCTCCGATTCGACCGCGGATGGGCTCCCATGCTGGCTCGCTTACAGGCAAGATGGGAGATCTGTGGTTAGACGACGGTGGAGACGTGGGGGTTCACATCGTGTCCAGCTGCCCAGGAAGTCAGAGGCTTCCTATGGTGATTCACTGCTCCAGCTCGTCCCTGACTCGCCTCAAGAGGCTCGCCCTCAATGGGGTCAGCGAGCCTCACTCCCTGCCCGCGTAGGCAAGGCGAGATGGCAGGCCCCGGTGTGGAGCGAGAGGGCGCGGCCGGCACAGAGCAAACAATTGCATCCTGAAGCCAATCACCCAGTTAGCTTAGCGGTTAGAGAGGTGGAGGATGTTAGGGGCAGCGGGATTTTCTAGGCCCCTTAGAGGAGCTACAGGGCCAGCTAGCCGTATAACACCTGGCCTAGCAGTGTTAGTAGGGTTCCTGGGGGGGTTGGCTATAATGATAAGCCCTATAAATAGACCTATGGTCATGGAGAGTCCTCGTAATGGGGCTCTGAGAGCTCAGAGGGGCCCTTAAGGAGGCTATGGTATAGGGTTTATTGGGGTTCCTCACCGCTAAGGGGAGAGGGTCTTGCACCAGGGTGCGCCGGAGGGCTCGATGAGAGCCAGGAGGAGACCCGCGGAGAGGGTCTCGCACCAGGGTGCACCGGAGGGCTCGCAGAGAGCCAGAGGGAAGGCCGTGAAGGGCCTTATATGCCAGGGGGCTCCATAGGGCTCTGCGGGAAGAGCCCTATGGTAAGAACTAAGGACACCTTGCCTGCAGAGGAGCTGCCTGGAGGGGGAACAGCTTCCATGAACAGTGAGGGGTACCTGGGAGAGGGACTCGGACTAAAGGACAAGGACAGTGTCCAGAGGTTCCTCCTAGGTCGTCAGAGCTGGAGAAAGGCCAGGCGACAACAGGACTGTTGCAGGGGGATTGACGAGAAGAGACCTGAGGGACGCTTGTCTCTCCACCGCCGTCCCCCGCCTACCCTCCTGCGATGGGGTTTTGTTTTTGGGTGTTTTGACGCCCCGGTGGTGCATTCTGGGGAGAGGGGTACTGTCATGTCTCGTCTGCGACCACTGGGAGGCGCTGGGGGATAATTTATGTTCTGGGGACTCTTATGTTGACATCCTGAGTACACCCAGCCTGAGGATTGTGTCCAGCTGCGAGTGTACTCAGGATTAAGTGTTTGTGTTGTTATTGGTTCCTTGTGTTTGGTGTTATGTATTTAAGTTCTAGTTATGTGAACTTTAGTTGTTGGTCCACCGTTAAGTGTTGCCTTTTGTTGTGAACGTTAAGTCAGTTGGCCCACGAGCCACTTTATGTTCTGCTTGGTTCAAACAAAAGAAACTAAAGTCATGAATGCCTGCCTGCCTTCGTGCGCTCTTTGGGGAAACACCTGGCAATGTGACACCACCACCTGTCCTTATTTTCTAGACAAACCTAGCAGTGGGGGTTCTACAGCTCGTGCAGTGAAAACATCCCTGTTTTTGCAGATTTTCTTTGTAAAAGTTATTCTAATTAGTTTGTATGCAGTAGCACACACAAGCCCAAGATTATTACAAGATCAATTATACAAGATCCTAGTGATCTTGTATAATTGTGCTGTATTTTGTTTATAATAGAATGTCTGTGTGAAAGCAAGAAAAAAAGCCCAGACATCAAATTTTCCATTTTGTCCACAGTACTGAAGGATCCCTCTCAGGTATCTATTTGAGGGAGGCTGGGAAACCTCTCATCTAAAGAAAGACACAGGCTGAATTCAAATTGCAACCTATTTCTTATATATTTCTGCACATGGGACACAGGATAATGGCTTTTGAACCCTTTGTAGTGCACAATATGTCTCACCAGGAGCCATTTCTAATTCCAAAACAGACTTCACGCCACTTCCCTCACTACCAGAGGGCATCCATCCCAATCAGCTTTCTTCTGCCCCTGGGTGGGGCTTGACCTGACAGGGGAGGTTGTCACTGTTGGGGTCTCATTCCTGCAGAAACAGACTAGTAGGCTATCACCAGACTCAATTCTGTGATTGTCAAGGCATGTCCAATAGATCACTCTGCCAGATTGAGCTTAATGGGTCAAGAGCAGCATAGTGAACCACAATGTCACTTGGCCACACTGAGTCCCTCACGGAAAGGTAATATCCCACACTAGTCCTGTCCACTGGGATATAATGTTTTGACAGCAAACAAGAACAGCAATATCACTCAAAAGGGTATTGAAGGAGTGAAGGAGGTACAAAAAAGAATTTTCTGTATAGTTTTGGAACAGCATCGGACATAAAATGCTATCTATTTTATATAAAGTCAGTGTAATGGTGCTAGATGATGGATGTATTTACCAAAGAAAACAAACCACTACATCAACAAAAGGTAAAACATGGACGAAATGGAATTACTGATGAATGTAAACACTGAGGAAACACAATTTGAAAACGCACAATTAAGGCAAAGCAAACGTGCAGACATCAAGGTTCACGTTTCTCAGTAACTGTGAACATGTGCATAGTGTGATGAGACGTTTCGCCATAAACCACGGTGCAACATTTAGCAACATTCAACAAAATGTAAGTTACGATGGAACAATACAGACAACACAATGAATAGACACCACAACAATGTAACAGTAATGTATATAATGGTATTGCATAAAAGGGATCCAAAATGACTAGTATTATACCATGAGTATGAAAATGGCACAGCAGGCATATGAAGTGCAAGGGATGACAGAAACAACACAATACATGGACAATACAGCAGTGTAACAGTAGTGGGAATGGGATGTAAATCTGGAACAACATCAAGACAATATTCAAGACAACATCCAATACATGCATATTAACCATTAGAATGTAAGCAGCACAGATTCATTCATGCCAAATGGCCAAATTCAGTGACAATGGTAAATTGTCTTCAAATGGTAAACCAACTCTTTATATGGAAGTTCCCCCAGTTTGCATTGATGAGATTTCATGCTCTGCTTTTTTGGTGTTTCTGTGTCACGTAGAACCAAAGTTATTTACATAAAATAATAAGTGCTACTGGGGTTTTAAAATGGCATCACATGCAAATGACCATAAAGAACAAAAATGCACAAATTTGTTTTCTTTTAGCTCTTAGAAACCAACACAAAAAAAGATCTTCAAACCCAGTAGAACCTTCAGGATAGTCTCCACCCGCAATTGGGTGGGGAAAACCCACAGTGGCGCGATGAGAGAAAAAGCAACAAATGGCGAGCGTGTACTAGAACAAACTGGTTTTAGACAGTTTTACATCGATTTTATTAGTTGAAATTTTTCCAACACACTTTGAATTCTAAGAGTTATCATACAAGAAATAAAGCTTAAGAGGCCAAGACTGTGAGGAACCAAGGGATGCTTGACTATGGCACATGACAAGAAACGTCTGGGACTAGGAGGGGTTAGAGAAGAAACACAAGCAGACGGACAAGGCAGATGGAGAAATGGCTGTAGACTAATCACTAATCATTAGAAGATGATCACAAGTCACTTCATTTGAGTTTATATCGAGTCATGAGTGTGTGATTTTCAACAAGCCTCAATACTCTGAAGTCCTGTAAAAAGCTGTAGACATAGAAAATAAACCCTCCTTAAGACCCCTTGTGGATCATTTATCAAGGCCACCTTGGCTGAACGGATACAAGAAGTTAAATCTCTCGTTCAAGACCAGACCTGTAGAGCTGCGTTTCCAGTACAAGGCCACTTTCCTACTCCAGATCAAACCCTGCTGCATATTCAGTAGCTTATTTCAGACCTGCAGCACCTTGTGCAAAGATTGTGGAGAGAGCTTGCTTACTTAGTATCTATAACAGCAAATTAATCTTTTTCAAGATAATATGTAATGCATACACATCCACAACTGACTGTATTTGACTAAGCAGGGTAAACACCAAGATCCCTTCTGACTAAAAGGTTGGAAAATGAGCCAAAAACCAGGTAAAGTAGATCTCCTTTAGGCCCAAACAAGAGCTTGTCGGGCAAACTCAGGCTGTCATGATGAAAGTAATTCCCTGAAACAAACCCCATCTATCATCAGCTCCCCTGGGCACTGCTCACAAGCACCACTCCACACATCTCTCTTACCGCCATTGTATCTGCATCTCAACTCCAGTGCCCCCTGTCTCGTCTTTCTCGATAAATTCCAATGACTAGCCACTCGTACTTCAGTGCAGCTCTGCAGTTAGATTAAAAATAAAGGGGCTGAATAGGGGTCTTTGGAGCAAAGACATAGATTCATTCCTTTTGTTATCCTGAAGAGCCTTTCAAAAGATTCTTTTCTGTCAAATGTTTGATATTTGATTAGAGTAATACTATATTGGAGCATGCCAATTTAGCTCTCAAGCAGGAACCACAAATGTACTGTTAATTTGATTTTCCGATGAGTTGGTCATGATTATGCATCGATCCCATTTCTCAAGGAGTTCCAGAGTCAACTTTTCCATCCCCCCAACTGAACGTACAGAGGTTTCTTTTGGAGGCAGCGCATGCATTTTGCCTCGCCGACATATAATCAATATTATTCCGAACACAACACGATGGAATCAAAGATTCTGGGGTTATTTAGGTCAGACAAGCTTATTTTAGAAATGCTAATTTTTGTTATAGCTGGCCTGCTGCTAGGGCAACATGGATTTTCACCAGGCTTGTGGGTCCACCGTGGTGGAGTTGAAGGGTATGGTTAAAGCACATTTTACAGGTTATAGACAGTGCTGAATGGGTGTAAAGTATATACCCATGAACCCAAAGAACAAAATCACACATGCATTGTATGTCCGGACATTCTTTCTAATTTGTGAGTTACACCGTATTGCTTACACAGCTTATATAGTCTCCACAATATCTTTGTGATTTGTGATCATCGGTACCTGACCTAATGCGACTGACTACAATCAGATCCTCAAAGTAATGTTCCAGCGTCTTGTGTAAAGCCTTCCTAGAAGTGTAGAGGTTCCTTCAGGAAAGAGGGAGCAAGCTTTCTATAAATGTCCTTGATTTTCGGATAAATATTGGATGAGAAAGTCCACAAAAGGCACTTTTCCATAGGCATACAAGAATAGTGCTGTACCTAAACTGTACTGCGATGGCACGCTTTACAGTTTATGGTCAGTTGTCCTCCCAAAACCATCTGTTGTCGAACAAGTGTTGTTTTCTGTCAAAGCTGCTTTTGATATCGTGGTTTGTTACTTTTTTATAGTGTTGATAAATTGGTTAACGTCATAGAAAACTCACACAGAAATTTATCTTCAGGCCAAACAAACTATAGTGCTTGTACTTTGTCAACTTCCCAGTTTTGAGTTTGAACCTCCATTGTTGTTTTTTCGTTTTTGTGCAGACAAATCAAAACCATGGCCTCTTTCCAAGGCAATCTGTTGTCATGAAAACATTTTTTGACCAATCAGAAAACAGTGACACATTCAGCTTGGCTGCAGCCCACTTTCAGCCCTGAAAGGACTCTGTCAGCATGGGTTCGGCTCGGGTACGGGTCTCTTTATTTGGAATGGAAAAGACATATTTTCCTAGTACAGCACGGTTCCTTGTGCCAGTGGAAAAGCGCCAAAAGGACGCAGTGTACCATTCAGGGCCTCAACACATTGTTTTTCGCATCATTGCTTTCCACCATTGCTTTTTGAGCTTTCATTGTAGCGTACAATCATATGACAGTTAGGTCTAAGCTCGCAATGTGATTGGCTGTTAAAATCTTATCCATCTGTTCCTTAGCAACAGACCATAGAAGACCATTTAAAAAATAAAAAAAAGTTTGATGTAAATTACTGTGCACAATGTTAATTATTCTTAGTTAATGTAAATAAACATGACTGATAATTGTTTCTAAAGCAAATATAACTACAATAATATGTTGTAGTTTGCTTTATACAGAGAAATGCTGACACTGATCAATGATTTTTTACTTTCAGCCTTTGTGCCCGCGAGAGTCGTGCACTGGATCCAATCTCTGTAATGACCTTTTCTGTATTATTGTATACTTGCATCATAATAAACTCACACCAACTGTAATTCAATTAACTGTCAATTCTTGAAGACCTTTGTTCTGGAAAATTGAGTTATGGAAGCCACTGACAGATCAAATAATTATATACAAATCTGAAGCGAACTTTAGTTAGAGCTTTTTTTTAACATCTTGTGCAATAATGGGCAGTGACAAACCGTTGGCAGTTCTCTAAATAACCCCAGTAATTATAGCCCTGAGTCAGATGGGTCTTAAATGGGATGAAAAGGTGAAAGACTGTTGCTGCCTGCCCTACAAAACATGAAACGGCATGATCCACACCCCCACAACCCCTCCACCTACACCTCCCGAAAAGTCTGTTAAACTTCAGAAAGCAAGCGAGCTGAGACCATTCCTTTAAACAGTAACATTCTCTGAAATGTTCCACTAATGGAATTTTTGAGTACAGGAGCTTTGGATTTCTCTTTGCCTCTCAATCCCCACCAATCCACACACACACACACACACACACACACACACACACACACACACACACACACACACACACACACACACACACA
>JBBJLR010000139.1:6871135-6894949 GCA_037577145.1 Brachypetersius gabonensis | reverse complement strand
CCCCTCCGCTACGTGGTCAAAATGGCATCCGTTTAGTGCAAAGTGTGCATCGTTCTGCACTGCGTTTTCTGGCCGATATCAGTGCACCATCCGGGTACTTTCAGTGCACTGAAATTATCTTGGTTTTCAGTGTGAGCGCACTATGCACAAAAAATCGCGCACTAAAAGTGCGCAAGTGCGCGATTTCGGACACAGCTTTTGTTTAGGCCGGTCTTTGTATACACGCACGACCAGCTGATCTCGCTCTGGAGGCAGGCTGCTCTGGAGCACAGCGCGGTCCTCTCGGACATCCCCACGGATTTACGGAGGGTAAAGACCAAGAGAGGATGCTGTGGCGGAGCGAAGGTGGGGACGACTCAGAATACAGGATGGCTGTGGACAGTGTTGTGAACCGGTGTGAGCTGAATCAACTGCAGCTCAACATCCAAAAGACAAAAGAACTTGTGGTGGGCTTGCAAAGATCAGGATCTCCCATCACTCCCCTGTTTATTAGAGGGGTGGATGTGGAGTTTGTTCAGGACTACAAATACCTAAGTGTACACATCAACAATAAACTGGACTGGTCTAAGAACGCTCTGGCCTCTTACAAGAGGGGTAAAAATAGTACTTTCTACGTAGAATCTGAACTTTAAGAGTCTGCAACACCAAGTTGTGGATGTTCTACGAGTCTGTTGTGGCCAGAGCCATTTGTATGCTGTGGTGTGCAGGTGAGGTAGCACGAAAGTAGCAGACAGGACAAGACTTAACAAACTGATCAGGTAAGCTGGCTCTGTGGTGGGTGAGGAACTGGATAGCATGAAAACTGTGGCTGAAAGGCGAACATTGTCCAGACTTCAGTCTATCTAAGACAATGTAGACCGTCCCACTCCACAGGGTGGTGAACGACTTGAGAAGTACCTTTAGCCACAGACTGACAAGCTTCAGTTGCCAGGCCACAGTTGCAAATAAGAATTCTGTTCTTAATGTGTTCTGCCTGGTTAAATAAAGGTATTTTTATTTTTAAGGTACTCCACTGAATGCCACAGAAAATTCTTCTTTCCCACTGCCATAAGATTTCCTCCATCAGTCACACACCAACACAATAATCTGTGCAATAACTTGCTTCTGCTACTTTTCGGTTTATTTATATTTATTTATTAAAAACTATAATTGTGTGGAAGACTATTATTTTTGCCGTGATGTGTAACAGTCTATGTGCAATACTATGCAATACTCAGATTTTTACTCTTTAGTAAAATTTTAGTAAAAATTTTTTTTTAAACTTTAGTAAAAATTTTACTCTTTAGACTTGTATTACACTTATTGTATTTGATCTTACTTTTTATTTTACATTATTCTTGTGTCTCTCCATGTCTGTGTGATGTGGCAGTTACCCCATAAACAATTTCCTCCGGGATAAATTAAGTTTTCTGATTCTGATTCTGATTTCCAACATAGAAAAATACTGCAGAGTCATGATGGAGTAGGATTAATAATTCTCGATCCCAGTAATATTTCCAGAAACATAAATGATCCTTGTCACTATTGCTTAAGAACGTTGATTTGTCAATTCTGATTTAGATTTAATCCAGTTTATGATGTCTTTTGTTTACAATTTTCTGCACACAGTATGGCTATGCTTTGACCTGTAACCATTTCATGCTACGTGGAAGCATTTTAAAAGACCATTTTCAGCATTATGTTCTTTAAAGTGACAATCTGGTCATACATGAACACAACACAGCACACAGTGTGAACAGCATGAAATACTTCATGTGCATTTAAACCATTCACCAAGTGAAGCAGGAGGCAGCCAGGAACACAGCACCCGGGGAGCAGTGTGTGGGGACGGAACCTTGCTCAGGGTACCTCAGAGGTGCCTAGCAGTCTTGGGAATTGAACCCACGACTTCTTGATCACAGGGCGAATGCCCTAACCACTAGGCCACCAGCTGCCCCTTTAGCATCCAAAAAACCTAAATCATGCCTTTCAGGGTTCTTCAACAACCTAGAATAAACCAAGTATATTGCCTCAGTTTTAGTAGAAAATAATTATACTCATAGTACACTTGGAAAAGAACTACTTTTCGCTAAGAGACAGCTAAATGGGAGCGTTATTCCACTCTAGCCCATGTTTGGCATTAGGCCAATTAGAAGGCTTGGCTGGATGCTTTTGTGGACATGAAAGGAAGTAAACATATAAATGGATTGTTATTGTCATTTATAAAAGATTTTCTATCATAGATTACATCATTTAGAGTGAATGATGATGCCTTCTCTGATAACTGAATTACAACCACCAGAAACAAGTTTACCACAAATTCCAAGGACAAGCAAGGTGCTCTGAATATGCACGAAGTGAGATCCTGATAATGCTCAATAAATATACAGCGATCAATAGCAGGCCCTCATGAATATTCCCTGCCTCGCTTGACATTTCATTTGTGATTAAGGATGAGTGGAGGTGAGGTAATCAACCCATTTTTATCAGAACGATTATGTGCCGCACAAAAGAAAGACCCACCTGTGTCCCCGAGCTTCTCAGGCAGCCATCCACCTCCAGGCAGGATGGAGTTAAAATCATTGTGCCACTGCCAGAACGACCTGAGATGAAATGTCAAATACTTACTTAGCATGCGGTTGAAAGAGATCAATGCGACTTTCATAGGTTCCCCTCTATATCCTGAGTCCGCCGCTCAAGTAAATGGAAAGGCCAATACACGAACCTGTGCTGCCTGGCTGCCAGGTTAATAACTTGCTTCCCGTGGATAGTACAAATTGGGTTTTATTGACACCTGCTATTTCTTTTTTGATAGAGGGAAAGACCTCATCAATTTAGGGACATAGCTATTTGTGACCAGCTTTGTATTTTTCCATCTTGGCCCTCTTTAATCTTCATCTTATTCTGTTTGTCCTCCACATGGTTTTTGTACCCATGGACAAAATCATAAAGAGGTTATTCTGAGTTTTACATCTAAAGTAGTTTGTGTTTATTGTTCAACCTTTGCTCTTTAACATTTCTAATGGTAACTAGCATCTATGCTTAACTAGGTGTCTTCTTAGCTGAAATAGGGTTTCAGGCTCTTCAGAAACTGAATGAAAGGCATTGGTTGAATAAGTATTGATCGTTCCAGCTTTGTCATTTTTACAAATATTGGACACTTTTGGTCTGCTTCATAGTTGGTATGCATGACTGGGATCAATTTGTAGCAGGTTATTTTAATATTGTGCATAAGACGAATCTGGAGTGTCAGACGAATCTGGACCGCCATAAGCAGGCACTGAGGATTAGGGTGTGGGGGTTTTCAGCCATTCAGTCACAAATAATCATGTGGGATTGACCAAAAAGATCATACTATTCTTTGTTTTATTGCTTTGATCTACAGTACCGGTCAAAAGTTTTAGAACACCCCAGTGTTTCAAGCTTTTCATTGAAATTTAAACAGCTCAAGCCCAATGAATAGCATGAAATGGTATAAAGGACAGTGCTGAACTGCGAGAGCATTAAAAATGGTAAGGTTACCCAGAAGTGGCTCTGTAGTTCACTCTGGTATGTGCCCAGCTGTTTGGGTTTGTCCTACAGCAAGATAGTGACCCAAAACATAAGTCCAAGCTCTGCCAGAACTACCTTAGACAAAAAGAACAAGATGGTGAGCTGGAGAACATGGAGTGGCCAGAAGTCAGACTTAAACCTTATCGAGCTGCTTTAGAATGAACTGGACAGAAGAGTGAAAGCAAAGCAACCTATAAGCGCTGCATACTGATGGGAACTTCCACAACATATTTGGGAAGAACCTTCTGCAGAATGAACAATGAGACACTGAACCGTTTGAATTTCAATACAAAAAAACGGGGGGCCGTTTGACCAGTAGTATATTTGACAACACATGCCTCCCACCATTATTCGCTCAACACTCAATATATAAAGCATAACTGCCCTTTATGCCCACAGGAGCACTCAGCAGTGCAGTACAGAAAAAAACTAGATACATTTCCATGAGAAAATATGAAGTGTGATTGCATTTGGAGACTCTCTTTGGCTTGATCATCAGAAGAAAATTTTAGTTAAAAAAAAATCTACTTCCACCATTGATTTTGACCGGCAATCTTCTGACAACTGTCTTCTGCTGAACCACCATGAGTGCATAAAATCGCCGTCTCTTACCAAGCCATTTATGGTTAAAGAAAGCTGAATGCATAGTCAAATTCAGGGGGTGATTTTTAATTAAACCACAATGCCGACACACATCTGTTTTTTTAGAATTGACCTTAGCGCTAATGTCTTGGGTTTTGCTTTACATTTGTTTCTCTATGTTTTGTCCCTTTCTGACCACCTTAGCCAAGATGTCACAGGCTCTTTCCCTGACACACATTTTGAATGTGACTTGACCATTGTCTCTCTCTCCTTATACATTGCAGAGTTGACTCAACCACTTTTAGCGATCAATATTCGTCCCCTGATCAACTGATCAAAAATCTGAATTTTCAAGTTTTTACTTTGGAATTTTAATTCAGTATGTACATCTTTCTTAATCACCCCTTACTGTACTTAGCAAAGTCTTAAAAAGTTCACACTCATGTACTTCATATGCAACAATGCTTCAAGAAGAGCAGTGTTAAGTCATGCCAAATTATCTTTTTCTCTGCATTTATAAGAATGTATGTTGAGTGTGTATGATTATAATTCATTATTATAATTGATTGAAAATGTTTTGAGGCAATGATATTAACATCCTTCAACACCACAAATGTTGGGAACAGAATCAACTGAGAAACTGCATTAGAGGACTTTGAGCTTTTCTGTCATTTACTGCTGTGAAATTGTCGTATTCAACCAAGCCAAAAACTCAAAACACGGAAATCTCATGGTTGAGAGGCACCCAGGGGCCAAGGCAAGCAGTTTGGCGGCCATCCTTTGCAAATCACACAATTTCTTATTTATCCAGGCCAAAAACCTTCGAGACACTTTGTCCCTTTATATTTCGTCTCCCCGGCCTTGACTGAAAGACGGTTCTGTCAGAGCGTGACTGAGCAGAAGACCCCAACATGTGCAACGTTTTGCTGAATGTGCATGCTGTCAGTTGGGCATGAAGCTTTGTGCTAATGCCCTGCCAATCAATGCCAGCTTTGATGGCATTTTTTTTGTCATGCAGGACATGGTTTCTTAGACATCTAATGCAAAGGATGCACTTTCCATAGTGCTTTGGGATACAGAGTTTTTAGGCATTCTTATTCTTTTGTAGATTCTTCTTTAAGACTCAGTCAAGCTAAGAATTTACTGAAAGTAGAACCAATGTCTTAACCAATTAGAACTAACTAAAGTGATTTGTAGCTCGTATGTAGGCTTACTACACTTTTGTTGTGATTGCAGTCATAAGGCCATATTGAAAGTGAAAGTGAAAGTGAAACATACACATGCGTATGCCTATGGAATTTTATCATTGTCAGTCATTCCAAATATTTATAATGAGCAAGAAAGGCCATTTAAATTGTTTTCAATGGAACCAATTAGCTCCTCTTGAATGGAACAGAGTCTGAGCAACGGACTGCCTCTTTAATTTGGTCCAGTTTATCAACCGGTGATAATCATCTTGTATCATCTATCACTGCAGCAATCCATCCACCAGTTCTTC
Organism: Brachypetersius gabonensis; assembly: GCA_037577145.1. Classification (NCBI taxonomy): domain Eukaryota; kingdom Metazoa; phylum Chordata; class Actinopteri; order Characiformes; family Alestidae; genus Brachypetersius; species Brachypetersius gabonensis. Next base: position 6,889,338 of record JBBJLR010000139.1, on the reverse strand, counting down.
CACACATGCATCCATCTATTCATCCATCCCTCCTCCCACACACCCACCCACCCACCCACCCATCTAACCATGCACTCACCCACCCATCTATCCATCCACTCACCCACCCATCTATCCATCCACCCACCCACCTATCCATCTATCCACCCATCTATCCACCCATCTATCCATCCACCTACCCATCCACCCACCCACCCATCTATCCACCCATCTATCCACCCATCTATCCATCCACCTACTCATCCACCCACCCATCTATCCATCCACCCACCCTCCCACATGTCCGTCCGCCCATCCGCCCATCCACCCATCCACCCATCCACGCACTAATCTATCCATCCATCCATCCACCCACCCACACACTTACCCACCCACTCATCCATACATCCACCAACCCATGACGCTTAACCTTCACAAGTGGTCATAGGGTTTCAAGTAGAGAAATACCCTGGAAAGGTTGCCAGGTCACTGACTACCAGCTGCATTTACTTCAGTAAACAAATATCCCGCTGTGAGAAGAATGAAAGGCAAAAAAGAAGAAAAAAAAACCTTGAAAGAGAGCATTTATCTCCTGCATAGCTTGTGTAAACACTGTCTGTGGTCTGTGCTGTATCATAAAAAAGAAATCCAATAAATAGGGTGGTATTGGGGAAGTTTTAATGGGTTTTGCTGTTGTGCATAAATGCAAATTTTTTTGGTCGTTAAACAAACGAATAAAAAAAAAATTGGTCACTTTTGCATGGTTGGACAATTCAACCCTGCACTGCTCACTATAAACATTACAGAAAAGGGGTTCTGAAAGTGATTCTTCTCCAGCTTTGTCAGGGCGCCTTAAGGAAACATCTGCTTTAATTTTACTAATCTGTGGCCTGAAGGAACTCTATGTTTGGGACCTGCATTCTGATTTAACTAAAGCTTATGTTGATCATCAGACAGGCTTTGTCTTGTGCTAATAATTACAGCAGTGGCTTTTAAAGGAAGATAATACTCACTGAAGTCGATTTCTGCTAAGATAATGGACGTGTAAGTGCCTCTGCAAGATCTGAGTGTGCAACCCAAGGCAGTATTTAAGGGGATCTTCTATAAAACAGTTCAGACTTAAATGAGTTTGAAAATAAATTTGATTAAAGGGCCTATATCATATTTTGCATTTTATTTTTAGGTCACCTTGGTCAACTTATGCCATGTACCAAAATAGTCAAATTTTATTTTTACCTAATTTTCCAACACCTGTATATTCATAACATCAAAACAAGCATTGCTTACTGTGTGTAAATATATGTATATATTTAAACGACTGCTGTATTCATTGGCCTTTTATTATTCCCTACTCTTTCAAAAAGCAGATTAGATTAAAGCACTCCTTTAACTCCAGTTGAATGCGATGTGGTTGTATGTAAATGTATTGTTTGTGACATTACAGTAAACATTACATTTAAAATGGGCTTAGTTATAGACTGGAGAGTGAATTGTAGATTTTGAAATGTTTACATACCACATTTAAGTCTCTTTAAGTTTCTCTGCGATATAGGCCCTTTAAAATTCCCAAGCCAATAATTGCTGTATTAGCAGGAGAAAAAATGAAAGTAAAATCTAACATTAAATAAATGAATTAATGAACAGAATTTGGTCCTTTTTGGGAATTAAAAAATAAAAATAACCAAATGGTTTTATTTCATGTTGATACATTCTTGGACAACACCACAGTATAGTTGCATGAGTGGCCAAACTTAAAAGTCTCCCACAATATTGGCACATAAGCAGCAAGGGCAACATGAATATACTTAGTACAAACAGTATAAAACATACATGCTTTTTATTTCATTTTAAATCTTTTTTTCCTCATTTTTTAAATATATATTCATATTCATCTTTATGTTTTCTTTCCACAATTTCTCCATACGTTGTGGGGCAGTTAGAAACTCCAGAAACAAATTAAAGCCATATTCTGCCTTGAGCGAGTGGATGTTTCGGGGAGGAAGTGAATGGTAATGTAAATGTAAATCAATGAAATACCAACCTTTTTTTTTTTAGTACAGGCCAAAACAACAGCCTTCCTGTGGTGACATATCCAGTTCACTTTAACATCAAACATATCAGGCATGCATTGACAACTGCTACGCGAACACCTTTTTTTTTCTTTTTTTTTTTCAACTCTGGAACACCGTTAAGTCCGTAGAAATTTAACTATTGTATATCCAATGCAACACGTATCGCAAATTCTCCCAAAGTAGCCGGATAACACAGTCTATGGTCTACGGACCCTCACGATGTGACCGACTTGCTGGAAAAAGATGTGAAGTGAATGCTCATACATATCAGGTGGAAGAAACAAAGGGGCATTTCTGAAGGACCACCATGAAAAAAGGAAAAAAGAACAAGAAAAATGAGAACAGGGTTTACATCTCCAAGAGAAGAATATGGCTTTAATATAATGTGCATTCAAGAGGCAAGGAGGAGAAAGAAGAAGAGCAATAAGAACAAAAACCTCCCAACGGAAAATGTAAAAAGTCCAACAGCAAAAGGTAACAGGAATGCTAAAGAACCACACAAACTCGCACGGGGAAGTCCGGAAAACTTGCAGTTTGGAAGTACATGTAAAGACAAGAGGCGGCCCCCCTAGGGGCCCGTGATCCTTTCGCTGCGCTGCTGCCCTTTGAGAGACACCCTGATGAAAGTTCCTTTTTTGAAGATTATCAGAGCAAAACACCTTGAGAAAGGTCTTTATAGGGCCGGTACACATTGGGAGCTGAGATTTGTTCCTTTTCTGAGTCCACTGAATTCTGTCCAATATATTTCCTCTGCTGGAAAAATAACAGAACATAACAAAACCACAACAAAACATTTTTTTTGTTAATTTCTTTCATTCTGTCTTTTTTTTTCTCTCTGTGTTTTTTTCTTCTGGCTCGTATCCAAGGACATATTAAAATATCAACTGATATCCTCAAGTGTAGGTACAGTTCAGCCCAATCACTGTCCTGGAGCTTGGATGTGAGTGGGCAGCACACCAAAGGGACATAAATCCTTCTTTTCCTCCCTTTTCTCCTTCTGCTAAACAAAAAGGGCAAGAGACCAAGCGTCCCTTACTGATTGCTTCCCTTCTTTGATAGAGGTCCTTTAGATCACAAGGTCATTGTAGCTCACATACTTCTTCTTCGCAGCTGGACCTGGGAAAGGAAGGAGGAAGAAAAACAGCACCAGCAAACAATTAGCCACCAATTAACTGGTTATGATAAGAAACTATAAAGTATTCCACATTAGCTAATATAGAATAGGTATAAAACCACAAGAAGTAAAGAATTTTCTGAATCCACAGGCGGGTACATTAGAAAAAATAAGTGCCAGGGAACGCAATGCAAAAGTACAAAAAGGTTTGGATGATGCTAAAATTGAGCTACATTAAAGAAATACCTGGCAAAAAAATTCAGATTGATCAAATTCCCCACTTTCCCCAGATGTAGTCAGTCAGCCAAGACGTGTGGAGTCTCCGAATTTTGCTTCTTTAGCCTGACGTTTGAGCTACAAGTCTAACATGCTAATAAACCCTAGAAGTCAATAGTCCCCCAAATCCCAATAGACTGCACTTACCTGGCCAGCACTTACCTGGCCAGCACTTACCTGGCCTGTAATTTAACATTAGCACAGCAGTTGTAAGGAAGACTGATTTTGGATCAGATTCCTCCAGATTTATGAAGACCACTGTCACAAAAACAAATTCTAAATCAGTGCCCTTACTGCTAAGGCAGCTTGTGAAAACAGACCCTGTTGTTCAAGAAGCCTGTTCACAGCATTCAGCTACATGGTGATGTTTTGTCTTACATTTCACCACATTAATAAAGAGCTGGATGTGGTGTGGTTTGAGTGGGTTGAGGGATGTATTTTGGTGGCCATATACTTCTAGTGTTTGTTAGCAATGTTTGCAGCTAAACTATTGAAGAAGGGGGAGGGGGATCACAATGGTCTCACTAAATTACATTTGGGATAATTTAGAATCTATTCATATAGCAAGTTTAACAAATAAAAGATAGAAATCCAATACAAAAGCTTAAACAATACGTTATCATTCCAAGAACAGTCCGGATATGGAGGTCATGTTTTTTACAACCAAAGATTAACAGATGTCAGTCTAATTTTCCCAGGCAACACCACTAAATGAGACTGAAGGAAGGAACAGCATGAGGGAAGTGGGGAGAAATTAATAAGCTATTTCCTCTGATGGTAACATCTTAAAGAAGGTTAGGGTCTTCGTCAGTTAAAAAAAAAAATCATTAATGTGGCTGGTTGAGGGATTGATTGGATGAATATCCCTCAACCTGATAGGCAGGTAGTTGTGTGCTAGCTAGTCTAAAACTAAAGATGCAGCAAATTAAACTTTGCAATTTGAATGTATTTTGAAATTTGACTATTATAGCATATTCAAATTTTTGGAAAAGAAAATTGAAAAATAAAAACAACACTAAAAGGCCTTAATGCGGCTGTAACAGTCTGACCTTTCCGACTCTGAGTTAATGCGTTTCTGGAGCCTCCCTGTAACTAACAGAGTTAATCCCAGAATTATCATGTTTTTCAGAGACACATTTTTTGAGCTCTTTTGCAAGTCAAAGTATTTCCAAATCTTTCAAATTAAAGGTCAAGAAGCGAAGAGATCATAGTGACCTTTAAGTTTCAGTTACTCATCACATATTTGAAGTAAATGTCACTTCTCCAAAAAAACAGGTCTTCTGAGAGACGAGTCCTTGAGAACGGTCGGATTTAATTAGCCATTGTCAATATTAAATATATTAAATGATGATGATGATTCATTCATGATCAAGGTGCAGAAGAGGTAAAGGCAACCTAACCTGACCAAAGTGAGAGAGGCTGTGTTTTAGCTGAACTGAATTTCTACAAAAATTCAGTTTTTATACTGAATTTGTTACAGCCAGGTACCCTTGAGTGTGTCTTAAACACATGCATTTTAAGAGGAAAGTAGGTGATATCTTGTATAGTGGGGCAAAGAGAGACTGACCCCTGTTTAAAATCTCATTCGCCCAGACGGCTGTTGATGCCCGACCCACTACAGCAGCAGTCCTGCATTTCTGCACCTAATGAATCTTCCCGTATGAGGGAGGGAAAAAAAGCCATTATCCGATGCCTGACCTCAGGCAGGACATCTGTAAAGCAAGCGGCTCTATAAATTCTTTAATGCCTCTCATCTCTTTCCTTCAATCCACATGGGACAAACTGAGGTTCTGCCAAACTTCTGCCCACTGAGGATGGAGGAGAACAATTACACTGGAGAATGGAGATGGATCGAAACTTCTTTTCTCTAGAACAGGTGCTAACAAGAGCTTGGACTGAGCTCTCAGTGAGAACTAGAACAGTGATCAGTTGCACATCAGACATTTGGGGACACTTTGTCTTCTTTAGAAGCTTGAATTTCATATATGGCACTGCGTCATCATAGCCATGACATCATTTTTTTGAGTATATCAAGGCTATCGTGAGTGTTACTAGAATGCTGAACTCTATGTATCATAAACATGATTTTTTTAGTCATTTATAATGCACCGATCACTCTAAATGAGCCAGTTTCCTATCCAAACAAGGCTGGGCCAATACAAAGAATAACTACAGATTAACTATAGTTCCCATAGATGGCATGTGTCAAGACTCTTCTCAGTCTCGGCTCCCCAGTGGTGAAACAAACTCCCTCTTCTGATCAGATCTGCAGAGTCCCTCGCTGTCCTCAAGCATCGTCTGAAGACCCATTTCTTCAAGGAGCACCTTGATGACTAAATATGCCTCTTGTTTCTGCTTATTTGTTATCCTCATCCCTTCTTTACTTTTGTCTTAACTTCTGAGTTTTCTTTGACAGGTGTTGTTTAGGTGTACCTTGCATGCAGTAACTTGGTTGAATCGTGGACGTTGATTTAAGTATAGCTTTATAGGTTTAAGAATCAGATGAGGGCTTCTTGAGCACTGATGTACATTGCTGGATAAGAGCATCAGCTAAACACTGTGAATGTAAATGTAAATGTAAATGTAATGATTTGGAGTATAAACAGGAACTGTAGCTATATTACATGGCGTTAACAAAATGACCCCCTCATTACACCCCAGCCAAAAAGCCTAACAATAATAGGCTGCCATAAAAGAAGCCTGTAAGCTAAGATCAGCATTTTCCTCCAGGATCAATAAAGTTTCCTGATTCCAGTTCTCATTATCACAGCCAGTTTCAGTCGTATTACATTACGTGATATCACGTAAAACATGAAAACATGATCAGATTCTCCTCCGAAATCTGTCCTTTAAGCGTACTATATATGCATGGGAGAGAAATGTGGATGTTCTATATATGCATGGGAGAGAAATGTGAGAAATCGAGTGGGTGTTGGATTGGATGGCAAAGTTAAAGTGGCAATAGAGGGCAAAGATAAATCATATAGTGGTACATTTGACATTATACATGTAGTGTTGAGGGATTGTTTCATTTTTTGTAAAATTCAGTGCAAAATGAATAAACTGTCCTGACTTAATAAGTCAATGTGATAATATCTAATGTCATTTTGAAATTGAATTTCATGACTGTGTGATAGATGTTGACCTTTTATAAAATACATTAAAAATAAATAAATAAAATGGAAAACAACAGAGAATTAGTTTCTGATGTCATAAATTCTTCTGTCATATTGTATATACTTCTGTAATATTGTATTTTCTGTATATAAGAGTTAGATTGTTTATTATATTGTATTGTTCATTGTTCATTTATACACACATATATACATAGGTATATTCATACATATAAATCATAAATCATACATTTATATTTATAAATAGTATAAACATATATGTACAAAAATACTCATATACACTTGTTAACATTTATCTTATATTTATAAATATAAATCCATATTATGTATTTATATTGAAGATTGCATATTATTGTATATTATATTTGCTCAGTATATTGTTCGTTTTATTTTTTAATATTGTTGTTGTTTTTTATACTGTTGTACTTGAGAGACACCATCTACCGGAATCAAATTCCTTGTATGTGTTCGCTCACATACTTGGCCAATAAACGCGATTCTGATTCTGATCTAAGGTTTTGATTACGGTTTTGATAAGCTAGTACTGTCCAAGCAGACATATGTTAAAGTTAGGGCTAGGGATATGGATGGGGCAGGTTATGTCACAGGTTGATAAGTTTTATGCGTATTTAATTGAGACTCATCAATAAAAAATCGTTCATTCTTTATAGCCATTTGCAGGGAGTCACACAGATAAAGTGCAATCAATATTATGTTCATTTAGGATTCTAAGTAGAGTGAAGAAATTGTGTTCACACAGATATAATCAGCCTGCTGGTCATTGATTTAGCTCCTTAATAAACAAACAAAACAAAAAAAGGAATGGTAAAAACCCTCACAATTGATTCTTGCTGTTAGGACTGCCGTGCTTCTCAGCATCTAGAGTGAAACTTGCCTCGAATTTGCATGTGCCACTAACATTGAAAGATCGTTTCTGCTTCTTATCATTACGGCCCACTCCCCGGAGAGCCAGAGCATTCCAGGGTTCAGGAGATTTGCATATGTACGTTTCTATAAATATTATTCAGAGGTAAAGAACTAAGGCTGCGGGGAAGATGGAGAGAGAGAAAGAGAGAGAAGAGGAGAGAGAGAGAGAGAGAAAGAGAAGGAAAGAGCGTGGGGGGACACCTTGCACAGATGGTTCACAGCTCTTTTGGGATCTATCCCGAGGTCTGCTGCAGTGTGTGGGGAATTGAGCGGTGGGACGTAATGCCTTCCATGCTCGAATGTGTTTTCACTCACACATGACCACAGCGTTCACACACTTCTGCACACCCCATTGTCACAATGCACAATTTTGGCGCTAATCGTTTTGCACTGATGCGCCAGATCAAAGCGACTCTTGTACTTGTTTAATAGGATGTTCCTCATTTGTTGATAATATTATAATACAAGATGTTGTAAGTCATTAAAGCTTTATCACTTGTGTTATTTTTTGCACTCGCCTCTCTAAACACAAATACACACGTAAGTCCCAGGAGGGTGCATCTAGATAAGCAAAAAAATAAGCAGCTGTAAAGCCCCACAGCTGGGATGTTGGCTCAAGTCTCAGCTGCTCTATGAGCCGTCTGTGGTCAGAGGTCCCCGAGGACATAATAGGCTTCACTTGCACTGGGAGAGATGGACACCAGGGGCTTTTTTCTCTTTTTCACTTGGTTGTGTGCATCATTCAGCCTACAGCCTAAGGTTTTTGACAGAAGGCAGTGGATGAGGATGTCTTGAAAAAGGAATATTCCCTCAGTTTTAGTGTGGTTGCTTCGCAATCACAGTATTGGTCAGAGCTGGGGTCAGTGACATGGTCGCCACATGTAAATGTATGTTGTGGGCTTTTGTTTTGAAGTGTGAGGTGTTTTCTTTAGTAGTCACGGCTGGGGTGTATCAGAGATAAGGGCTTGTGTTTTGTTGTAGGGTATTAGGGTCTGTGTTTTTCGTATTTAAGTTCTGTAGGGACCAACTGTAGGGTTGTCTGTCCCTAAAGAACTAGTATAGATATCTTCTTTCCTCCTTTTGCGCTTAAAGTCCATTTTGGCCCTTGTGCATTTTGTTTTGTTTTTTGAAAGATAAAAAGAAAGAAAAGAAAACAAATGTCTGCAATCGCGCCTGTCCTCATTGGGGAAAAAAAGGGGAACGTGACAGATGGACCGACCATTCTAACTGGCGCGGCAGAGTGGGTGACGAGCCCTTGGAGCTGTGGGGAGTTGCAGAGAGTGAGGCGAGATGGACCAGCTCAGGGGTGAATCAGCGGGGACAAGTAGTTTTTCCACCACTGAGCTGTTGTGTGGTGGAGAGTCAGAGAATTGAGGAAGCAGATCTGGGTTTCTGGAGGAGCGAGTGGATCGATGGATCCCATATTTTGGCATAGGTGGTCCATGTTGCTTGCGTCGTAACCCGTTCACCGGCTGCCCAGTCTGAGGCTTCCTCTGGTGTGCGTCTACTCAGGCTCATGCCTGACTTACGCCTTAAGGTAAGTCCTTGGCTGGAACAGCGAGCCTCACTTGTGGAAGGCTCTGGCATTAGGGCCGTGAGTGAGCCTGAGTTTAAGGCGTTGCTCCAGCCTCCAACGCTGCGAGAAGCGCCGCCCACAAGAGCTACATGGTCTGGCCCGCACATAGCAGAAGATGAGAGGCTGCCGTTCCGGCAGCAGAAAGCAGGGCAGGAGCTGGAGATGATCGTGCTCATGGGCATGATTATGGGCCTTACGAGTTTACTGCCGAGGCAGACGGACCGAGCAGCTGTGGGTCCAGGGACCTTGCTCGCCTTGGCGAGTTGTGTACTGCCCTGGTTGCAGAAGAGCCAGAGCCCAGCCACAGACAAGCAAGCACACGCAGCTGCCACTGAGAGAGAGCTTTCAGCCACAGATGAGAGAGAGCTGTCAGCTGACGCTGAGCATCGAGAGGGTGCTTCCGAGCATCGTGGCTGCGCACACAAGCGTGTAGACAGCCGTGAGAAAGGGAAGGGGCTCCACCCCCGATTACAGTGAGGGGCTCCCGGTAAGGAGCTTCAAGACTGAGGACTGGGACTCTTAAAGGGGAGCGTCCCATGACACCCACCAAGGCCGCCCTGGCTATGCGGAGCGCCGACCAGTAAGGCATACAGTCGTATAGGGTCTTGTGGGGTTCACGGGACACTGCCTTTTGCCTCCGCCTTCCTCTCCTTCGACCTTGGGTGGTGGTCAGTAAATATATGTTGTGGGCTTTTGTTTTGAAGTGTGAGGGGTTTCCTTTATTAGTCACATCTGTGGTGTATTAGAAATAAGGGCATGTGTTCTGTTATTGAGTGTTAGGGTCTGTCCACTGTCATTGCTGGTCTTTGTTTAGATATCTCCTATTCTCCTTTTAAGTTTAAAGTCCATTTTTGCCCTTGTGCCTTTTGTTTTGTTTTTTTGAAAAATAAAAAGAAAGAAAAGAAAATGACTGTCTCCACTAGAATACAGTAGAAGGAGAACGTGACAGTATTGTTCTTCTTAAGCTTTATTTTTATTTTTATTCCATTTTCTGGTGCCTCCAACATTAAATTGTACATTATTATCTGATGCACTGTGTGTGCATTCAGAGTTTGAATCCTAACCCCCTCAGACTTTCAGCAGTAAAGCCAAGCCACTGAATAACTCTAAGGCCAACTGTTCAAATCCATGCTGTGATGAGTTTTTTTTTTTCCAATAAACTTTTTTGCCCATGAAACCAATGTTTAGGTATCTCCTAACACCATTTTTTAGCACCCAGAAATATATTTACTGTTCAGTGATCTAATGTCCAGAAGATTATTGTGGACAGTAATTGACACGTTTCACTGTTTTTAGAAAATAAACCCTCAAAAGGCTCAAAACACACTACATTGGGCTGAATTATGTAAATGTATAGGTCTGTTGAAATCTGATTATGAGTCATCATCAGTGCTCTGTTCCTTTTCAGTACAGGGCAACACATCAAAATAGTGACAAATAGTAAAATGTAGTTGTGTCAGACAGAAATAAGATAAAAAAAAATACTGGAGTATTCCTTTAAGCACATCATGAAATGAATTCTTGTTAAATTGCCATTCAGAGATGACATAATGCATTCGATAATGCAATATGCTTTTCTTCCTTCACTGTTCAGGGACGTTGCAAGATTGTCATCTGGTCTTTGGGTGAAGCTTTCTGAAGTTATGATGAATGACTGGGAACGGCCTATTAGCATTTCCTTCACGTCCTTTTCTCCAGCCTTTAAAAATAGAGCAAGGTCATAATGAAAAAAAGAGGAGAAGTTTAATTTGGTCTTACCTGATAAATTATGAGAATTAGCCTGTTGGAAAAAACAGCATTTGGTGAGCCGTTTCTCAGAGGCCAGAGGAAGCAGAACAAGAGAATCTAATTGGTCTAAATAGCCATGCCATCTGAGATTACATTTTAATTTCAGGCCAGACTTGCGAGGGAGGCTCTATTACCTCAGATGTAAGTGATAAAAATGAAGCAGAAGGGTGATCAAATAAGTCAAGGAGAAGGATTTTCTTGACATAAGTGGGGTCAAGAAAATGACAGCTAGACTAGTCCTGTCTCAAAAAAAGGAATGCATCCTCCCAATGTGCTAATATGAATAATGAAGCTAATGAGGGCCAGTTAATGCAATTTTACCAAGCTAACTAGCGCTTATTAGCTTTCGTTTCTTATTAGCAATGTTAGCATTTTTTCCAGGAGAAGTATTCCTTTAGCGCAGGACTGTGTTCGCTCTGCACAGGCCTACACTTGCCAATGTGGTCAGTGAGTTCATTCTGCTATGAATGGGAGAAGCTCATGCCGGAGCAAGCCAAAGGCCAAAGCAGCAGGGCATCAGCACCGGAACAGACTTTCTGCAATGATACACTGAAAAAACATGATGGTCAAGCTACTTTCATGATGCTTTTGAACATTGAGGACTGTAGACTCTTTTTTTACAAAGTGGAAATTGATGTGAAACTCCTTGCTCCAGAATGGGCGTCATAGGAAAAACACATTTCTGATCACTATGGATGGGTGTTGTTAGGGTTTTACTGATTTTTATATTGATACTGATTCTGCTTTTCAGTACCGATACCCAATGCTACTCATTCATTTTACTATCTAGAATTTGGTGCACAAACAAAAACATCACATGAAAAGGTGTGAAGATTCAGCAGTGATTTCATGGGGTATTTATGGGGCATTGAACGAAGAAATGCCCCATAAATGCTAATATTATACACTGTAATGGATTCTGTAGGCAAATGGCTATAGGATGCCTTTGTTATATTTTTTGTGCCCCTCTTATGCTATATTATATATGATCCGCCGTAGTAAAAAATCAATACACGGGATATGTCAGATTAGATCATTATTTTAGACATTATAAAAAGGTGATTTAATAAAAGTAGCTGATCAGAATGTCATAATATGCACATAAAATGACTTACAGAATGTTAAAGTAACTGGCAGCTTAGCATATCATACCAAAACTTTAAAACATTTTCTTTTTCCCAGCTCTATTATCTACAAAAAATGAAAAAAAAAAAAAATAGCCAAGCCAGGTTTTGAGTTGAAGGTGTTTACAAGCCTCCCATAAAAGTAAAAGGATTTCACATAAAAGATTTAATTTGGGGGTCTTGTCTCATTTCCTTGAATAAAACGTAAACTTTCAGTGCCCTCAGGGTGACTATCTTTCATTGTTTTGCTCAAGATTAGACACTTCCAACCCCCTTGTTTTGGATTAAAAGTGGGCGAGAGATACAGAACAAAGCACAGCTGTACCACACAAAACTGAGTGTGCAGTGAAAGTGCTTTAAAATGCCAAGTTCAAGTTTATTTTTACATTTTTCCTCATAAATAATTAACGTGATAAAACTTTTAACATCAGCTTACTAACCCTTCACAGCTGTTTTGATGCAGCTTCAGTATTTGTTTATTTTAAATCATTTTTAAAACACCATATTTAGCTGTATACTGTACATTTCAAGCAACCTGTCCTGTGCAATGGCTTTTTTGTGTCTTCATTTTGGGATTAATTTAATGGTATAATGCTGTAGCATCAACAGTACTGGGAGTCATCAGTGTCTTCTTTAAAATCAATAGGGTTTAAGGTTCTTCATGTTGTGCGACATATCTGGTCTTAAATCATTTATATTGTAATATTGACATTTGGTGTTGAAAGACTTAACTTCACATTGTATTGCAAAATTAATATACATCAATACAAAGATAGAACCCCACCCCCCAAGATCTCTGCCATAATTTGAAGCATTAAAGGACTTGGATTGGATTGAGGGGCAAAAAAAATCTTTATAGAGAAATTTGTTCGAAAATTGTTAGATCTGATAGTGCAGATTATGAATTTTGTGGACAAATTTCGTGGATAAAAACAGTTCTGGCGGTGTAAGGCTATGTGTTGATTACATTTACCGGTAAGCTTCCCATGGTTTTGAACTAACAAGGTATGGAAATGTCTCTAAAATCCATGAAAATTTAATCAATTCACTGTTAAATGGTTTTTTTTGGATCCCCTGATGAGATAGCTTTTGGTCTTCTCGTTAAACAGGCTCCTCTGCAGTTCAGCCTTTCACAAGCTCAGATTCAATTTAAGCTCGGCGCTTCAGGGATGACATTCGTATGAATCAGCCTTTCTGACGTAACGTCCTTATCTGTACCTCTGATAAGGTTGATACCTTTGAGGGTGCACCTGAAAGAAAAACCTAAACTGTTTCCCAAAGATATGGATAGCAAGGAGGCTGGAGTTTTATTCAATGACCCTTTGATTTCAAATAAAGACACGGTGCAGGCACCAGGGGTCCATCTGAGGTCGAAGCAGTCCCCTTGCAGGCCGCGCTTTATTTAAACGAGCAAAAACAACATGCAACAATAATGTGCACACTCACATTATTTGGAAATATGATGAGCACAACTGCTTATGGGATTCAGTGCCTTCCTCTTTTATTCTCCCACTGATACAGCTGAAACTTTTATATTGTCTTTGGAAAATAACTTTTGCCAACATCAGCAGGCATTTCTTTATGAGCACGTAACTGTTCAAAAGTTTGGAATCAATGTAAAAAAAAATGTTTGCGAAGAAGTTCTAAAAATACTGAAATCCCAGAAGGGTGAGCTGACTGAGCACAGCCTTATAATATTAAAATGCTTCATTGAATGCCTTGAATAAGGTGTGCAATAACCCCAAACAAATTATATGTTTTGTTGATTTTCTATTAATTACGTTTTGTTGATTTTTTTTTTCCAATATAGTGCAATTGTACAATAAAACGTGCTAATGTAACATTAAAACCACCTGACTAACATTGTGTTGGTCCAAAACAGCTCCCACAGGTTTTCTTTAAGGTGGATAGGAGTTAGCAAGGGCACTCTGACAGGCTAGCCTCTATTCCCCATGTGCATTAGTGAGCCTTGGGTGGCCAAAGACCGGTTTAACAGTCATCCTTCCTTGGACCACTTTTGGCACTCTCTGTTTGCCTGTTTTTCCTGTTTCCAACACATCAACTTCAAGAACTGACTCTTCACTTACTGCCTAATCAATCCCACAGGTGCCACTGAAACAAGGTAATCATTGTTAATCACTGCATCTGCAAGTGGCTTTAAAAACAATCAATATATTGTTTTTTATAATCTTCATACTTTTCAAACACTTTTTAACCTAAATTATTATAAAACCAAAGAAAAGATACATTTTGGTGAATTATTATATTTGCTTTACTATATTTAACAGCTATTTCTCTGTAACAAAGCAAACTTTTGAATGGTGCTGTAGAAAAGTCATTTGCTCAAAATAAAAAAGTGACTCATACTAGACCAAGCTGGACTGCTAAGCCCTTTGCTAAAAAAAAAACAAAAGAAGAAGAAGACCTGAATTCGTCACCAGCAGACGTGCGTCATCAGAGTTTAATCAGCCCTTAAAATAGGTGTGGTGAGGAGTTACTTACTGTTGGGGTCTACGTTTTCACACAGCTCAGTCTTGGCCTCGCCGTTGGGCCGGTCGCTGGGCTTGTGGGAGAGGCGTGACGACATGGTGGCAGCCGTCACCACAGCCTTGAAGCTACGCTTGCGTTTCTGCACGTTGAGTTCCGGGTGGAAGATGATGACATAGACTTTGGGCATGTAGAGCATGCCCAGCGCCACCGACGCACTCAGGTTCATAGAGATGGTCAACGTGGTGGTCTGGATGTACAGCTGGAGAGCAATATGTAAAAAGAGAGCCACCAGTGAGGTTGACTGAGGTTAAATAAACTGTGACATACAGGCAATGTTTATCGTTTTGGCTGATGTGCTTTTATCCAGGTTTATAACATACAGTGTCCAAAACCACATATTCTAAGCTGGTGGTCTAGCGGTTAAGGCGTTTCCTCTGCAATCAGAAGGTTGTGGGTTTAAATCCCAACAGTTAGTGTCACCACTGAGGTACCCATGAACAACTGCTCCCCAGACGCCACTGGAAGCCCCCTGCTTCACTTGTGTTAAATGCAGAGAAATAATTTCACATTGTTCACACTGTGTGCTATGCTGTGGTGTGTTCATCTGACACTGAAAGGGGCCACTATACTTTAATCTTTTTAAAATGACTTAACAGCTCAACAAGCCAAGAGTATGCTAACATTCACGTTCATTACTTATTAGCTACATTAGCAAACATAACTACAGTGTAAAACTGATAAAAGGCCCCAGACATTGCCTGGATAATCATAAATTTGCTGTAATTCTGCTGCTTTAATTGTCCTCAATACTAATTCTTCAGACACTAGCTTGCACTGCTAATCACAATTAAAGCTCTGATTCACCTCTGATTCACCCCAAATATAAAAAAAGAAATGAAAGTTTTGCATATTTAAACATATTTCTTCTAAGTGAGTCCAAGCATTTCTGCATGTAGGATTCGTGCTCTTATTTTTTATAAGCAGCTCTTGAAGTCCAGCTTAAATTATTTAACTTCTGTACCATGGGCCACTGACATTATAATGTCTTTGAATGAACACCCAAATAATAAAAAAACAATCCATTAAGAACATCATTTTACTTTTATACATTCAGAACTATCCATTAAGAACATTATTGTTTGTTATGCTCTCCAATCCATATTCATAATCATTCCAGCATTTTACTTGACCTACACCATACAGCTCTGAATGACTAAGCAAAGCCTGAGTAAAGTCTGCTTTGAGCCTTGCATAGTCAGATGTGAGATGATGTTCTGAAATATGTACAAAAACCACACAATCATTAAAAAACTAAAATACCCAAAGACACAGACAGTATTCCTTATCAACATGGTCAGCTTAAGAAAAATGTGTTCTATGTGGCTTCCAGCAATGCAACACCGCACATGAATCTTTCATGAATGGTGGGCTTTCCTGATGAGGCGATCTTTACCACTCCTTCATTTACTGGATAATGTCAGAGCTGACTTGATGGGTAAGGCCAAATGGAATATCTATCACTTTTTCATGAGTCTTACTGAAGTGGTATCACCCATCACAGGATGGACTGGGCATTAAAAAAATGTGGCTAAAGGTGCGTCGCTGGGTGGCTAAAATATCACATTCTTCTGACTCTTTGATGCCACAAAATATGGTAATTCAAAACCAATTAGGTAAAAAATAATGGTCCTGCCAGTTGAGCAAATTAAGGTGATATTTTACCTTAACCCTGCCATGGAAGATGTCACATGCTGTCATGTGTTGTCATGACAGGCTGCGTTTGTTAATTTAACATTACTGGTAACTGACATGCTAGATGCTGGACACTGAAATAGCACGTGGAAAACACTGCAGTGTTGGTAAATGAATGATAATATTACACGATTATATTAATGAGCAAGCTGTCATTATTTGTGCTGTCAAGACAATTCATGGTAGCACGTATAATCTGTCATGACGTTTATGACAGTAAACATGTTAAGAGTTAATGGTGCCACAAGGTTTTTGATTTTCAAAATTTAAATTAGCATGTAACACATCCGCCCCATATTGATAGAAGTAAGTAGTACGCAAAGTGCGCACCAGTTTTCAGTCTTTACAGCGCAAATGCGTACCTAATTTGTGACTTTATACTGCGCGCAACATCCCTCCAATTATGGTGCGACACAGACCTCTGCACACCAACCCCCAACCCCCCCCCCCCAGAACCACATGTATAGCAGTCCATATATTTATGTATGCATTCATTCATACATTCATTCATTCATACAAAATTTATACAAGTAGGAATCCTTTTACATTTGCTATTTATTATTAACTAGCAGCATCCCTACATTTTTTTTATTAAATTATCCTTGCTTTGAATTCATGCTGCCATTAGCCCTCATTAAATACCTCGTATTGTTAAAGAACAGCTGAGTATTGCACAAACTGACCATTTATATTCTCCCTTGTCTTTTTACCAAATACAGACTACAAAGTGCAGATATATGGAAAGCTGCATCATACTTTCACCTGCATGCCTAAAAAATCCAAATCGCGTAGCAAACAATTCAAAGTGAAACTGCAGACGTTCTGAGACTAGCTGAAAACAAATCATCCAATGTAGGCTTCTCTCAATAGCAGGCTGCTGCATTAACAGGACATTGTCTTCACACGGAGTCTCATGATTACATGAAATGTCTAGGACCACAGCCACACCCTTGATTTGAAACCTTTTTTCATAAAGCCCTTTCTCCAGTCAGTTCCTTTTGATGTTAAAGGGTTTCTGAATAGTCATGCAGCAAAATAGCCTTTCTTATTGTACTCAATCCAGCACGAACCTGAACCCTTATTGCTTTATTCATTATATTCCATGCAGGCAGTGGGAATAGGAAATTATATTTTACTCATAAATAACCTTTGCGGTGGTGGGCTTCTCAGTGCTTAGAGCTACTGGCTAGCGAGTGGGGGTTTGTGAGTACAGTCCTGTGGATGTCCCAGGGAGAAACAACCTTGTACTGCAGGATCTGAGCCCCTTGCCCTGTGTCTGCTGCTGCTTTACCCTTTGGCAGTGCTGAGTCTCTTCAGAGGTGACTCCTGCCACCTCATTCCTCTGCCCCAGGGGCATGCTTGTAAACACAAATATATTCACGCTGCACAGTCCTTCAGCATGCGATCAGCTATTCCGGCTTGTAAATAACTGCGATTTAGAATGCCAAGACACTCGTTTCACTTGAAAAAAGAGCGAGCAAGAGAGGGAGAGATGAAAAGCAGATCCGAGCCACTTTATGTCACGCAGCCCTGGCTCTGAACTAAAAGTAATGGACACTTAATGAGCTACAGTTGAGCTGATTTTTACAGGAGATAAAAGTCATGATAAAATGACACTTCAGACCAACTGAAAAAGAGCAGGGATGTATGAGCGCAAGCCGCGTAATTCCACTTTTTGATGAAGACTTCAAATCCTTAAGTGTCATCTATCTTCAAAGAAGGTCAAAGCATAGTCAGGGCAAGTTGCAACCAACAGGAATAGGAAAAGGAAACTGATTAACCCTAGAACTCCGAGCGTTATAGGAAAATCTGATTTCAACAAATACACTGCTCACAAAAATTAAAGGAACACTTTAAAGAAACACATTAGATACATTAGATCTCAATATGAAGATGGATATCTATACAAATAACGACAGGGCAATGTCTTAGGAACAAAAGGATGCCAAGTCTTTTAATGGAAATAAAAGT
>JBBJLR010000139.1:6850764-6864186 GCA_037577145.1 Brachypetersius gabonensis | reverse complement strand
TATGCTAACAGGTTATCTCTTGATGATGAAATGTTTAAAAATCTCATTTTTAATTAATGCAAATATCAAATTTAACTAACAGTTGCAACAATGTAACATTTTTTAAACATTTTTTAGATATAACTGGGTTTCCTCCTGTGACAGAGGACTAGCAGATAGCATGTTGCATGAGGGAGTTTACAAATCCCCTTTACAAAACCAATGAGACTGACAAAATCACAGAAAGTACGAGACATGGATCTAACTGCACTAAAACACTCGAGAAACAACGACAGGGGGACAAGGGCCACAAAGGAGCAGACAATGTTCAGAAGAGGGTGAGACACAGACAAGGGAGTATAAATACAGGGGAACATAAACGAGGAACATCTGACAGCAGTCAGAGGTTACAGATAAGGTTATGGGCACAACACAAGGGTGGAGTAAAGGCTTAAACACAAAAACATAAAAAATAACCAGTGACATGAGGGAGAATGAGAAAAAAGTGGCAATAGCAACACAGCAGGTTTCTGCAGACCTTCTAACACATATTCCACATGCCAAATACTGTACTACAGATTGGTCTGTAACTGTTAAGGTCATCAGTTGTTATATTTTATTCTAATTAGGATCTCTTTAGTTTAGCTGTGTAGTGAATCATGCAGTTCCATCCTGAATGAAATATACAGGTTTAAATTAGTCAGAAGATTGAAAAGAGCAAATGCCAACTGCAAGTATGTTATTACTTATTTTATTTTTACATTTAAACAAGTTTTAAATTGGTGAGACATTAAATGCCAGCTAACACTGCAATATACACTGATGTATATTAAAACAACATGCTAACATTGTGTAGGGGCCAAAAAATTACCCAGCAAGGCTTGGACTCCACAAGACCTCTGAAAGTATGCCGTGGTCTCTGGCACCAAGACATTCTTTAAGACATTTTGCATCATGGTGTGAATGAAAATCAGGCTGAGCAACCTTCTTCCATCAATCCATGGACCGGTTCTGATGCTCACATGCCCATTGTAGGACCTTTCAGTGGTGGATAAGGGTTAGAATGGGCACTCTGATTGGTCTGCAACTATAGCAGCCACATTCACAACCAACTGTGATGCAACAGTGATCTTTTCTAGCCACTGTGAACCGTTTCAGCAATTAGGTCCACAGTAGCTCTTCGGTGGGATCGAATAAGATGGGCTAGCCTTCACTACACACAAACATCAAGGAGCTCTGGGCACCCATGACCCTGCCGCTGGTTCACTAGTGGCCCTTCCTTGGACCACTTTAGATACTAACTAACTGGGAACAGCCCACAAGACCTGTCGTTTTGGAGATGCTCTGACCTAGTCATCTAGCCATCACATTCTGGCCCTTAGTCAAAGTCACTCAGATCTTTACACTCGCTCATTTTTCCTGCTTCCAACACATCAACTTCAAGAACTGACTGCTCACCTACAATCTAATAAATCCCACCCCTTGACAGGTACCACTATAACAAGATAATCAATGTTATTTGCTTCACCTGTCAGTGGTATTAATGCTGATTGGTATTAAGTCACATTTTTTCATATGGCACATTTGTCACGTGTCGGCTGAAGAGCTGCTCAATAAAAGCTATTTGAAACAGAACTAGAATAAAATACAAATAACACAAATATTAAATAAAAAAAGAAATAAAAGGCAGCAAAAGACACAATTAACAAGATGGGATAAACCAGAAGGCTTAGTAAAAGTGTAAATTACTGGGAGAACATTTTTTAAAAGTGGATTTAAAAATGGAATCATTCACATATTCATTCACACGAACATCCGGACGTTATTTTGTCAACATTTGTTATTTTTTGGTGGTGGGGGGCCACAGAGATATTGACTTAGCCTTGTTCATTGACCTTCTCTTTTGTAAATTGATAAAAACTTTCTAAAATTCTTATAGAATTCCAATATTTTCAAGTTTTCAAAATGATACATGCTGACATATACATAAAACAGTCATTCCTGAACTCTGAAACTGAAAAGGTGCAATATAGAGTCTTGAGGCACACCATGTTGAACATCTCTACTCAGCATAACAGTGTCAATGACAGGTGAGCCAATCATTTTTCCTAACCAAAGGAAGTGCTTATACATGAGATATTCCTGATGCTTATTGTAAATACAATTAATTTCTGGAGGAAAATTAATTTAAGTGTCAGTTTGTGACACAGTTCCAGCTTTTCTTTGATGTTTTAGAATCTACTGGAGGGAATGCAGAGTGTACTGAACCACATTTACTGCATTGCTACAATTGTATCATTGCGATGATGGTGAACATTACTATTATTATTATTTTAATTCATTTGTGACAAAGATTTTGCTGTGGCCTACTTTTGTGGCTGCTGGGTTTTGCCCAGGGTGCAAGAGTTCTGACAGTGATGTCTGAGCTCTGGTAGACCTTGGAGATAATTCCCCATTAGCTCCTGTGAAAGCAAGACTTGCACACCAATTAGAAGAGAGGAAAATCACCATTGGGCCAATGTCAGGAGGTCATGGCTGTGGTTAAATGAAGCCCATGGGCAGGGATCAGGAGTCAAAGCCAGGATGAGAGTGACTTGATGTTGAGTCATAGTCACAGTGGGGAGAAAGTAAGGTAAAAAGCATTATTAGTACGACAGAGAAATATAATATTTACTTATATAGGGCTACAATGCTGTAAATGAAAGGAAAGCTTTTCAAGGCCAACTAGAATATGTGGCGAGACCGAAAGTCTAGACTGAGTCTCAATCCAAATACCAAAGATTTCAACACAAGTCTAGACTAGACTGCACATCATCATAGAAATGATTTTTAATAAGAGATGCACAATGATATCAGAATCGTTTGATTATGAGGCAAAATAGTAAATGCTTAGATATAACTGAAACTTGATGACATTTACTCCAAACAAATTTATTTAATGACTTTTTGATCATTTTTGTACATTTTGAAATTAGATCATGCTGCTTTACTGCACTAATATCTTTACATTTCGTTTGTTTTACAACATTTGTAACCTTTGTACATTTGTAAATATATTTCTCTGTGATCCTAATCCTTTTCTCTTATCACTGTGGCTAGGAGAATCTCAGCCTCTACTCTCATCTTCATCTTGGCCTTGTCCAGAACTATCTCATCCTTACCCTTGGGCTCAATTTAACCACATCCATGATCTCCCAAAATCAGGCCAATGGTGTTATTTCCTCTCTTCTAATCGGTGTGCAAGTGTCTTGATTTCACAGGAACTAACTCAAAGAATCTCCAAGGTCTACCTGAGCTAAAAACCCAATGTCAGAACCTTTGCAGTGGAACTGCCCCAAAAGTAGGCCACTTCAAGGGAAAAGAGAGGAAAGAATGAAGAGCAGATGCATGGAATGAGAAAGAGAGAACAACAGATCAATCCAGTGCTCCCCAGTTCTTTCCCATTCTTCTTGATGTTCCCAGTGAGATTGTCAGAATTCCAGAAAGTCAGGCATTGTATCTATGATTATTTCGTGTTATGTAGGCTTTCGAGGCACCTTCTGATGTGTGTCATGTAGGACAGCATGTATTGCACTTGGACCCATACATACACGCAAAAAACAAGAGGAAATATGACGAGGTCAAGCAGAAGCCCACTGCTCTGGATTAATGACTGTAGAAATGCTAAGTACCTGCTTCATATGCAGTACACACACCTGGCAGGTTTCCAGAATGTTTGGACATTCAAGCTGAACAATGAGGCTTTTGAAAATGGCTCAAACCCAGCATGTTTCATGTGTGACTGCACTAATGAAAGAAGCGCATAGCCGATGAATGTGGGTCACACTTCCACAAAGGCACTCTCTAAGGTCCCCCCACAAACTTTCAGTGAACGACAGTGACTTGATGTACACAGAACAAAAACAAGAAAAAAGAGAATTTTTATTAGCTTTTTGAGCTTCACCAGTGGAACCAGCGAGGGCATCCAAAAAAGCATTCAGCTGTAAGCAAACACTTAGAGTAAAACATCTAAAATTAATTTATTTCAAAAAAAGTTCAGATCTTTGTTGCAGCAGCAGGACCTCGACCATTATCAAACATTCATGGTTTCTTCCTCTTTCCTGCTGCTGCTGGGGAATTCAGTCAAAAGCGATGCCAAAGAACAAATTCTGGACCTTGTTTATTGACCTTCTCTAATGTAAAACTGTTAAAAACTTTCTAAAATTCATATGAAGCTCCCTTATTTTCATATTTCCAAGATTATAATATTTGACTCCTGTAATCTGAAACTAAAAAGGTAGAATATAGAGCCTTGAGGCACACCACATAAAACATCTATAAGCTAATCATATTCCCTAACCAAAGGAAATGCTTGTACATAAGATATTCCGTATGCTTACTGTAAGTACAATTAATTTTTCATGAACTGATGGGAAAAGAGAGGTTAAGTGTCAGTTTGTGACACAGTTACAGCTTTGCTTTGATGTTTAGAACCTACTGGAGGGAATGTAGAAAGTACTGTTACAGTACTGGCACTTACTATCCAGGGCAAACTCGCTAAAGGGTGTCTTAAGCTTAAAAAGTGTGAAAACTACTTCTTCACATCAAGGCATAGGTGCTTTATATGTACTGCTCTGTCTTGTGTGTGTGTGTGTGTGTGTGTGTGTGTGTGTGTGTGTGTGTGTGTGTGTGTGTGTACAGATCTTAAATTTAAGACCCCATCTTTCACATGCCAATGTCCGTTGAACCAAAGTTCACGCTACTGCTGAAGATACATCGAGCTGGAGACACATCGAGCAGATAACTCCCTCATTGTCAGCTGTCTGTCATTTATAAACCATGTCAAGCATGTGGCACTCATGGGAACCCGAGGCAGGTATTATGTCATATTAATGTCTGCTGGAACTGTCCCTTCCCTTTGCAGAGCCCTGATATTTCCGACTACCCACGAGGGAAGAACATATGTGGAACTCTGCATGCATACATTTACACCAGGGCAGCTGTCATCCACTCCAGCTTAGCAGAGGAATCTCTCTCTGAGGTATCACATCTGTGTTTTCTGTGAAATGGCCTATATTGCTTTTCAGCTTAAGCATTTCCCAGCAGGTTGTTTGTTTCTGAATTAGACATGAATTAGAATTTACAGCCATCACACCGCAGCAACTTTAGTTCATTCTAAGCTGTGAAGAAAAGAAATACATCCCCAGCAATATTTGTATCCCAGTGCTTTGGGTGACCCTCATCAGGTTTTTAAGATCTGTATAATTTTTTCAATTAAATTAATGTTTGAATATATTTGTTTTTTTTGATGATGGTAGATCTGCTGTAAAGTGTTTTAATTATAGAATATTAATTGGTGCAATCATAGTATAGGCCCTTTACTAGTTGTTTATGTTTACCTATTGTTTGAATTAGTTCTTAAAGAGTTATGTTTTGTGAGTTTAAATTAAAACACTATATTAGAATTAGGTTGAATTAGAATTAAAAATAAATCAACACTATATAGCTTGTTCACAAATTGCAGAAAAGCAAATATCCTGACACTGTGATGTTTTTGCTGTTTTAATTCACCATTGGTGCTGTCCATGGTGCTCAAGTCTATATAATGGTCCTTGGTGCTTAGTGGACATGAGTATATGGATACAGCTGTCACAGCTTCCATTGAAGCATTCTATTGAGGATAGTAGATTTGTTTCCTTGCTTATTTATTTTGCTGCTTGCTTTAAGTCATGCTACAAATGTGGGTCTGTGGTTAGTTACTTTGCATGCCACTCAAATGGATTTTTTTTTTTGTCAAATTAGGCTTTTCTTGAGCGAGTTAAAATTCACACAACATCAAACGTGCACAATTATTTGCACTTGTCAATAGTCACTCAAGTTGGATCACCAACCCTCTCAAAATGCATGCAAGATTCGGGTGACTTTTGACTTTTAGTTGTGATTAGCCTCATAGGCTTCAGCACTCAACTACAGGAGCAAAATGTGAACACCAAACACATTTTGTATGCGTGGAAAAATATTTTCCTTTTAAACTGACAAAATTCAACAGACTTTGAAGAAGTCTGTTTGAGAAAATAGACGTTTATTAACCTTCAGCACATTATTTTTTATTTTTTAACATACTCATTTTCTCTCATCGCCTCACCTCTGACGCCTCTGAACACAGCCGTGGGTCACAGTTTCCGTTTCTTTCCCCTGTTGCTATTTGTTTTATTAGTATATGTCCTGGACAGCTACACTAACCTTATTACACTAGGTAATGTAAAACCCTCCCAGGTGTCAAAGAGAGCATCTATAAATACCCTGTCTGCTGGGTTCTATGCTGAAGATAATTTACCATTTAAAGCCTAGGCCCTCACAACAACATCCCCAGCCAACTCCGTGATTAATGGCATGGTCAAATATAGCCAGGCTATTAGTCTCATGTAAAAAAGGGGCCCAAGCACAAGGTGTCATGGGGAATAGAGTCATGGAGGGAAGGAGCATAGGTGAGAGGGAGGGAGGAAGGGAAGGTTAATAAATTAATACTGTACTCTGATCAGAGAGAGAAAGGATTGCCAGCTGCATCCCATACCATCAGGTCATGTTCTCGCCTTCCACTGCAGTATCACTACGTGGCAGGTGTTCCATATCGAAAGGGCTCCAAGGTCACGGTGAGGAATGAGCAGGGGAAACATGGTGGTAAGTAAATCAAAGAAAACCTGTTTGGCTTCACATCCCGTGTGAATTCATAGGGCAATAAAAAGTCTTATTCAGGGCCATAAATATTCGGACTTTGGCAAAGTAACTGTTATAGCATATTAAATCAAATTTGGGCAGCTGGTGGCCTGGTGGTTAGGGGGCTACCCCTGCGATCAGAAGGTTGTGGGTTCAAATTCCAGGACTTCCACCAGCACCACTGAGGTACCCTTGAGCAAGGTACCATC
This sequence comes from Brachypetersius gabonensis, assembly GCA_037577145.1. Lineage (NCBI taxonomy): Eukaryota > Metazoa > Chordata > Actinopteri > Characiformes > Alestidae > Brachypetersius > Brachypetersius gabonensis. The sequence continues at coordinate 6,857,302 of JBBJLR010000139.1, read as the reverse complement.
CCACACATTGCTCCCTGTGTGTCATTGTTGCCTGCCCTTCTGTCTCACTTAGATGAAAGAGTTAAAAGCAGAGGACTCAAGCAATTTCCTCCAGCATCAATATAGCATGTGAAACATATGAGATAGACATGCTTCAATTTAAGGCTATTTACATCCAAATCAGGATGAATTCTATACTCAGATTTGACCAAATCATTTGAAACTGGACAGTGTTTACATACTGCCAAAGCCTCCAAGAGTCAATTGCCAGACCTTAATCCAGTCTAGCGTGCATTTCCTGCTAAAGGTATGTACAGAATGACTGAAGATAAGCTGCAGTGAAGGCCTGACAGAGCCTCACCAGATAAGTCTTAACACATATCATGTTAAGTATAATTATGCTAGTTTGTCCAGTTCCATTTCAGCCCATTAAAACTGGAGGGGCTATATATGTCATGTAAATACTTGAATTCCAGTGGCCCTTTGATCTTAGAATCATTATTTCATAGCAACAACTCCATTGTTCTGAGGGCAGCTAAAATAATGAGGACTTACTTTTTTGACATGCAAACCTTTACAAACTCAACTGTATGCGTCAATGGAAATCCTTTTAAATAAAAGTCAAGCAACATAACTAGTGTTGCTAATGTGAACATTTGGATATTAGTATGGAAAGGGAAGTACAGATAGTAAAAAAAAAATCCTAAATATAGCTTTGAAGATTTAAATAAATGTTTAAATAAAATGTTTAGATTACATTTTTATATTTTTTAAAAAACATACGTCCCTACATTTGCATAGCAAATATGTTTTAATAAAACATTTGTCCTGGAATCCCACTGTCCTGGAACCCCACTGGTCTGGACATGTTTGTGTTTTTCTTGCTCTTCAGCTCAAGAGAGGCTTTGTAATTGGCTGTTGAGCTGGACCAGACTTGTTTGGAGTATGGCAAACTCTAAAATGTGCACAGCATAAATGGCCAGGGCCAGTGATATGAGGTATTGCAGTAGAGTAATTGTAAAAACCTTTATTTGCTGTAGGACCTCTGCATAATGTAGAAATCTTCATACCTACAGATCTCAAGAACCCTCTATAAATAGGCTGTTGAGGAAACCAACCGTGGTTCTTCAGTGGCATCACTACAGAGAACCCCGGCAGGCACATTTACTTTTAAGAGTGTGTGTGTTGTTCAGAACAGTCACTGGCCATTTTTGTTATCTGTAGCAATGCTTTATTTTGCTTTATTTTGGCCTTGGGTGGCTTCTCACGTTTGTGGAGTATTATGAGTCGTCAGAATGTATCTACTGTAAACCAAGAACTGTTTCTTTCAATTATATGCTTCAGAACCACAGGTGCAAGCTTCCTTCTACCATTGAAATCTCTTCCTCATTACACATTCATGTACTCGTGCCTTAAAGCCACTGTGCATTAAATCACCAAATACCTGGGAGCCTCACAAACAGAAGCCGTGCATCAGTATTCCTCTGTAGTTTTAAATCCGTTTCCTACTACAGAGGAAGCTATAAGTGTGGACAATCTAATAAAACACACTCTTCAAACCTTGCTGTGCTTTAAGACTAGGTTCAATTCCCTGAGCTGTGTTCCGCATCAGCCATGTACATTCATTTCATTAAAGCAAGCCGGGCTCACCCAGCCTTTTCCTGTCAATAATCTCTTTTAAAATGCAGTGTTGCATTCAACATGGCCTTACTTGAATACAGTTCCTTCACCAGTAGTAGCACCAGGCCTGAACAATTACACATATTTTAAAGCAGGTTTAGGTGGAGAAGCAAATAACATGGAGCTTATGAAATGAAGGCAGATGAGTTAGACCTCACAGAAGCATCTCAACACCCAATATCAACAAGCACTTACAGGCTATCTGGCATGCAGTGTTCGTGCCTCAAATCTCAAAACAGACGGGTTTTGTCTAAAACAACAGGTAAAAATAATAAATATTTTGAATTAGACTATATATTTTTCAGAGAAACACCAAACAAACCTCAGCACGATGTCTGACAACATCAACCCAAACTGGAGAAACGTTGAAATAAGGAGTTGTTCTGCCATATAATGACAAGTCATCCCTTGTTGCACTTCTGGTACGGTTAAGGGTTAAGGACATTGTTGTATCTTTAGTGGTACGCTTACACTGTTTATACTTTAATGAACGCAACTGTACCTTAATTTTAGTAGCGAATGGGTGCTCTTTGAAAATGTAAAGCTACAGCCAATCTGTTGCCCAGGTATTAATTGGATTAATTCTACAGCAAGGACACTGATATTACAGCAGCATAGCACAAGTAGTAGTAGCCTAGGTGAATGATGGATCATTTGTATATCAACAAACCAGAAAAAAAACCTCTCTTCATACTTGAGAATCAATCAGGCTATTTTAGATTGTTTAGATTTATTTTTTATTGTCTTTACGCCTGTTTTGTGCATCATTCAAGAAGCCAAGCTGAAATGCTCCTTATAACTATAACATGGTATGTGTGCCTGATTCAATGATTTTCATGATTTTGAATTTACGACTTTTGTAAATTCCAACTTTTGAAGGAGGCCGATCAGCACGGAACTTATTTGCTGAAATGTGAACTTATCACATTTAAAAGTACAATAAAAATAAACATCACATTTAATGCCAAGGGACATTGGTATTTAATACCAACAAAAATGAATTGGTACCTAAACCCACAAAAAAATGAGAAAACATAGAATATGGGACCTATCCAACATGTACAGTATGTACTAGGCATTATTTATAATTACTATGTGTTTATCAAATACTGTGTATTTACTTTGCTGTAAATGATGTTTATGTTTTTTACTGAGACAATAGTTGCTGAAGAGAAGGAGTCCATAACCCCACCATAGGCAAGCAGACTTGTTTTGTTTTGTCACACACAGCTGTCTGACCCTATTACTATGGCTCACACCCCGCTGTAAAAGCTACATGCTGAACAGATGCTAGAAGAAAGTCAGCAGACTGCAAAGAAATGGTGGTGTGACTTCAAAGGGACCAAACAGTGGCTTCACTCAGGCGGCTAGTTTTCAGCTTCAGAAAATAAGGCCAGGTGGCAGCGTTGCTGTTTTGGTCTCGTCTTGCACGTTATTCCTGTATGGAAGAATTCATATGCTTCCATATAATTACTTTGCAGCTATTTTCATGTGGCTCTAATTACAGTATAGATTTAGCTCCAGTGTTCAGAGTGCATGGACCCCTTACATGCCATGAACACAACATGCCTCCATCATAAAATCAGTGTGTTTGTGCCTGTTCACTAGAGCAATAAGCCACAAATGACTGTGTGTTACAGTGATTATATTCATTTTACCACTTTGTAATAAGAGGAAGTTTTCCACACTTGCTCCAGTAAAAGACTCTACTTTTCTGGAACAGGCTTTACACTGGATGTTTGAACCTAGCTGTGAAGATTCAATTGCATTCAGCCACAAGGGCTCACAAGTCTATCTATTTATCGGTCTGTCTGTCTGTCAACTCCGTCCATCGGTCTGTCTGTCTGTCGACTCCGTCCATCGGTCTGTCTGTCTGTCAACTCCGTCCATCGACTCCATCCATCCATCCATCCATCCATCTCTGTCATTATCTCTATCATATAAGACTCTCGTTCTTTACCTATTATTCATATGACTATGTGTTGTTGGACAAGCTACAGAGAGGCAAGCAATCAATCAGCAAAGTAAATCAACAACATAAAAAGTGACACACTGCGAAGAAAGGGATTTGTAACACTGGTTCCTTTAAATCATGATTTCTCTGCTAACATCTACACAGCTAACCATGACTAAAGCAACTGCCTGCTTTTCTACAGTCGACTGCTTTCGTTTCACCAAGAAAGAGGCACCAGCAATTACAGCTCATGATAGCTGGACCGATACGACAATGAACACCCAAAATTTACTTTAACATTTGATCAGCTTGTCCCATACATGGTGCTTTTAGTTTCTCCATTACAGATCAGGGGGTGAGATTCTGTCTTAACTTGATTTGACACATGCTGCACCGATGGTTCCAGAATCAAGCTGAAGTCATTATTTTTATGCTGCTGAGACATGGCTAGCTTTGGCAAGTGCAAAATCTCCTGTGCTTTTGTGTATGTCTGACTCACCCTCTCAGAAACACACACACTCACACACACAGGCACAGTGTGTCTTTACAGCCCCTGCAGCCATGCCGGTGTGAAAGCAGCTTAACATCATTTGTATTCAGCGCCATGCTAGCCAGGTAAGGAATGACAAGCAGCGCAGACCAGGGTGTCACAATTCCACTCAGCTGGGGCACCTCGCCGACGAAAGGCCTCTACACGCACATGCACACACACACACACATACACACCCGCTCTCGGCAACAGATGAGCCTACTCCCATCTAATGAGCCTGGCCCTCGTCTCCTAGCACTATATATCACCTTTACTTCTTCCAGCTCCATGCTAGCTGCAGGTTATACGTCTAGTAGCCAGCTGACATTCTGCAGTAATGCCTCCTAAAAGCATGTAGTCAGCACATTTTAGTTCTTTTTTAGTTGCTCATCCAAGGTTTGGGACACCTAGCTTCAAATGGTTTTAATTACAGCTTATACAGATTAACTGTGGAATAAACATGTTCATACCAGCAACTGCTAAACATGCAAACTCCCTTCCTTTGTTAAGTCAGCTATTCCACACAATTTTAGCTGGCGGTCTTACTCTGCCACTGCTTGTACATTAATGGTACCTTACTAAATTCGTATAATCTAAATGAAGAGCAAAAAGTGACATTCTAGACATAGTGCTTGGCAAAACTGTCTCCTCACAGCAAGCAGGGCTGGAAGTTTCCTTTCTTTGTGGAGTTTGCATGTTCTTTTTGTTTCTTCATGAGTTTCAGGGATTTGTTTCTGCCAGGGATTCCGGTTTCCTCCCACAGTTTAGACATATGTACATCAGTGGAATTAGGGATGCTGAATTATGGCCAAACATGAAAAGAATCCATTGTTGTGTTTTGTACTGGCCACGCAAAAAAATGGAGATACAAATAATAACTGGGAACCCGACAAAGTGCAAGCTCTTCTGAAAATAAAGATCAGTAGGTGTTTTCTAACAAATGTATCTTTAATGCTGTGAGAAACGTGAACAACACTAACAAGTTACCCGGGTTAGGTTTTTATCACACGGTTGAAGAATGCCAAGAAGAAATGTAAAAACTCGAACAAGACTATGAATAATAAAGACTACAATAACAAAAGCTGCTCTGACAGAAAAAAAAACTTTCTGTGGCTCAATGGACTTTTGGGAGTTTTGGGACAATGACCTGCAATAAACTATGGGGAGGAAATTGCGCTGCTGACAAGTTAGCAACACAGCTACTGGACTGAGTGCTGCAAATTTCATGCCATCACACTACGGTTTAGGTACAGCACAGTTCTTTTACACCAATGGAGAAGTGCCTTTATTCAATGTTTGTTTGCTTGTGCATCTAGCCTGGCATCTTGTACACGGTATTTCTTTGCCTTGGTTAAGGACAAGAACATTAGGTAATGAATGTTTTCTTTGATTTTAATATATTAAGGACAAGGTTTTACTTTGGGAACAATTATATAACAGAGACCATTATAGATGATTAATAATTATAGCACCATTAATGATGGTGCTTGTTTAAAAATAAAATAAGAGTTTTATGGTGTCAGCACTAATAAGCACAGCACTAATAAGCACAAGTTTAAACCTCCTGTAGATTTATAACATGTCCTTTAGCAATTATTTGGCCAACAAAAAGGTCAACAAACTTTTAGACCATAAATGTCAAGAAAGGTGTCGTTTGGTATCGCCTGCTTTTCTACAGTTGACTGCTTTCATTTCACAAAGGAAGAAGCACCTTGCATTTCACATTAAATGTCTTTCTCTTCCAAATTCATCCTTTTGGAGATACAAACTTTTGATCCTATGGTAATAATAGGAGGACCATTATTGTCTTTATCTTAATGATTGAAATAATTACATACACATAGCTTGTCACAAAAAGCAATCTGTTAGATCTTCATCTGGCATCACAGCCTACAGGTAGCACTGAGAAATCAGTTGTTTACTTTGCCAGCCCTATTTTTTAATTAATTGTTTTTTTGGTCCACCTATTTGTGAGAGGACAAACAGACACAACCCCCTACCATGCAGATAATGAGCAAATGTCCTTATGGTAATGAAATGGAAAAGGCAATGTGACGTGTGGGGTTGAGTGGGAGGATACTGATACCTTTAACTGAACCATTAATGCCATTCTGCCCTTCCAGCCTAAGAGAATGCCATGCTTTCCCATAGCCAAAAATAATTTTTCATTTCGTTTGAAAGGTATGAAAAATGGATGATCGTTTAGAGGTACAAATGCTAGAGGCTGGATTGCCTACTACTAGCATACAGGTATTACAAAACAGAGCCATTACAGAAACATCAGCCAGCAAATGACTTTGAAATGGAGCTGAAAGTGATACATATGCAAGGTTACTCGCCTTAGAGGGAATGACGGCGAGGGGATATTCACACAGGGGTTCTGTGTGATATATATA
>JBBJLR010000139.1:6838060-6849778 GCA_037577145.1 Brachypetersius gabonensis | reverse complement strand
TATATATTCTCAGCTTAGTTGTCACTTGACCCTACAGGTGATCATAAAGTCATGCTCAGGAGTGTTAACATTCTCTTTAAAAGGGAGCTATTAGCACTGCATTAAAACCCACACCAGCAGCATCTCACACATGCTTGCATGTTTAGTTTCAAATTCCATGCCTGCAAAGAAATATATGTATATAATTAATTCCACACACTTAATATGGTTATGGTTATTAATTATATGATAAGATTACATGTTACTTTCTTCACAAGAGGGAACTATTAATACTGCATTTAAACCCAAACCATCAAGATGTCATGAATGATTGTATGTTTAGTTACAAATTCAAAAATAGATGCTATAAATTCCATGTGCTTTAATAATAATTAGAATGGTTACTAATTATATAATTGCAAATATATGACAGTGGCAACCCTTATAAAATGACATATTTGCTGGAATCTGAACCTGACCAACAGAGAAAATCCACAATCTACAACAACCTCATAGAGGGCAAAAGCCTTTGACTGCTTGTTTGAAAAAGAAAAATAAACAGAAAGTAAACTCAAAAGCGGTCTTGTTTTATAAGCAACCAAACTTTAGTAACAACAAGAGTTTTACCTTTTCTGCAGACTGAGCTGTTCCGAAGAATATAGGAATGAAGGCCAGCCACACGATGCAGGTGGTGTACATGGTGAAGCCAATGGGTTTGGCCTCGTTGAAGTTCTCAGGAACTCCTCGTGTCTTGATGGCATAAATCGTACATGTTACCATCAGTAGAATACTGTATCCCAACGAACAAATGATCTGTAGGTCTGTGATGTCACACTTGAGCACCCCCCTAGCTTTTTCTGGGTTAATGGTCTTCTGTTCATCATAGTCAATGATGGTGTTAGGTGGGTCCACCCCAAACCATATGAAGACCCCTAGAAGCTGCACAGAAATGAGGCTTGATGTTATGGCTAACTGTGAAGTGGGACTGATCAGTCTGGGTGGGGTCACCGACTTCTTGCCCTCCTCAAAAATGCGGTAAATTCGATTGGTCTTGGTTAGCAAGGCAGCATAGCTGATGCACATGCCCAACCCGAGGAAGATGCGCCTGAAGGAGCACACGGCTACATCGGGCTTGGCGATCATGACGAAGGTGATGATGTAGCAGAGGAAGATTCCGGTCAGCAGGACGTAGCTGAGCTCTCTGCCTGAAGCTCTGACGATGGGCGTGTCATTGTAGCGTATAAACGTAGCCATGACAAAGATGGTGGCGATGATGCCCAGCATGGCCAGGAAGACAGGAATCACGGCCCACGGTGAGTGCCACTCCAGCTTGACAATGGGAATAGGCTGACAGGCGGTACGGTTTGGGTTAGGTCGCATGTTGTAAGCACATAGCTTGCAGGTGGTCTCGTCGTACTGGTACTGGTAGCCATCACAGGGTTCGCAGTGCCAGCAGCATGGCATGCCCTTCACCGTCTTCTTCCGCTGGCCCGTCTTGCAGGGCTGGCTGCAGACTGAGCTAGGTATTTCCACTTCACCATTGGGCCACTGCATGTCCTCAATCTGTAACAGATATGGAGAAAACAAGCATTTGGTACTGTTCCTTTATAGCTTCAGGTAACACGCTACATTAAGATGTTTTTCTCTACTTCTGTAAATGTATGTTTCACAGTAAAAATTATTTTTTTATGACAACGGGGATTTGAATTAGTTTTGAATTCACCTGAAGATGTAGTACAGTAAGTGCTGTTCCTGGAGCTGTTTTAATAATGGAGCAGCAGAGTATGTGCATTTTTTAAGACCTAAGACATAACCATATGCTGATATTTGGATGGTGCCGGTGACCCTTCACCATGTAGTCAGTGTGTAAATGTAGCATTTATCGCAGTACATGGCAAGGCGATTTTATTATGCAATATCGATGGATGGTAATGGCACAGATGTCATTTAATGCTTTTCATGTTTTCAACAAACTCTTTTTATATTTACCATTATAAATAAATAATAGAATATAAATAGAATATATAATATAATTAAGGATTTCAGTAATAAAAAGGCTACAATACAAGCTGTTTACACAAGATAAATATGTAAATATATATAAATATATATTAAATATATATTACAGAATCAGTTCAAGTCTTTAGATTACATGAATTTAAAATGATTTTTTTTTTCATGGAAATCACATACTAAATAATGTACTATTGAAAGGCTCATCATCTTTTGTCAAAATGGTAAGATGTTTCACCTCCTTTTGAAAACTACGCAGAAGATGATTACCCACCTGAGCCTTCTTACCATGATCCACCAATTAGAGCCCCCAGGCAAGTCTCTTAACACTACATTCCCCTGCACTTGTAGCGTGATTAAACTGTAAGTTGCTCTGGATAAGAGCATATGTCTAAATGACAATTCCAAAGCCACATGCAAGCATATTACAAAAAATGAAGCATTTGCTGTCATTAAAGCAGAGGCACTATGGGCATGATGTATTTTAATTCCATTACATTTTTCAGTTAATCTGAAACTTTAGGACACTTAAACCATCTCAAAAGAATTAAAAAGTAATATATAAAATGCAAAGAAATATGTGAATCCCACAGAGGAATGTCTTATTATCCACTGTTTCAACAGTAAAATAAAATACAACATTAAGTTTATGTATTGTATTATATTATTTAGGAAGCTGCAATAAAATGAGGTCTCTCAGATCATATGACGATTATTGTTTCTGAAACACTGTCAGCATAACTAAGTTAATTTAAATACATAAATGTCACATGTAATTATATAGCATCACCGTTAATTACATGTAATAATTCATACGTGTATTAATAACTAATGACCAAAACAACAACGGCAGCTCTGGATGTTTATGAGACAAACTTCTCATGCAGTGTTTATGCTCTCAGCCCCCAACTTTGCTGTCTGTGTTGGCCGTTTTCTTTACAGCTCTGATTGCAAAGTGATTTAGAAATCTTTTCTGTAGTCCTTTGAAGCAGCAATCTCCATGGAGACAGTGCTGATTCTAATGAAAATGCACAACAAGGGGGTGGCAAGAGAAATCAAATGTCTCTCTGTTTAAAAAGCCTGTTATAGGGAGAAGTAATTAGACTGTATTACGTCATGTGGAACCACTGCAAGGTGTTTTCAGTTCATTAGCTGAATGGAACCACTGATTTGCCGATAATAGACCGGTCTGCCTCAGTCCTATTAGCAAAACAAAATAGGATTAACCATGCTACCACTGATGGTTGTCACTTTTATCATAAGAAATGACAGTTATATTAATAAACACATAATGTTAAACAATAATAATGTTCATTATGTATATACAGTAAACCACCAACATTCTCGGGGTTACGTTCCAAGAGCACCATGTATAATGAACAAATGCCTAAAAATGCCCTTTTTGTACTGTAAGTATATGCTCCCAAAACACTTTAGTTTAATCTTAAACTCATTATTATATACATTATTCTTCAAAAAGGTAAATCCGTACACTGAACTGCTGTCCCCCGCAGTGCTAGAATGTAAAAATGCTAGAATGTATATATATATATATATATAAAATATGCATAAATCACTTTGAACCAGTGAAGAAACAGCGGCAGATGATTCCAAATGATCAGGCGGTGATCAGTATACTGGTGGTGCTGAATGCTGAGTGGTCCTTTATGCAGGCTACTTGTATTTTTTTGCCAATTTACAACCCGTCCCTGTAAAACATTTGTTCCTACTTTACATCATATCAAAATCAAAATATGTGAATGTAAATAATTGTTGACATTTTATTCATCCATTTAGACTCCTAAAATTTACAGGATTAAAAGACGCTTCTGCAACCAGTCAAAGGCATTCGATCAATACCTGAATCAATATGAAGAATGTGCCTAAATTCAAACCCACAGTGTCCAGGCGGCTGGAACAGAGGCCAGGCAGTGGTAATTAAGGCCCTAGAAAGACACTATTAGCCACTGCTATTGTCAGACACTGTTTGTTATGGGTGATGGAGAGTTTTCAGCCTCTCCTTGGCAACAGTGTGAATGGTAGAGTGACACCTGGAGAGTGCTGAAAAGAAAAGCCGTATCAAATGGGCTGACACTCAGCAGGGCTGCCTGATTGGACATGGCCAGGCATTCCAGCAAGAGAACAAAAGGAAAAAACCTCAGCGCACTTTTCTAATCTAGCCACAGACACCCATCTGCACTCAGAGAAGAGACAGAGAAACACAAGGGACTTTTTTAAAAATCTGCTGGATCTTACTTGTTGTAAGGTCCTCTTTGTGTGCGAAATGTCCTTTCTGCTTCCACTCCATTCTCTAAGCTCTCCTTCTCTTTCCCTTTTCTCCTTCTATCTCTCTCTCTGCTTCCCATAAGCATGGAAAGCTAATCAAGTACACATACATGTACACACACCCTGACGAACCTCTGTCAAAATGTTCCAAATGATCTAAAGGCATTCAAAACATTCATGGACAATGACATGCACAAAACAATTTGATTTCTCCGGCACATTTTGTGTGTGATTAAATAATCTTATAATGTGGAAAAACACTGGGTCTTTTTGAGTCAGTCACACAGATTTCTTTCTAAACACGTGGCAAGAGGTACACGCCTCTCTGCAACCTGCCAATGAACCCATTGACAAAGAAGGATGTGAAATTGGTGCAAATATGGTGTCAGAACTAATTTTGTTGCCCTGTTTTATGTTAGTGCAGGTGTGCTGCTTAATTTGAGGATTTCATTTTTTACTTCTTCTGCAATCAGTTTTTTGTAAATATTCACGGATGTAGCATGTTGAACAGTATGCACTGAATAAGCTACTTACCAATTTTCATGCTCAGTAAAAATTCTTTTGACTCAAACAGTACAACCATTTTGTGCCCAGCTTTTATATGCTCATTTTATATGTCCCTTTCACATACTCATGCATTTGCACCATATGGACAAAAGTATTGAGACATACGTCTTGATTATTGAATTCAATTGGACCCTTTCTTACAGTGAATTCAATTGGACCCTTTCTTACAGTGAAGGACAATCTTAATGCTTCAGCAGACCAAGACATTTTGGACAATGCCATGCTTTGTGGACACAGTTTGGGGAAGAACCTTTTCTATTCCAGCAGGACTGTGTCCCAGAGCACAAAGCGAGCTCCATAAAGACATGCTGGAGGAGTTCAGTGTGGAAGAACTTGACTGACCACACAGAGCTCTCACCTCAACCCCATCCAACACCTTTGGGATGAACTGGAACGGAGATTGTGAGCCAGACCTTCTCGTCCAACATCAGTGCCTGACCACATAAAAGCTCCACAGAATGAATGAGTACAAAATTAAAGACAATGTTGCTGCCTGGTGACAAGAAGTCTATAGTCCATGTTAGGCTAAAATGACAAAATCACTGAAACATCTTAACCATTAAGCTAACTGGCTAATGTTGCACATAGAAGAATCATTGAATGGATGGTATAATGTAAAGAACAACCTTTAAAGAAAGAAAGACTTTTCTATTTAAAAATATTTAATTTTATATTTATTACTTTATATCATTAAAAGCTTCTTCACACATCTACATTTACAACATGTGGCAGACGCCCTTATTCAGAGTGACTTACAATTGTTAGTTATAGGGTCAGTCCCCCTTGCTCAAGGACAGAGTGGTAGAAAGTGTGGGTTTGATCCTGCAACTTTGTGGTTATCGGGTTCACAGGCAAGTGTTTTATCCACTAGGCTACACTAGGATTTTCCATTGTATAATCTGGACCTCTGCATGGCATATCTGTGTATTACTATGTAACGTTTGAATAAAAGCCAATTTTGATCTTGGAAATCACATAAATCTTGAAAGCATGTGTACTGTTACAGGTGCCCCTCAACCACCCCACCCCACCCCTGAGCATTTATGACTTGTTTTGTCTTTTTGTCTCTGTTACCTAGGCCAGACCAGCCCTAAAATATTGTCAAACCACAGTGTCGAACACTCCAAAAGATGAAAACGACGCACACACTTATGCTCTCATGAGCTTGTCCCGCCATAAGCGACAGTCTTGAGAAGAATCAATTATTTACCTTTAACAGCAGATATCTATGTATCTGACAGAACACAGGCTGCTCAGCTCTTGCATTTTTAATGCTCTTTTTCTCAGATGATGTCACAGTCGAGAGCCACATATGAATATGACTCTCAGAATCACACCAGGCTGCATAAGACAGACCCCGCAAACCGAATGGAGAGGAGAACTTTCGACTGGTTCTGTCAAACTAAGCAGGGCATGTGAGGACAGCTATTTTTCAGGGTTGTTTTGAAAAAATAGAAAGTACAGAAACAAATCATTAAACAAGTCTGTCTTCCTGCACCTTTGATTAAGTTGCAATCTCTTGGTAGAATGGAACTTAGGCCACTACGGCCACTGCTGTCAAGTGAACAAACACCACTAAGGCTGGAGGTCCAGCACGGACTGACTTACCCTGAGTGGCAGTCGGGGTCAGGAGGAAATTGCAAGGAGGGAGAGAGTGAGAAACTCCAACAAACTACTGCACTGCAGACACTAGTAGAGCAGGAGTCAATTACTTGTCCCTCAGCAACAGATTGCCTCTGCCTTTCCAATAGAGTATAGCCAAAGAGTTCACAGATTTTCCAGATTAGCATCTTGTGAGCTGTAGACTTTGAATGCTAATGGCTTTCAGTATCGCTCAATCTGTGGAACACATGCATTCCACAATGACTGCTCTCTTTAATGGGACACATTTAACTGCTAAAACAAGCCTTATTTTATTATTGAATTTAGGATACGCTAATAGATCATGGGTGATCCTGAGATCAAATGCTGTGCTAGAGTGGGATTGCCCATTTTAGTGAGGTGATTGAAAGTGATGTAAGATGGTTGGAGTGGAACTTGGGGGATATTTGCACGGTCAGCATTCCAACACTCATGGTGGAGTGCCGCTCATCAGAGGAATTAAAACAAGTATTACAAAAAAAACCTTGATTTTTTTCTTCTCAAATCTTCAATCACATTCAGTTCAAGCACTAGCTAGATCCCGCTTTGTTACATTATGCTGCCAAGCTTGGAGGGTGAAGGCCAGGATTTACTGCCTCTGACTGTTTTTGAACCGCCAATAACACAAAGTCAGTTCATACAACATGCTTGGAGGAGAACACTAACTGCTAATTTTGGTACATTAGTTTGTACGGAGTGATGGGGGAGATGGAGAACTACTGAAACCAAGGCCAACTATAGTTTATTGGAATCCCAAATATGAATGGCAATGGCATATAATAACACAGATCAACAGGACAAAATCATCAGAGATAAGTTTATGTAGGTTTTGTAGTGTTTTTGATGCTGATTTCAAATCAGTGTTTAGTTTTTCCTCCGCTTACAGTTTTTGTGATGAAGCTAGTTATATATTGCATGGTAGTTGGTATAATGATCATATAATAATCATATGCTGAGCGTTTTTGAAGAAACAGAGGTAGCTGACTGACACTGATCATTACAACTATGCCACAGTGTGCACCTGTCTGACTTCGCACTGAAAATATTGAAACAGTTTAGTAAACACAGAATGAAAGTCTATTGCAAATCTGATATTGCTCATAATTCAAAAAGTTGATGTGATTGAAAAAAACTGAAAGCAGATCTGAAATCAGCATGAAAAACTGGTAGAAATGTGTGTTGTGGTTTCTGATGATTACAACATTTTTTTGTTGACCTGTGTTATCAAATGTCTCTTCTTGTCAGCCAGACCAATAGATCTGCAGAGTCCTTGGCTGTCTTCAAGCGTCGTCTGAAGACCCACCTTCTTAAGGAGCATCTTAGTGACTAATCAGTGCTTCCATGCATCTCCTATACATCTTTTCCTCTATATTTAACAAATCCCTTGGCCACTTACCCTTTAAACTGTTTTCCTTACTTGTGTATTAATCTCTGACTTGCTTTTTCTTTTTGACAGGGTTTTGTTATGGTGTGTAACTTAACCAGTAGTAACTTGGTTAAATAGCTGTTGTTGGTTTAAGTATAGCTTTACAGGATTTTAGAACAGTGTTGTGGACTACTTTAAGCACTGATGTACGTCTCTCTGGATAAGAGCATCTGCTAAATGCCGTAAAAGTGTGAACGTAAACCAATATAAACATTTATGACCAACTGTAAATGATCAAATTCTTTCTAAACCCATTGGTCAGGACAAAATCGCATAGCACTTCCTCCAATCTGCAGCGCTATCTCTGGCTACCCTAGTGACATTACAAAGCGGGATCTGTGGAAGATACAGCCAATGCCCTCCTGAATGTCATCATGCAGAAAGAACAAAAATAGTTCCTTTGCAAATTTGTCCTGGGAGCGTAGTTTGGCTGGCTGTTCACTGGCATGAGATCGCTTTGAACAGCAAGAGAGCCAAAACCTTTCTAAAGGCCTCACTCCAGGCTTGCCTTATTCACTGTCTGGCAAATATCTAATTTTTCAAATTATTCTTATTCCCTTTCACTCAACTGTTCTCCTTTATCTTACAAGCCTGACTGACAGTCTAAAGCCACATGCTAAGCTATGCCTTATTTTACAGTGCTTTGCATGCTTAATAGAGCTTGTAATTTTAAACATAAATGTTAAGTCAAAAGCTACATTCTGATCTTACAGGTGAATAGACCAACCTTCCAAATTAAGGTGGGCATCCGTCCTTAATTTTGAACACTCTATAAATGTACAGGCTCGGAGGCAGGGCCCCCTTTACTCGTCAGATCCATTCTCTAAAGTCTTCTTCATGCTCCACTGGTTCTCCTCGCTGTTTTGCGCAGTTGTGAGGAAAAGCACAGTTACAGACTGCATTTAGAGCAACAGAGACAGGGGGCAAAGCTCTGTCCTCCGTCATTATGCCTACAGCTTCCCTCGCTTATCAGGGCTGGCCAGCCTTTTTGCTTTCCTGGCCAGCATTTACTGTCAAGCACAATTGCCTATAAATCATCTGTCTGGTCAGACTAGCATCACAGGTCAGGTGGGATTTAAATACCATTAAGGGGAGACTTACTCACTGGCATACTTAGCAAACACATTCTAGACAGGTATATTGGGTTCAACAAATCATGTGACCACTTCATGAGTTCCTCTGGTCTCAAACATCTTTGCATTTGCCTTTTTATCAAAGTATTAAACTGATATTCAATAAAAGGGCGAAGAGAAGTACATCTACATAACGTCTGAAAACTATACATCGGTTTTTCAAAATTTCTGTATCATTGTAATATGTGTCATGAAGAAAGTGAAAGTGAACACACCACAGCACACAATTCTTCCTCTGCATTTAACCCATTCACCAAGTGAAGCAGGAGGCAGCCAGGAACACGGCGCCCAGAGAGCAGTGTGTGGGGACGATACCTTGCTCAGGGTACCTCAGAGGTGCCTAGCGGTCCTGGGAATCGAACCTGGACTTTCTGATCACAGGGCGAATGCCTTAACCACTAGGCCACCAGCTGCCCCCTAGACTGCTCTGACTGTCATTCAGAGCAGTCTAGTGTGAAATGCTGCATGGCTGATATTTACTAACTCAAACTAGATTGTAGTTTCTTTACAGTGGTGATAAATGGAACAAGTGGTCACAGTGTGTGTATAACAAATATAAGCATTTTATATGCTATCCCAAACCACCAGTGAACCCAATATGTGTTATCTTAACTAAAAATTCTATGAATTGATAACACATTTAGCCCAAATCTGTCTTTAAAAGAATTTCTCAGGCAGCATATTTATAGCCATATATTGTAATAACTCTCCATAAAGGATATTTTTTACATCGTACCCATTTAATTATACAGAAATTTCAGTTTCACTTTAGGCTACCCTTATAAAGGGTTTATAAATGATTTATATTCATAATTGTTAATTAGGTTGTAGACGGTGTATGACAACTGTTATGACTATATAAGGAATTATAAACTGTTTACAAGCTAAAATTTATATTTATAAATCATTTATAAACCCTTTATAAAGGTAGTCTTATTTTAAAGTGTTGTAAAGTTTCCCTTTAACACAGTCACAGTAATAGTAATTTGTATATATCATACACATTTTTGTTTACATATCACACGTATTATACATTACAGTGTATTGAGCACTTCAGTACTGGCACCGGCCTTCGCCATTGGCTTTATTGGCTTTCAGGAACTCCCCAGCACTTACCGTGGCATTTAGGTTCCGAATGCTCAAGCAGAGGCATTATTTCGTGGGGTTTTTTTTTTACTTTATTTCAACACTGTTAAATAATTGGACTCTAAGATCGAAACCACAGGCGTTTCAGACAAAAGCAGGCCGTCCCTTCTCTGAGTGTTATTAACTCCACACTACCAAGGTTTTCACAGCACTCTGCTGTGTGCCAAGTCTGCCAGCAGCCTCTCTAGTTGCTTGGAAACCAAGAATTAAAGCTCTCGCTCTTCTTTTTTTTTCCTCCCAACTTGTCCCCAGATCTCTCATACTGCATGCATGAGTGTTTTCATATATTTTTTTTTTTGCTGTGAAACATGTTGTGGTCAAAAGGCTTAGCTCTGACACCTTTTAGACCAGAGTGGATTTGGATGAGTTGACAGTGCCTCGCTAAGTTTACAAGCGCAACTTCCGAGCAAACAGGGAGCCTCGGTGCGGGCTGTGATGGGGATGTGTTGCGTCTGGTCCTTCTAGAGGGAACTAGTAGGGAAAGAGTGACGCTAATTAGCTTGATATTTTCTCCCCTTTCCACCCGAAGCAATTTTCCTAGCAGCCGTTAAGGCGCAGTTTATTATTTGGACTTTGGGGGCCTCCATACTCTTGTCCTAATGCTTGTAATTAAGCACAGAGTGGAAATCCTAATGAGATTAACGGCAGCGTTGCTATGGATACTGAGCAAGATCCATCTCCTTGGCCTTGCAAGTGGTGTTCCTTCAGTTCTTCACCTCCTCCTCAGCTCACGTGATCTAAAAAAGTATGTCTGCTGCCACCGCAGACCCATTTCCGTTCACAGCGCCCTGCTAGACTCTCATATCTTTGCTCAGTGCATGTTTGACATGCCGAAATGGATTCAACCTCTCCAACTGCGACAATGCCTTCATGCTAATAAGAGGCGCAGTGATGTTTGTTTCTTCTCTGCCCCCATCCCACCACCATGACTGCATTCAAATCAAGCCCGAAGACAATTATTATAGATTCGCAAAATGATGTTCGGAAGTGTCAAAGATAGTAATTTTCATTGGTTTGTCACACAGCAAGCATCCAGTCCTCAGCTGTGGCAGCTCTTGTCACAGATTCTATCTGACACCTTGTGTATGCTTGGCTGCTTTCTCATATGATTGTTTGCCACAGTAATTAATTATTCTGAAGGAAAAAAATAAAAGATTTTTAAAAGATCCCTCAGAGCCTCCTGCCACTGAATGTACACAGTGGGCAAATTACTGTCAAACAGAAAATGACAGAAGAGGAGAAATTAGGCACTTAGGAAACAAACCAGGACTGTTAATGAATTCTTACAAGTCAGCTTTCGAAGAGGGTCTGAATCTTTGAAAGGTTTTTGGCTGTTTTGGGACTTTTGTGAGTTTAGAATTTAGATAACCCTTATAAAGTTTATATCGTCGCTGTCGGACGGAAACCTCATATGTCCAAAACGGCTATTTTTCAGGAAACTGAAAAAACAATTTATATTCTAAATAAATGAATACTGTGTCATCAAAATTGGTATAATATCTTAAGATATGATTATATAACTGTGTG
>JBBJLR010000139.1:6827187-6837593 GCA_037577145.1 Brachypetersius gabonensis | reverse complement strand
TGTAGTGTCCAATGGAGGAAAGAGATTTAATCCCAAGCTATTTTCAACACTTTTCATTGGTTAATAATTTCTAAATTGTACAGACCCACGTGGAGACTGACCAACAGTATCGATTTATGAAAAAAACCAGCAAAGACCAAAAGTGGAGTTACGAGGTTTCCGCCCGACAGCGACGATATACAACTTGTTTATTACTTATTATTAACTAGGTAATAAACATTTAATAAGCAGTAATTACATAGAGCTAAAACATTCAACAATGACCTATAACTTGCAAAATAGTGAGGATTATATAATAGCATTACACCTATCAGCTTCATCACATATCACTGTTACCCTCTATATTTACATCCTATTACTGCTTGTAGGGTATTTATGACATATTTAATAACTGTCAGCAGGCCACTTTAAAACCATTCAGATATCATTCACAGTGATAGTCTTATACTAAAGCAGTACACAGTTTAGATGTGTGCTTAGATGTGAAGAAAAAAATGTCTTTCAGTGGAGAGATCGCTTTCACTGGTGCAGAACTAGAAATTAGACAGTTTAGTTATGTGTCCACTCCTTTAAAGTGTACAAGGTTTTTTTGTAACCAGCTGGCCTAGCAACAGAATGAAAGAAATTATAATGGTTTGCAACAAGACTTTTTTCTCCCCTGACCTTTTATGCCATTTCTGTTATAGCCAGTTCACCAATTACACGAAAAAATACAGAGTAAAAAGAACTTCTGATATCCTTACAGAGTGCTGAAATGCAACAGTAATCTCTAAGAAATGTGAAGTCAACAGAACTATACCCCAGACGAATGTAATTAGCCCACAAGCTAAAAACTGTGGTCTCGCAGTCCAATCAAACTTTTGTTGAGGCTCCAGGGGGAGTGAATAATTGCCCCCTATTGGAATTAGGGAAACTATCCAATGATAAGCTAATTAAAATAAGCAATGGTTGGCTGGTTTTGTTTTCAAACAATGCTCTGTTATGTGTCATGCTTGATGTTCAATTTGTGTAAATACCTTTCATGAATTGTCTACGAATTAAATTAGGTTCACCGAGGGCTTTAATGCCGTATGTTAGTCTCAGATTATTGAAGAATGCCAAGTGCGTAATACTATTGGTGTCAAATCAAAACTTAATTCATAGACAGGCATTCTTAAGGCAATGCATCTGGCAGTTCTGATGATTTTATAACAAAAATGTAGTATTTGGTTTGTTCACCTCCTGAACAGATATTAGCATCATTGACTAAATGTATTTTAGTTTATACACTGTAAAACAACCCATGAAGAAGCATATGTTGATTCGTTCATGAGTTTAAAA
Source organism: Brachypetersius gabonensis (assembly GCA_037577145.1). Lineage (NCBI taxonomy): Eukaryota > Metazoa > Chordata > Actinopteri > Characiformes > Alestidae > Brachypetersius > Brachypetersius gabonensis. Next base: position 6,836,273 of record JBBJLR010000139.1, on the reverse strand, counting down.
AAGACTCAAATATGAAAAAAATCCTAGAGCTGTTGAGTGCCACTGCAGTTGGGTGAATGGACAACAGATTAATAAAAAAGAGACGGCTCTTTACAAAACACCCCGTTTAATTGAGCTACTTTAAGGTGCACCCATTGAATATAATCTCCATTAAAAGCTTTGCCAGTAGAATGTGAATGTCTGAAGAAGCTGCACATGATCCTGAGAGGTATAAAGCCATGAATGGTGGGCTGTGGCAGAGGAACTGTAACAGTGATGGAGCTCCTTCCAGTACCTTTGGGATTTGTAGGACTGGTGTTTATGGTCCGTAACTAATTGTCCAACATCAGTACCTGACCTCGTAATGCTCCTGTGGCTGAATGCAATTAACTTTTCACAGCAATGTTCTAACATCTAGAGAAACTAGTGCTTGAACTATTGCCGCAGTTCACATGTTGGAATGTGTATTGGATGGTTGTTTAACCATGTCAGTACCAAAGGCAGAAATTAAATGCTCACTTCATCAGCTGACAGCCTCAGACCCTGCTATGTTTCAGCAACATCCAAAGGCATGTTGTTATATACTTTGCTCCCAAGATTTTTGTCTTTAACAATGAGACAATGAGACTGTGAGTGAAAGAATTTTGATCCATTGAACAACATTTGTTGTAACTATATTAAACATTTGGTAATCACATTTCTTAAAAGCACTACAAATGGTAAATTGCGTCTTATATGGCAGTTCATCAGGTTTGTGTTGAAGCTTGAGGTGTCAGACATCATGCTGAGCTTTGTTTGATGTTCCTATGTCACGTAAAACCAAAGTTATTGTAATTTTAAAAACTGCTACTATGGTTTTTTTTTAAATGGTGTCACACCAAATGTCCATAAAGAACAAAAATGCTCAAATGTACTTTATTTAAGGTCTTAGGAACACATGGAAAAAACACAAGCCCGGGAGAACTTTCCGAAAGGGGGAGGAGGTCCGGAGAGCGGCCAAGTGGCGGCACACAGAGGAAAAGAATAGCAAAAGAAAGAGTAGGTGTTTAGAAGAGAAAACACCGGCATTGTTATGTTACTTAAACTAGCATTATGCTACATTAGAAGTGAAGAGCATCACAGATGTATTACTCAGAACTTGTTATAGACAGGGCAAACGCGAGTACAAGCAGCTAGTTACAGAACACCAATCAGTGAAAAGCAGAAATGTCAGTACTGCATACCAGTGAGTACCAACCTTTGTAACACTTTCCCAAAAGAGTAGGGCTCTTTGAAAGAAATATATATTTTAAAGCCGTTGTCTACAAACCTTTGGAAAAATTATGCTTTATTCTCATCTTATAGGCTTTTTGCCAACCATTTCAGTCTAAACTGTGAATATAATTGAGGGATCCTGTATGTCAAGCAGATCACAGTAGACATTGTAGTACATTTTTTCTAAACAGTCATTTGCATTTAGTTTGATTTTAGTAATTGTTAGTATGACTTCAAGCTCTATAATTTACTTACCAACAATCTGTGACTGTACATATGTGCATTCACGAGCATTCCTACCTTTCAATAAGGCAACTAAAACTGTAACTAGAGTGCTAGTTGGTTACTCTTGTGGAGAATTTTATGAAAAAGTATCGAAAACTTTTTAATTATGTGCAACTTTGATATTTCATTAGATTTGTCCGAAATGTCTTGGTCTGCTGAAGCATTAGGATTGTCCGTTACTGTCCGTGCCCCAGTATTTTAGTCCATATAGTGTATATCCAAATGCTATCCATCTTGGGATCCATCTCGGGATCATATCCGGGAAAAGCCACTAGTGTGTGCAACCTGTCAGACTAGATATGTTGTAATTGGTCTACATTTGAGCCTACTTACCAGCAAATCTCCTCTTGGACCTAAATATTTTCATCCTGTCCTCATTGCTTGACTCATGCAGTGGACCCTATGGAATAATTTCAAAGTCATCCACAGCCTCAAAGCTGGAACAAGACTCCTTTTAGGAGCGAGTAAATATATAATCTCATGATTTATGATCCCTTGATGATGAAGACTGGCTGTATCTCAAAGGTTACGTCTCCATAGGTTTCTGTCTGACTTCTCATGAGCCTGGCATTTGACTCATAAGCACTGGGGCAGTTGTAGCGTAAAAAGATCCTACTCTTTTTGCCTGTCCCATTTCACTGAATAACCTTCTATGTAAGGAAAAGCACTGAAGGAGGAGTTCTCATGAAATCCCTGCTTGTTAATCAATAAGTTCTGTGAAGACTCAACATTATTCTATGGGGAGATGAGGCAGCTATTTCAGCATTGCCAGAAAACACCTAAAAAACTGCAACTACTGCCCCATCTCTCATCTTGAGGCTTCCAAGCTTTTTAAGAAAATGCAAAAGCTCCAAAAATTGCATAATTGCATAACCTGTTTAATTATTTATGCCTCTGCAGCAAGTGTGAAACGCATGAGAGCTCCTTGTGCATCCACAGCTGCCACCGATGCCTCCTGATGAATTCCATAATCACCCACCTAACCATGATTCACTGCGTTCTTTTTTTTTTCTTCTTTGCTTCTGGAAATGGGGTTTAGCTTCAGCTTTTATCGCCAGCCCAGTAAGCAAACAGGATCAACACTGGTTCCTTTCCAGTGTGTTGAGAGAAGCTGGGAGAAAAGTCTTTTTTCACCCCCAACATGAGCGTTCTAGGCACTAGAGCTTACTGCAATGTGACCTTCTGTGGCTATCTGGGCTCCAAGAAGCTGAGGGAAAAATATCACTTGACACCTAGAGGAGAGAAACTCTCGTGTGACTTTTTTGCATTCATAAAAATGCAGACGCCAACATCTCCGCACATTTTAGCCTCATAGAACTGTTAGCTGAACCCGTGTGCCATTTCACAGATTTGCTCTGTGGGGGGATAAGGGGGTGCGTGATGTGCAAATGACATTTGCAGCGGGAGCCGGAGGCGATCCTTGGAGATGACTGTACCGGACTCCTCATCTGTGACTCAATACGTCCAGGAGATATGAATCACACCACAGTGGAATTCTCTCTCTCTCTCTCCTACTCTCTCTCTCTTTCTCTCTCTCCCTCTCTCTCTCTCTCTCTTTTCCTCACACTGCGAACAAGGATTCCCAAAAAGCAAGCCGAATCCATTTACGATGCCACCAGTGCCTGGGGAAGGACCCGCTCCTGACAAATAATACACGTCTGCACATGGAAGTGTGCACTCCTAATATCAAATCAAATTATTTTCCGACTTCACCTAAAACAAAACATTCTACCAATTACAAGCAGGGTAAAGATTTCAAGGAGAGGAGAAAGTCTATTATTATGACTTATTATTGACAGGCCTAGTTAACATACTATGCATATATACACAGTACATAGTAAAAATGAAACAACATTCCTCCAGGACCATGGTGCAACACAAGAGCAGAGTAGAACAGAACACAAGAGCAACAACGGCACTAAACGAGACAAGACAAGACAACATTCAATGCAAATGGCTACATCGAGGATACGTACAGTATTTGGCCAGTACTGTAGTTTAGCAGCAGAGATGTGCATCAGAGCTTGCTATTAACATTAAACTATGCGCACCCCATTCCACTATACAGTATACATTGTTAATGGCAGGTGGACAACAAAATAACAGTGAAGGTATGTTTTTTTTCCCCCTAACCATCAATGAACACCCACACGGGTCATTTGGAGTTGTTGCAATTTAAAACCAAAGACCTGCAGGGCAGTTTCTATGCTTTAAAAACACAATTTCTGTTAGTCTGTCATTAAATATTCACAGGGTGTAAAGGGAAGATGACAAAAATTGAGATAGAAAGCTCTGTTCCAACAGCAATGACATGTACAGTATTAGCCGTATGCAATTAAGGTTGCAAACATGTTTATATGGATGTTTCTATGGCTTTTTCTGTAAACTGTCAGTACATTTTAGTACGCAATTTGCAAATATTGGTTGGATTTATGATTTTGTATTATTTTATTACTTAGTAATTTGTAATAATGTTTGTTTTATTGTAGTTACTACATATTTCTGGTAAAACAACAAACACCACCACCATCACCATCACCACCACCACAACAACAACAACAGCAATAATAATAATAGAATTATTAATAAAAGCCACATGTTTAATTTGACCTAAAATTAAACATGTGGCTATTTACACAGGCCACATTTTATGTAAGATTTTGTTAAATCCAGGCAAAACACTTGGAGCTGTCCAGAGATGTATTCTCTGTAAAGGACATGCTCTTATTTTCACAGACCAACAAACCATTATTTGACTGGGGGCGCCCAAGCTTTTGCATATTTTTTGTGCTCACATATACATTATAGTTATAATATCCAAGTTTAACTATTTGTGACATAAATAGGCTTTAAAAACAGTACAAGCCAAAACATATATTTTTTACACGTTTTTGCCCTATCAACTAATCTTCACACTGAGCATGCAATGAAGTATTTCTCTGAAGTTGTGTCATGTATATTTCTTCGTTTCTACGCCGGGGACTGCCGACTACTCTGGTGTAAATTCTGTGTGATGAAATTCCTCTAAATTCAATACATGCAATTCCTGCTCTCTGTTACAATTCTTGCATCTGAATGAGAATGGCTTCATAGAGTTCCCCGTGCAACACTGGTTAGAAATAAACAGGACTGGTCAGTGGATATTACGAGTGACTTCGCGATATGTGCTGAATTGGACTCAGTGGCCCTGGAGGCTGTCCAAAGGACCGGGTGACCTTGTTAACCTATAGAGCAGTTACACTGGGAAGAAATATCTTAATGCTGACGTGTACAAATTGTGTTGGACTTACTGATTACTCTCAACCTTAATTATGAGCAGATTAGCAGCTAATGCTTAAGAGACACAGGGATAGCATCAGAACTCATTACGATGGACAGATCTTGAGGGTGCATTGCTTAGTTCTGGGTGACCAGTGCAACGTTTTTCTGTTTATTACTAAAAATTATCTGACTGAAACTGAGCTTGGAGTGGAATCAGCAGCAGCAACTGGAGTTTTATGGCACAGCTTAAACTCGTACCTCAGTTTATAATGCACTGCGATGCACCGGAGACTTCCACTATTTGTACTTGATGAATAAGCAAATATGGACACCTTCCTGAACATGTTCTCTGTCAACTGAATGAAAGGGTTGCCTGGCATTGCAGGCATGCCTGCTCGATAACATGAGGCGGAAAATACCCAGGACATGCATGTCAGCCTAGTAATGCAGCCGATATTATGCATATGCTGCATAATAAGATGAGCTCCCAAGGGCTAAGCTACTTTGTATACATTAACGCAGAGTCTGGGGTTCAGGCAGAGGTTACTCTTTGTCAGAGCTCTGGCTATTGAGAATTTATAGAATTTATTTATTAAATGTCTATCCTAATTTTCTGAGCATGATAATATTATGTTTCACCACCATGCTTGGCTGGGTTGAACAAACCCAAATTCTTTATCTGGAGGAGCCGAAAACACTGATGGAAAATAAAGAGAAATTAATGGCAGGAAAAATCCCATGCGGAGCACATTAAAGACAATGAAAGGGAATTATTTAGTTTGGCCTCATCAGGAGATAAAGACTCCATTGCTTATTTAAGACTGGTATTGATTGACATTTTTTTTGACATTTTTTTCCCTTTTCTCAGATGTTCCATTAGAAAACCAAACACGTTTCTGCAACAAACCTGCAGAAACATGTTTTGCTGAAACATGCAGAATTTTGTAATAATTTGTAGGACTGTCACCCCTACAGCTCGATTCTTTTTTGGATCTGTTACTCACATTGAGCTGAAGCGTTTCCGTCCACTGTCCAATTACTTTGTACCCCGGAGAGCTGTTATTGTTCATCTGGTACTGGAACAAGTCGTAGCGTCCTGGAGCGTCACCGTTATGATTGAAAGTCACAGATGTTCCAGCACTCCCTATGAAAAAAATAAAAGAAACAAAAAGCATTGTCTATTAGATTTTTGGTTTCCAGTGATTAGCCTTTGTATTCCAGCACACCCAAGTAAAACTCGAGCATATCAGTAAAATCTGATTTTAACAAATAAAAATGATCTAAAAATAATCTAAAACTGGTGGTGGTTCTCATCGCTGCTCTTTCTCTCGGCACGCCGCCACTCTGCCGCTCTCTGGACCCCCTCTCTTTGCACAACCCCAATACACACACACACACTTGTGGGCAGAGCCTACCCTGAAAGTTCCCCCAGGTTAAAATATTTTCATATTTTTTCCATTCACTCATTCATTCATTTTCTGTAACCGCTTAATCCATACTAGGGTTGTGGGTACCTGGAGCCTATCCTGGGGTCAAAGGGCACGGACCCGCACTGTGTGGGGTGCCAGGCCATCGCAGGAGTTTTTTTTCCCCATTTGTTTCTAAAATCTAAAATAAAAGCAATTTGTTCATTTTTGTTGTTTATGTTCGTGTGAGACATCATTGCTATAACACCAGTAGTGGTTATTATAATTATTATTATTATTATTATTTTTGTAATTACAATACCTTTGGTTCTACACGACATCAACCAAAGCTCTGCATGACATCTGACACCTCAAGCATCAACACAAACTTGGAGAACGTTCATATAAGGAGTTGTTTTGCAGTATAACGACAATTTACCATTAGTTGTGCTTCTGGCACGGACCCGGCGTTCTAAGGGTTAAGGAACAACATGATCGTTCCCTCTTCAGTGAAATAAAGGGTCTAAACGTTCTGCTCTTGCTCTTACCATAAATCACACCTTTAGTGCACCAGGTTGCCCTGGTTAGCATAGCTTGTTATTCAGCAGATTCACAGCTGTACAGTTGGCAGGTACACGTACTGGAGGCCAAAAGCAGCTCAAAATTTTAATTAAGGGGCTCCTAAGTGGCACAGTCAGAAGGTTGAGATGTTTGGCCTGGACCCGAATTCGATCCCTAGGGACACCATAGCTATCCAAGACTTGGAGTCCATGACAGCCTGCTTGGCCCTGCTCCATACTGAGTGGAAAGGATAACTTAGTTTCATCCTCCCTGTGTATCCAGAATCAAGAATCAACATGTTCTTGCCTTCATCCATCATTTTTGGTTGCTAACATGCAATATTAGATACAGAGAAACCTTGGGTAATGGTTAGAGTGAAGTGGGCTAAAAATACAATTTTGGGGCAATCTTTGTTAAGCAATGCAAATATGTACATAAATACATAAATACTTCCGCACTTTTGACACTGTGAAACAATCAATCTGATGTTTACGACAGCAGAAATATGAAGTAAAGTTATGAAGATTATTTTGATTGTCATAGGGTTAATGCATTTGTTAATGAGCACATTAGTTATAAATAAATGAATAAATAAATTCAAAATAAATGAGCAGATTCATTTTGCTACCATAAAACTATTATTAACTTTACACTTATTAAATAAGTAACATAATTATTTTTAATTCTCTTTTGTTTTCTCTCTTTCATTCTATAACATTCTACAATTAGTAAAAAAAAAAGAAAATCCAAATTAGACAAAAAAAGTTTCCACGTTTCAAACAAACAAAACCATACTTTAGTTTGATCCCATTTATCAGACGCTTTTATCCAAAGCGACTTCCATTCCTTAACTACAGGGGACAGGCTCCCTGGAGCAACTTGGGGTTAAGGGTCTTGCTCAGGGACCCAGTGGTGGCATGCTGAAGGTAGGATTCGAACCCATGACATCTTGCACCAGAGGCAAGTGTCCTACCACTAGGCCACCACCCCCCTCTTTAAGGCAGACCACATTTTGGTCCTTTGGTCCAAGGCACCCTTCACCACTGCTATTTTGATTTGGACCAAACTAAAAAGTGAGAAGGTGCAGATTAAACAATGTAGGTGTGAAAGTACCCTTGATCAATCACATTATGATATATTTTGACAAAACTACTTCTCAAGGTTTTTTAAGGAGGAAGCAGAGCACAGAGATTTAAAGCAATCTGTTGAGTCTGTCCCATATTAATGCCATTATCTTTACATTTATGTTATATTTCTTTTTCTCTGACACAGTTGGTTTACCTGCTACAGACACTATCCTGACTCAATCCACTTTCACTTTTTCAGTTTTCACAGTACTGTGAAGCTGTTATATGTGACAATGTGATGTGATCTGCAGTTCTACATATCCTAATATGCATTAAGCTAGTTATAGAAAAGTAACATGGATGCTAACCGGTTTGCCTGCTAACTAGTCTTTTGCCATTGAAAATTAAACCATTAGATTTTTCCATTTTTCAGTAATGAGTAATGAGTGATATCCAGCAACTTCCTGCAGACTACCATACATATATATTTCATATTTTGGGACCCATACTGAAACCCAACTGGACCCCAAAAGGAAAATTATTATTTTATCTTCTTAATAATTTTCTACCTGTCAGTAACTGATTATTCATTTTTTACTCTTGGGTTCTTATGTCAAAACGTTTGGGAACCCCTGCCTTAGACAAGAGATAGGATTTTGGTAATGACTACTACTGGGGAGAAAATAAGGTAAAAATTAAGAAGCAAATTCCACTAATGAACGCCACAGGCTGCAAACGTCCAGTTTTCCACCTCATCTGTTAAGCAGACATGATAGTCCGTCCATGAGCATTAATTTAAAAAAGCAATACAAAAAGGAATCTGCATAGTGATTTTTTTCTCTGGAAAAATGGTGTTAGGAGGAGAAAAAGAGGCACCAGCGGCGATTAAAGCACGATTCTGAGGCGCTAAAAAAGAGCTGGGCTGCTACGGCACGTTAAGCCGTGTGGGCGGATGAGGCAACCTGCTGCCGAGCTCTCGTGCTCCATTATCCCCACTGCAGCTTTTAGGGGGATAACACACAGGAGAAGAAGGAGGGAGAAAGCAACATGCTGAGTGACTTTCTTTTCTCAGAAACTGACAAGAGTCAGTGTGACAATGGGGTGGCAATGAGGTAACTGCACTAGATAGAAGGACATTTCGCTACAGGACTGCTGCGAGGAAGAGGCATTCGCTTAAAAATGGGCAGAGACAGCATAGTCTCAACAGAAATAAGCTGAGGAGTGGGATCAGCGAGCACTTCTTCCACATTTACTGAAGGAAAAATAAATATAT
>JBBJLR010000139.1:6811377-6823523 GCA_037577145.1 Brachypetersius gabonensis | reverse complement strand
TATATGCACACACACAAACAGCAGCTTATTGGATAGTACCACCCCTTTTTGTGCGTGTTAAACTGTCAAGCAGTTGCAAGAAACTGTATAGATATGCTCACAAGTTCCTTTTAAAACCTTCTAACAAGGAGTTATAAACCTGTTTAACGGAAAAAAAATTACGTTCGATTCTTGAGTTACCTCTTAAAGTGATGTAGGACTTGGGCTAACGACAGCTGTAGCTCGACTGTCATCAAGTCTGAATCACTCAGGTAATTCATCTGACGTGAGGCAAAGGTGTCCGAAGACGATGAAGAATTCAGCTCCGGCACTTTTACAAGCACTGGGTCAGAAAATTGGAAGCGTAATAAAGTGAAATGCATAAACTTAGTCAGCCCACAAAGTTTGACCCAGCCACTGCCACGCGCAGGCTGTTTGGAGGAGAGCTGTCCCCTCTGGCAGACCTCCACACTCTCGTCCCAGCTAAAGCCCTCGTTTCTGCTGCCTTCGCTCCTAATATTAGGAACTGCATGTTGGACTGCCATGAATCATATGGTAGAGACACCGTGAATGTTTTTTTTTCCTAGAGAGTGGTGGAGATTCCTTTGTAATACAAATGCGTGCCCTAATGTTCTATAGCACAGAAAACAAATGCAAAAATGTTGGCACGGTGTACGCATGTTAAATACAAGCACTGTGCGTTTCGATATGCCACCTCGTTCATCTTGTGAATCCAAAGACAAAGCTCCATACAAACCTCTATCCTACACACAATGCAAGGGAAATTATGAAAAGCCCAGGATTTTACAGGCCCTCTCTGAGAAAGATGGAGCATTTGAGACTGCCACAGGATGAACTGAAATGATTTAATAACTGCTCTTCGGAAGGCCAGAGCAATTGCTAGAAGGGAAGGCAATGGAGAAGCCACAAGACAGATAAGGGGGTGGAGGATGCAAGTAGATCGGGCTACAAAATACAGGGGGTGACATTCAAATAAATAGGCCGTAAAGAGAGGGCAGGAGTCAGGACAGGACAGAACGTACCAGCCATAACAGTTTCACTATAAAAATAGCCAGCATGCTGGTTTGCTAACTGATTCCTCTCGCAACATCGAAGGTATTTCTGTGACATTTTACTCTTAATTGAGCATCCAATTTTTGCAATTACTACCAAGCTGCCACCACATTTTTCATTTTCTGATATGCTAATTCTGTCTAGGGTTAGACATTGGTGGGGGGTTATATGTGAATTAATAATTGATTAAAATACATTTATAAATTATGCACTCTGATTTTGCTAAAAAGTCCAGACATGTGAACTTCAAAAATGTGATTCATCTCCCACCTGAAATTATTTTTTTCTACTTCTAAATTCTGGTTCCTGCTTTCTGCTCTCCACTTCTATATTCAACTTAACCTCAATTACACAAAAAAAGAAAATCTAAGATTCAGCCAAAACAGTCTATGAATATAGTAGCATCTGTATATTTATGTAATTAGTTTGTTTCAAGTTATTTATTAGCTGTTGTTTTGTTCCATTAGTTTATTTTATTACGATTATGAAGATGATGAAGATGATTATTATTTATATTATCATTAGTATTAGTAGTACTAATGATAGGGGTGGTAGGGGTGATGGGAGTGGTGGTGGACTAGTGGGTAGGATACTTGCTTCTGGACCAAGAGTTCATTGATTCAAACCCTACCTTCAGCACCACCACAGGTTTCCTGAGCAAGACCCTTAACCCCAAGTTGCTCCAGGGAGACTGTCCCCTGTATTTAGGGAATGGAAGTCGCTTTGGATAAAACAGCATCTGCTAAATGCTGTAAATGTAAAATGTAGTGGTAATCATAGTATTAGTACAGTATTAGCACAGTAGCAGTATAAAGTCATGTACAGTCTATAAAACCAGCTATTTACTTGCCATCTCTGGTGCATGCTTGTTACATTCTTGCAACTTTTCTGCATTTTACAGCCTGCCCTATTTGCTAACCTAGGCAAATGCACACTTGGCGACACACATTATCTAAATGTGCCACAAACACATTTAGTATACTAAAATACACATGTAGTACTTATCACGATTAATGACCTGCCTCATGCTTGGTGAGTTCATCACAGGGCATTACATTGGCTTTACTACTCTGAGTAAAGACACAAACCTAAGGAAAACAGACTGCGTCAGACTTCAAACTGCGTCATGATTAAATCGATCTGTCAACTAATGTTAACTGACCAATTACATTCTTCCTGAAGCATGTCACCCAGTGCTAAGTTTGAATAAATTGACATAGACAGGCCCTGCAGATAGCAATTATAATTAATCCCTCCAAGCTACTACATTCTGTCTGTGCCTCCCACACACAAACACAGCACCATCTTCACAACATATGCAACGATGAGTCATTGAAGCAAAAACAGAACTGCATTATCTACAGGTGTGTGCTAGGTAGCTGAAATGAACCCTGGACACCGTTTGGAGAGTTTCATGGTTAGAAAAGACAAACAGTTGCAAAGGATGTTAATATTCTTGCAAGCCTGACTAAGTCCAGAGTTGGTCTTTATTCACCAACAGTGCAAACTGTTCCTCTATTAGACTCTAAGTACTCTTGGTTATGGCTTCACACTCCTTTCCACATTTATTAGCGATCTTGCTGTCGTTTAAAGAAAACGTGAGTTTATGTGAGCAGATATGATACACAGGAATTACAAGAGGTGTCAATAAATGTGAGAAAAATTTATTTTATTAGAGAAATAAAAACAAAAGGAATTTTTCAAGATCGCCTAAAATTCTCCAAAAACTAATCATACACAAACATACAGCCTTGTGCAAAGTATTGAGATAACTTTTGTTTCTTGATATTTTGCTTTGAATCATCTTGCTGGTCAAAATTAAATTAATTAAATTAAAGAAATGGGAACAGATGTTTTACTGCGACAGGCTGCCTAAAGATACAAAGTGCAGCCACACAGCATTCAGCACCACCAGTATACTGATCACCACATGATCATCTGGAATCATCTGCATGTTTCTTCACGGGTTCAAACCTTAAGTTAGATTTCTTTGTTTTGCTTGAATGATTCATACATAGGTCACTCTGAAACTGCTCTGGTTCAGGGACTGGTCTGAAAATGAGATCTTTTGAGTGCCCTTCAGGGAGCCTCGAGAGCTATCAGCTACTATATACAGTCATGGATAATTCTCAGCTAAGCAATGACACTGGCATGATAGCGAAATTGACATTGAAGGTAATTATACACATATGTATCATGCCAGTGTAATTGCTATGCTGAGAATTATCCACCATCCAAAAAAATACCTTCTCAGTATCTGAGACCCTAACCCTAACCCTAACCCTAACCCTAACCTGGGAAATAACAAATGAAGCAGAGAAACATATGGACATATAGTATGAAAAACTACATACTCTTAAAAATAAAAAAAAGGGTAAACTGGGTTGTTTTACCAATGCCTCTTTTAATTCCCAAGGTTAGTTAAAATGGTTTTTTTTGGGGTATCCAAGCTGGTCTTTTTATGACATTGTTTCCATGGCATAACTGTGGGATTCATTATCAAGCGACCTCATCTCCAGTCTCTCAGAAGAAATAATAAGTCATTTTCTTTGAAAATAGTAAGTCACATTTCACACACAACTAATGCCATGCACGTATATAAAGGTTATTGTACATATGTTAATGTTCCCTCACATTAACTACCATACCTCACAACTCACAAACGTTGGCAGTGTTGGCCCTCAATCTGATAATCAGATTTTAATACTTAACTTTTTTAAAGGTGCCAAGAGTTCGGTTACTGCTTATTAAACAAACATGACATCATATTTTATGGACATTTTCAAAGGATGGTTCAAATTGCATTACATGCAACTCTGCTTCAAATGAAACAGTAGTCAGTGTATTAGCCATACATCAGTACATGAGCCATGACAGTGGTGTACATTTTTAGAGCTGAGTTATCACTTGTAATACATCCACATGCACTGAATTAATATGTAGCTCCTCTTGTGAGAATCAAATGCAGTCTTTTATAGTTGAAGCTAGTATCAATTTCTAATACAAAAGAGACCTGCCAAAGTTTAAAGCAGTTTTTTGGTATTTTACAGGGCCATTACCTTCATTCATCTCCCTAATGCAGGATGTCAACCCTGGGTTCTTGCTATTCTTACAGATTGCAGTGGCTTGACCTGGATTTAATTCCCAATCTTCAACTGTCTGAGCTGACCAGCGCTTCGCCCGCCAAGCCTTTTTCTCGGAACACAAGTAATGACTTCCCCCCACTTTGAGGACTGCCTCTTTGATCTAAATCCTCTTGAAATACCATCTTGATGAAATACTTAGATGTTGGTGTGACAAATTGGCTAATCAGCAAGCAAGAAAAGGTACATTTTCTTTTCCTATCATTTTTTTATAGGGGGCACATGACCATTAACATCTTTTTGAACTGCTTCATTTGAAGGCCCATTTCTCAGTGACGCAAATGTGATTGCATGAATAGGAAACAGTGAATAAAATCGTTACATGACAGTTTATAAATAAAGAAATCCTGTAGAAAATCTGGAGAACACTGATGGCAGTCTTTTAAAAAGCACCTTGAACATGTTTTCATAAGAACACAAAGAAACTGAATTGCCAAGAGGGAAAAAAAACAAAAAAGGAACACACCACGAGCAGAAAAGCAGGAAGAACTGAAGCACTACAGCTACGTCTGATTAATGGCAAGGACAAAGCGCTTGTCTCCTCCGCACCTTTGTGTATTTGTCATATCAGGGTCAGCCGTGGGTAAACAGCTCTAGCCCACAAAAGGTCCCACTGAGCCAGGAGAAAATAACCATGGGCCTGATTCACTAAGGCATTTAGTCCAATCCAAACCGTGTTGCTGGAACAAAATGAGACAACGCTGGGCTTGATGAAGTATAAGGACTTGGACATTGATCACACTGGTGGAATTGAATGAATGAAAGTATGCTGCCATATCATGGTCCAGGCATGTTCCTTAAATAAGCTTTCTCCAATTTAATGCTGAGTTAAGACAAGGCTGGAGTTAAGACAAGTGTATCTGCATAGTACTGCAGGGACCACCCCAGTGCTATGAGGTGTACCACCCCACTGACAATTTAGTAGCTTTGATTTTCTGGCAGGAGGAAGCTGGACCTCTAATACATGACCTTAACGACATTACAGCGAGCCTGAAATTAATGTTTACAAGTAGTGGAAATGATTACCTAAAAGAACAGAAAACTTGTTGACTACAAACACACGTGGGTGGTTACTTCTTAGGCTCTAAAAACCTTAAATGGCTCATGAAAAACCAGAGCCTTCAGTACAAAAGTTCTTTGCTTATCTAAGTAAAATGCTTTGATGTATCATGTAAACACTGTTAACAAGTCAGAAAATTCTATTCCCTCCAAAGTCCAAGTCCAAAAAAAGCAGTTTTAGCCACAATCACTCACCATGAAGTTATGAAGGTGTTTTAGCACCTGCCCCCTGGCTTCTATTATGGTTTGTTTGGAGGTGACAGGTTTTCTATTCTTTTTCAAGTCTAATGTGTCAGCATCGCTCAAGGCAATAATCACATAAAATAGGGATTATCTCAAAAACTGTGGGTTTTTTCTGGTGCTTTCATGTTATTTGCAACTGGTCTGTGAGGAGAGGGATATGCTCATAAGTAATTCCACCAGACCGGAGAGATGACACCCCGTCACGTGTTTGACGCACCTTTGATATGGACAGCGAGTGACATCTCTTCACTGTTTTAAGTGCGTAAATTAGTCAAACACAGCTGCTCGATATATACTGTCGCTTCAAATTCAACGCTGCTCGCGTTTTTGGTCGTATCCCACCGACAGTCCAAGTAATGGATTTAACTATTAAATATGTATAAAACTGGATATACTGTAATTCATGCTCTTTGGCATGTCCTCATTTGCATTTTCCTGTTCATAAAAGCAGCCCACTTCTCCGGCGCTCTGACAATAAGGGCCCCGTAATGCAAATCTTGTATGTGAAAACGGCCTGACAATAGATCTTTTCCTCTTTCGCATCTGATGGCACATCTCATATTGAGAGAGAGTCAAACAGGTTTTAATATATAATTATGGTGCGACCGTGGTTGAAGGGAATATTAGTTTGATGGACAGCCGCTCGTAATTGGTTCTGCAGAGGTAGTTGATGTATTGTCTTCTCGTGGCTGGGCTTTGCGAGTGATCGGAGCACTCAATGAAATAAATGTTTGAAATTCGAGGCACTTCCCGTCATTATGGGGGTAATTTATGCTCTGAGACTGTGGAGAGCTCAGCACGCCCGAATGAAAACATAGGAATGGAGAGGAGGCAGCCCACCATCCACACGCGATGATTTGCTAAGGGGGAGCGTGTATTTAGCAGTGAATTAACAAAAAAGAAGACGATCTGGCACTGACATTTAGCATTGCCTTTTTAAATGTGAACAAAATTTTGTTGCCTCCCTCAAAAAAGCAATGAACAGTGGTAGCATAACAGCTCTTGTTGTTTGTTATCACTGCTATATCAGGGCTTTGGAGACAACCTTTTAAATGATTAACCTTTTAATCTGATTTTTATTCAGTGACATTTGTCAGCATTTGGAAGGAAAAAGCGAGCTGATCTTTAAAAGATGAGACTAAATATATTGAAAAGTGACAATATTGTGGCACTGTGGGAAACTGGCTTTGATTTCCAGCCAGGATTGAGGGTCATTTCAGTGTGAAGTTTGCTCCTTGTGTCTTTGAGGATCTACCAGGATCTGTGGTTTCTTCCCATATTCCAAAAAAATGCACATCAGGTGAACTGGAGATGCTAAATCACCCCTAGATGTGAATGTGCTTGTCGCTGGAGTTGTCTATTATGTTCCTCCACATTTTGTTCAATAAGTGCTGGGATAGGCTGAAGCACGCCCAGTGATGAGTGGCTTGGATCAATTATTTATCATATAACTACCCATCCTGCCTTGAAACATCAGACATAGGTGCAGAGATCTTTAAAATGTCTTAGAGTAAGCAAAGAGGCCAGGTTATGTCTGACTGACTTTTGATACACAGCTAAGAAGATTAGCTCCCGACAATTAAGGGTTTTATTCACAAGCACTTATCACATGCTAATCTCTCCACAAAGGCTCAGAGTATCACACTCCTTCGCCATGATGAAGTCTTCTTGGAAATTGCAGTGATTCTCTGTGGTTCATTCATTTTTTATTAACACAACCACTACTGTCTCACCATCTGGCTTGGGGATCTTTGGACATTTTCACTGCGGACGGGATTTGACTGATTCTAGGCTCCATTTGCTCAGGCAACAGCGTAAAAAATTTGACTGATGGCACCAAAATCCCACCCTCTGCTTTGCGCTACTATCTGTCACTGTCTGTCACGGCCACATCCCCCTTAGCAAGGCGAAGTCTGCAGCGTCCTGAGGGTTTATAAGAATTGTCATTTGTATTTATTTCAGATAAAAACAACTCAATGAGTGCAATCTTTCTGATGCAACATTTTTTTAGGGTGGAACTATTTCTATTGGCAAAATGTGCAATTTTTCTGGTGCATTTCTACTATGCCTGTAACTGCCTGTATGTGTGTGTGTGTGTGTCTCTACAGTAGTTTAGATTTACTTATATGCAAGCACGAATAGCAGTTTTCAGTCTTCACAGCGCAAATGCATTCCTAATTGTGACTTCATACTGCAAGCATAACCCCACGGAAAAACACAAAGACACTGCCGTCTGCCACGGAATCCCCACTGAACCACGCTGAGACATACGCCCAACGGAGCATCATCTGATACCACATTTACCCCACCTGTTTTACTCTTTTTTATGGTTGGGTTTGTAATTTAAAAATGACTTTTTTGATTTACAATGGAAGTGAAGTAAAAGAATGAAATGTTATGCAAATCATGACATTTAGTAAATATCATTTATTATGTTCTAATATTTATTTGAAAGAGCATAAAAAGGACGTATGACCATCTGATTATGAGGCTCACTAAAATAGGAAAATATTAGAAATCCACTCAAACAAATATTTGTTTATTTTGTAGTTATTTCAAGAGTTGAAATGAATAAATAAAAATGATAAACATTTTTATAACTTGTGTAAACGGGACTGGTTTATGCCCAAATAACATACAGTTTAGTCATTTTATTTCATTTTTTAGAAATTATTTGTCATTATCTGTCATGTTTGTGGGAATTACCAAAATTAGCAAGTTAGTAGCACTGGCATTAGCATCAGAATCAGAAAACTTTATTGGTCCAGGAAGAAATTGCTTATGTCGTGACTGCTCAGACAAGGGCAATAAACGCTAATTATAAGGCAAATGTCTGCGGGAATACTCTAAAAAATATACAGCACAAAATACGCAATGCTATATACAAAAAATCTCATTAGTAAAAGTATGTCAGTAACCTTTGTTTATATTTATATTTTGAAATGTTTATTTATATTTGGATTTTTTTATACATTTATCAATGTTACTACTACTACTACTACTACGACTACTACTATTAATAATGGTAGTAATACCAATAATAAGTTTAAACTACAGTAAATCCTAGTAAATCCAGTTAAAATAATTTGTGATATGAAAGTGATGAATTGAAATGTGGCTGCACATAAGCTTTTTTTGTGTGTGGTAGAGTAGTTAAAGAAGCACAACAAACCATTCTGAGCATTGAAGCGCCTAATCTAGTACAACTCAGTACAGGAATGCATCAAAAATGCTGAGCCTCTTTCCGTCAGACCTCTTAGCACAAAAGGTGGACGGGCTTTGTGCGTCACCACCCACTTGGCCTTGAATAGAGACTGCTCTGAGCATTGAATTGCTGGGGGGCTACACCTCGAGGAGCACGTCAGGGTATGACTGTTACTCAGCACAGAAGGAATTGGACAGGCATCACATAAAGAGCCCAAGTTATTACCTTTCTCGGCACCATGCCTGCTGACAGCCACCCAAGGGTGAGCGGACAAAATTTATCTGCATTATCCATGACAAAATATTGATCTAGGTAATCATTTTTAGGTTAATCTATGTCCATTCCCAGGCTGGCGCAAAGGCCTGAAATATGACTTCATTCCAGCAACTCTAAATCTGAAAATTACACATGGCGCGTCAAAACTTACAAGGTCAGCCTTGAGATATGGTCCAGGACTTGTCAAGCTTGAACGATCTGAATGGGCCACAGTTACTAAGTCACTGTTCCAAGGTTGTAATTAAACTCTGAGGGCCATTCTGCATGTCGCTCAGGCAGCCTGGACGCCTTCTTTCACAGCAGCCTCAACAATTTTGCATCCTTCAAATCCATTCGGGCTGTAGAGCTTTTATCTTGGGCTTTCTGCCCAGACCTACAGCATCAAGTTTTAAATCCAAACTCGATTCGAGCTTGACAGAATGAACAGTTACCACAGACTGATGATAGATGGTGATGGCACTTGCAACGTGAGCCCTTAGTAACAAGTTGTGTCATTGAAAGCCATCATCAAATTATTGATTTAAAGAAAATAAATTAACCTCATTGTCAGCTATCCAAAAATGACACTCAAATTCCACTTTAACCAATGTATTCATTAATCAATGCTTTTGAAAAGCATATATTGTTTGTTTGGACAAGCTTTCAATATGCTAATGTGTTTCCTGCAGGTCTTGTAGATCTTGGTTGACCCTGAGTGAATCAAGTTTAAGAACTGTTTAAGGTAATGTGAGACATACATAAAAGTTAAAGTAGACATACAACAGCAGGTCAAAACCTGCCTCAGGAAATTTCTGCGTTTATTTAAAGTAAAACCCTGCTAACAAGTTGCAACAAATCATTCCCTCCATAAAGTTATAAAGAGCGTTTCACCGCGGACTTCTTTTTGAGGCGCCACACGTGGCAACAAATCAGAACAACGGTCATTTACAAATATGTCTTAAAAGCACAATAACCAAAACAACCTGGACTGGAAAATGGTCAATTAAAAAAAAAACATTAACTGAGATTGGTTGGGAGGGGACTTTAATACCGGTCCTTTAACATTAAATTTGGGCAGCATCTGCTCATTTTTAATAAGAGAGACAGAGAAAGTAATCAGGAAGCTGTAATGATTTCATAGCACATGTTAGGTCGACCTGAAGAGAAGGGTGTTTGTATTGAGCAGCAATTAATCTTTACTGAATATGAGAGCCTGGAAAATTACACTCATTGAGCAACTCGATCAAACTCTTGTACTCAGACTCATTTTGAGAAGCACTTGTTTATTGTACTCTCTGCATTTCAGGCCACCAAATATATGAGATATATCATATATTCTCCTGTATACAATAGCGCTGCACGCAGCATACACAGCGGTGTCCAAATGTCTGGAACATTTAAGATTCTTCACTATTTCTCAGATGTTGTCTGAGGCTTCTGCACAAACCTTTACTGAAAAAGCAAAAACTGTAAACTTTCGTGTTAAAACTTCCTGATTCACTCGCATTATAATGCCCACGATACAATATGTAAGAATAAATTAGAAAAAAAAACACAGAAATAAAATTTCCCTAATGGTTACAGACTTTTCTCTACTGTATATCAAAACCAAAAAATCAAACACGTCTATGCCGGTTGAAATCTGTACTCAATCTGTACCTGTAATCAAGGAAATAAAAGCAAAGGAAAAGGTTGGTTGTGTAAAATTAAAGCATAATGGTCTTCATGAATTGAAAGGTGTCCATACCTCTTACTACACTCTGCCATAGACTTGCTGTTAAAACAAACTAACGTCTTTGTATTAGCTGTCCATGATATAGCAGACAACCAATTGCCAATTTTGTTCTGGACTCTCAGATGCACTGTTACTTTTGCCAGTAGTAAACAGTTGATTATACAATGGTTTGAACTTCCTGTACCCATACAAGGTTTCAAGGGGCACTGCTGTAACTCAAAGCTCGTTTATTAAAATTACTAAGAAGGGGAGAGCAAGCAAGCGTATCGCTGTGGAAAAGTCATTATCCGGAATTGCTTTCTCATAGGGTCGCGTTCAGGCTGGCGAGAATAATCAACGGGAAGGTTTCTGTTCAACGCACTCGACAGGTGACAACGTATTATAAATGAAGCTCTGCGAATCTTGCAGCTAAGAAATCCCATTTGTCAGTTATGAGAGGAAGCTGAAAACATGGCAGAAAGAGCAAGACATGGTTTCAGGTCGTCTCCCAGACAAAATATGAGCAGAAACAATTAAGGTTTATGCCAACTACGCTCTTAAAAATAAAAGTGCCAAGTAGGGCATTCTGATGCTCAGAAGAGCCACCTTGTCGTGAATGGCTCATCAAAGAAGAGATTTCTGAGTATGCAGAACATTTGTATGGCGACGTACCACATGTTAATGAACTGGAATCATATCAGTACTGGCAGATAATTGCTTAAAGCCCCAAAAGTGCTTTTTAAAATTGAACATATTAAAATTAAGTATATTAATGAAGTAAATAAACACCGTTAAAGTCCCAGAACATATAATTCACTCCCCAGGCCATGCATCTATGTAAACTTTCGTATTTAATTTTGTCTGGATGTTTTTTTTGAATGAGATCCCATACCGGATGCTACTTTTCGTACATTAAACCACACCAACCTTATAAGCACACCTCAGGAAAAATTGTATAAAATATATTTTATATGATTTATGTGCTGTTCTGAAGAACAGCATGTGTAGGTGATGCTGGGTTACTACAGATGTAGAAATAAAAATATGACATTTGTCTTTAATCTGATCCTGTGTCTGTATGTATTAAAAATATAGAGGATACTAGGAGCCGCCCACAGATCTGAATTGTGATGGACAATTAAGATAAAGATGTTCTTGGTGAAGCCAGACTACAGGCCAGGTTTAGAACCCGATGAGTAGTCTATACTGTGTGAATAATGAAATTAATGACAGCTATTCTTGCTGGCTCTTCTAGGGCACTGCAAACATTTCACTGACACAGGCCAAGACTGGAGTGTGTAGATTCAATTCAATTCAATTCAATTTTATTTCTATAGCGCTTTTAACAATTGTCATTGTCACAAAGCAGCTTCACACAATGAAATAAATTGTGTGTATGAATGTATGTGTGTGTGTGTGTGTGTGTGTGTGTGTGTGTGTGTGTGTGTGTGTGTGTGTGTGTGTGTGTGTGTGT
>JBBJLR010000139.1:6789666-6811277 GCA_037577145.1 Brachypetersius gabonensis | reverse complement strand
CTCTGATGAGCAGCCAAGGGTGACGGCGACAGTGGCAAGGAAAAACTCCCTAAGATGACAATAGGAAGAAACCTTGAGAGGAACTGGACTCAATCAGGGAAACTATCCTGATCTGATCAGAACTGGCTTAAAATTATGATAAAAGCTGCTCATCCATAAGCTTGTAGCGTAATGGACTGCACTGACTATGTCCTTGACTACATTTGCCAACTGAGTGACATGAGTATATTCACCCACAAGATTTCCAGAATCTACTACAATGTCTTTCACATGTCTTATATCAGTTCCAGCATAAGCATGCATGATTGTTATTTAATTGGATTTGCAGGATTTAAAATGATGTGAAATGAAATATTACAGGTATATAAAAGGGTTAAACTACATTATCAGTAAATGACTGCTTAAATAAATAGAACAAACTCTCCAATAAGAGTAGACATTTAAAACTACAGTACACAGGCTGACTCGAGGCAAAAAAAGGAGTCAAGAGTTGAGCAAGGCCACCAATATATTTCTGTAAATCCCATGGCATGCAGCTATCAGATTTTTTAGCTCCCCTGTCATCTTCCTTAACATGAACATTTGCAAACAACAGGCATTTCAATTCCGCTGTCCCGAGTGAACCGACAATTGCATCATTCAAGAGGAGGAACAACTGTTGTCTATAATATTAAAAATGAAAAGAAGGCGAAAAAAGGACAGCGAGCGTGGAGTAAATAAAGCACGCTAGCGAGAGAGGTCCTGAGGGAAGACATGCATGGACGAGTTTAAAACAAGGTTCCTGCACAATTTAAAAGCCTTGTTTCATCCTTGCTCTTTTGTCTATTCCTAGGGAGGTGCCTCGAATGACAAAGGCAAGGCAAAGACACCAAGCACAAGTTAAACAAGCTCTATGGCAGTGATACTCTCCATGAGTTAGAGAGTCACGGAACAACAATGTAGACATGGTGTAATATTCTAAAAAAAAGTATTCATCTTGTGGAGAAACCTGGTCAAATTCCATGGCAGATCATACGATTGACAAGAGAGACAATAATGTATCTGTGGTTAACAAAAGTACAAAGAAAAAGCTTTAGTGCCACATACAATGTACAGCCATGAAAAAAAAATGAGACACTTTTCCTCTTTTTCTGTTCACTGTTCAATCTGTGGCACTGTGTGTGTGTAAAATGCACTTATTTTTTTTCCATGGCCGTATATGCTATGTTGTGTATATGCATGCAAAAAAAAACATGGTGTTTGACTGCCAGAACATTTTCAGTGAACCTTGAATAGTCTAAGTTGTGCGTAGATGGAACTTTGATTGATGCAAGAGGTTTTGGTTGAGTACTCTGAAAAGGCTAAAACTGACTTAGCAGAGACCTTGTACAACTACTATTTCACTGGTGTTAGCTTGGCGCTAACTAATATTTAATTTATGTAGCTAAAAACATAAATTCAAACTTCTCCAAAGCTGGACGGAGTTTATTGGCTAATGACATTATCACAAGGCCCGTAGTCTAAATAATCAACTGGCAACAGTTAGGGCAGCGGAGGGGTTTTCCTAAAGTTAGGACCGTTTATTTAAGGTTAGGATGCTACTCTTTTCTAAACTGAAGTTAGGATAGGAAAATTGACTTAGGAACGGTTGTTCTGTAATGGCTTTTTTCCTAAATAAGATCCTAAACTGCCATTACCATGGTTACCACACAGTTGGGATAGGATTTTCAAGTTAGGAAGTTTCTTTAATACGGCCCCTGGTCTACCGAGTATTAACCACAGACTGCAGGGAGGCAGAGCTGGATGTCATAGGCTTAAAAAATAACCAAACATGAATAACGTAGTTGGGTTAGTTTCACAACATGTAATACATCACAGTGCATTTGACACAGATTCATTAACAGGTTGTGTAAACCTACAATTTGGGCTAGAGGTAAATCAGCCCTATCTTAGTCGGTTCTTATTGTACTTATTAGGAGCTGGTGGTGCTGCTGTTCCAAGGTCCAAAAGAAGTCACCCCATATCGTACTGGACTTCATTAAATAGGGATACATTACCATCACTAAAATTGTTGAAGAACACATACTAACTTGTTCAGGACTAAAGACTCGACTCAAAGTATCAAGACTTGTTGCAGCTCAGCAACTTGTTCCCACTTCTGATAACAGTATGGAACAGTTGTGAATAAGAAAACTGTTAAATCATTATTGAGACAAAAGCTGCTCTTTAAATCAACAACGACACTGTGATGAGCATGAGGTTAGGTGTTAAAGCTAAATATACCCAATAGATTAGCACATGGCTTCTTAATGTTAATGAAAAATTAGGCAAGTATTCTTCTCACTCAATAAAGTGAGAGACAGTATTCTAGAAAATGATCCATAAATTGTTATTTTGCTAACCTTTTAGATGTTTTTGCATTCCGACCTTCAGAGTCATGCGTGTCATGCCCCTAAACATATCATAAAGTGCAGGCACGTGACCAATTGAATGAAAGAACACATTTGAATAATACATTCATGTGTCAGTAATGAGATCTTCCATTTGTATCATGGAAATCGCAAAGCAAATGCACTGAAGGCAATAATGGGACCAGGGAACCGTAGAATATGTTCAAGTGCAGGTCTTTCATACGACATACTAATTCCTGCAAATGTAATGGCGTGTTCATTTTTCATGACCAATACAAGCCTGCCTGTCTTGGGATTATGAAGCTACTTATTTTTTTAGCCCGGTCCTGGCGTTAAATTCCTCCTACAACTGATGTCAGTTTTATGACAACAACAGGCTGACCTTGGGACGTAGCCTCTGAGTCACAGGTCCTGAGGAGCAAGAGAGATAAAAGAGGGAGGGGTGGAGGGTGAGAGGTTTGATCTGCTTCCAGCAGCTGAATATCAGTGCAAAATGGGGAAATGGGGAGGGTGGGATGTAGCGGTGACTACCAGTCACTAGCCAGTGCGAAGGTTTTCCATGATCAATGTCCTTGACTGTAGATGATGGAGAGACACCAATACACCATCAAATGGAATACAGTAAACCCCCAGTTATACGCGGATCAGGAGTCGTAGATTCAGTCACACAGAATTTTTTTTTTTGATGACTGAACTAGTTTTATGCAGAAAACCCCACCATAAAGCGGAAACTCCTCCACCTTTTTTTTTTTGCCTTTTTGTGGCAATAAATATATTCTTTCTCGATGTTTTCACACAAGGGGACTCAGGGCAATCTGAAGCCGACTTTTTCAAATCCCACAGGGGTTCTTCCCTGAAAACCACCCACCTCACCGCCGTGTCCCAATACTTTTGGCTAGCGACCTTCCAAGTTGCATATCTCAGCAAGGAATTTAAATTAAAAGAGGCAAATGGGATCATATTTGGGGGCATATTTAGGGTTTACACTATAGAAATAAACATTTTTAAGCTTTTTTTCCCCCAATACACAACAATGCAGTTTTTCACTATATATGGGTGCTCTTGGAATGTAACCCGCTCGAAAAGCAAGACCAAGTACAACCCACAGTAGTTCCTACTCGCAGTGGGTTCTTCCAGCAGAATAATGTGACCTGGCAAGTGGTAAACATTGTTCAGAAATAGTTTGAGAAATATGACAAATATTTTAAGATGTTGACTTGGCCTCCAAATTGCATTGTTCCCAATCTGATCAAGGATCTGTGGGACAGTATCCTCTTTCGTGTTTTTCTTTTATGAGAGTGTATTACAGTGGCAGAGAGTCAGTGACAGACTGAGCTCCCATAAGCTACTTATCTGTTCTAAAATCTGTAAGGTGCTAAAGGAACATTATCTCTCCTTCATCTGTCACCAATTCTTGCTGGAACTCAACATTTGGCCACACGAGAGATATAATTGATAAAAGTCTATTAAATTGCTGATACACTGCTAGTTTCACAGAACTGACAGTACCTAAAGCTGTAACAGGATGTGCTACTAGAACTAGATCATGCTTGCAGAAAACGTCTTCTTACTAGTGACAATAATGTAATTTAAGGATTAAATTTCAAATAAAGTATCAAATGAGGCAAACAATGTGAACAATTATCATCATTACAAAGACCCTTACAGTGTCTCAGAGCAGAACAATATGTTCAAAACATCTTTTTATGAGATATTTGTGCATATCATTCCACAATGATATCTACAGTTATTGTATTTTATAAAACTCTAATATACTCTACTCTTGCTCAGAGACATTTTCATGAACTCAAGTTACTCTATTGCACTGGTTTGTGCTGCTATACGTGAACAGCTAGACTTCTCTCCCGTAAAGGCAAATCGTTACTGCTGAAACTACTTAAACTTATTTATCAAAAATGGTTCGTTATTGACATCAAGTGATATTTTGACAATTATCATATCTATACCTATTAAAATGTGCAATAAACCATGTGCATGCACACTTCTAACAAAATCAGACTGCTTATATTGTAATGTATTTATAGAATGTATGTTAAAATTGAAATCAACAAAAGGCAGCAGCAAGAAATTTGCAATTTTCAGGCCAATTCTGATGATAATATGCAATTTAACACATCAATCATCAAGTTAATAGCAGGTGGCACTACTGAGCGATATGGGATGTCTCATCTTCAGTGGTCACACTCCATTTGATTTCACTCTTCCTTGAATCACTAGAGATGACATCAGATTTAGTGAATTAAAATACGCAATGATCAGCAGACATTTTTGTTTGTTATTTCAAAAGAAGTCGAGCATGCTTTCGACAAACTTTCATAAAATGCGCTCAAACTGCCTTACGTGATTACATCTCACACCAGGGGGAAAAAATACATTAAAATGGGGCAGACAAAGAGCCTCTTACTGATGAAGGTTAATTCCGCAATTACCTCACTCCGTCAAGCACTCCAGGCAAGTCATGATGGGATGATTAGCAGTTTCAGCCGCTCAGAGGCCATGGGAAGTCAAGGGACCGCTCGGCGGGGGGGAGTGATACAAATCACTGGCTACGTCCGTTCCCCGAGCCCCAACATTGCAATCAGATCCTTGCCCCTTTTTCTCGTCAGCTCTCAAGCAGCAAGACCACGAACACAGTAACCCTACACAACTTGTTAATGACGAGACGACGGCCTCCTTTCGTCTCTTTCGCACAAAAGAGGGCTTCTTCACAGACACGTTTTGATCTTCCTCATGTACGTCCATGCAATGACATTGCTAATTAGCCGACTGAATCTATTAATAAAAGAAAAAGAGCTTAGGAGGTTCAGTTAGGCTCATATAAAGTACTACGGAGTTCTTCTGTGGCGCTAAACCAGGACAGCAGAAGCGAACAAGCCATAGAGGCCAAGAATGAGACAGTGTGGACAGGACACAGAAGATGAAAAATGGATTGTGATCTTTGGGCTTCGGAAGTCACAGAGGACTACTTAGGATGTTTAAGTACACCGTGTACGGCCAGGACATGAGAAGAAAACCTACACGCCAGGGGGGGAGAAACCATACTGTGTGCCGAGAGCAATGAAGGCAGCTCTGTGAATGTGGAGTAAACAGTTTGGAGTTATTAAGTGGTGCGCAAAAAGGAGCAATGTTGATTTACTGACAGGAAAGCAGATGGCATCCACTGAGATTTTTATGTCTGTCATATCTGTTTATAATATTGGAGGGGATATAGGTGGAATATAATGGGAAACAGTGGATTATTACTGTCTGTCACCCAAACATTTCTCAGGGGTAGAAGCACTGAGGCTTGTCACTGAAGTCTGAAAAGTTTGGCGTTTCCATACAGTCCAACTCCGGAGCTGCTTACTAGTTAACTGGTTTATTGAATTATTTGTAAGTGCAAGTGTCTTTGACAAAACAATGTGACATTGGCTGGTAGTTTGAATCTTCACATTTGATGACCGTCTTAATAGTAGTCTCAGGTCTTTAGTGTTTAAAAAAGATCAAACTTTGTCCATTTTTTGTCACAGAGAAGTCACGGATGACTGGAGAGTAGCCCACGTGTTGCGTGGTGGGTGAGCAGGTAAGCCACGCGTTTTAATCTGAGAATGCACTCAGTAGATAGTAGAGATTTCTACCAAGAAACCTGCGTTCTCACACGCACAAAGACAAATGAGTTGAAGCTCTGAAGAGCCAGAGTACTCACAAAGGTTGGAGTTGATTTGGTGGTTGGGTTGGGCCAACATAAGACTATGTCTGGTGGAGAGGAAACCTTATTTCCTACTTTTAATACCGTACGTGAGTCAATTTCGGTGTCTGTAGACATCACGTAGCCTGGTGCCTGTGACATTTTTGGATCAGACTTTCTGACTGCCAATGGTACCTCTGAGGTACCCTTGAGCAACACACTGCCGCCCGGACACCACTGCTGGCTGCCCACTGCTTCATTAGGTGAATGGATTAAATGCATTTGCCTTGATGTGTTCACACATGACAAATGGTTTCATTTTCACTTCACTTTCAGAAAAGTCTGTAATTGGCTCAACTCTGACAATTGTCAAACTGTGTCTCAAGACAGATCCCATCTATCATAGACAGGACACTGAAAGAGCGGACTGGCATCCCTGTCAGAGGCTGCAGCCCAGTCAGCCAGAGTCAGCAGTATAGCTGGGACACAGCAGTGTAGCTGGACGCCCTTCTGTGCCCTCCTGCTGTAAAGTCTGGTACATCACGAGTGACATTGACCATTCTTTTTCTTACTGGGTAGTTGTCGATATAGAAAGGACCTGGGCTACCAAGCTGAGTTGAATAAAATTCACTTCCAATCATGGAACCCCTGTGATCTTATAGAAGAAAACCTCAAGAATCCAAATATAAGAAAGCAAATCAGGCTTAACTGCTGTTCTGCCTCTTTCGTGAGGCGTGACCTCATGCAAAGTGTTCCATGGGCTTGACCCAGCCTCCGGCACTGTAAATTAATATTCAGCTGATCATAGTTTGCTTTGCCAGGGCACAAAAGTGCTGCTGCCCACACTGCCTAGGGGAAACAGATAGAGTTGGAAAAAAAGGTCAAAATCTACACACGCAGCACTGAAAAATCAATGAAATGCATAAAATAGGATTCAAAAGCCCAAATAATAGCTGTCGAGTTCTCCCATGCTGGCACTGAGGAAGCATTTTACAGGTAGAATAAGATGTTAATTCATGGATATGCACCACCAAGATGTTATCAGAGGGTTTCAAGGGATCCTGAGGTGGTTTGGGTTTGTGAAAGCAACCATTTAAGAATAAAAGGCATTTTTTGTCCCCTGAGGGGTGTAAACAATGGCAGAAGCAGAGTAACTTCATCACATCACCACTGGCGGAATCTTTTCAATGGCTTTATGGAGCATGAGAGAAACAGATGCACCAGAGCCTTTCTCATATCTCCTTCATCTTTTTCATTGTGCTAATTTAGGCCTAAGGTCTGCACCCTAGTTGTGACTACACCCCGATACACAACATGCATCATGGCATCTAGTTTTCCTGATGTGTGTGAACAAGCAGGACTGAACAGCTACACAATGTTGTTCTATTTATAGAACTATTTATAGACAAAACAAATAAGTGGCTATTGCTGAGATCTACTCATTTCTGTCAATAGCTCAGTCTTTCATTCATGGGGCTGTATTTTTCAATATGTAAACTTCTACAAGTGCATCAGTCGGTGCATTTGAAAACGCCCTGTGGATTATTAGGCCGTTTTTTCCAAGAGGCACTCTTTCTGTTAGCTGGTGCTTAGAGAAATGCTTAGGCTTTAGCTTAGCATTTCTACACATTTCGTCCCTTTCTAAAAGTAACAATCTCAGTGTTACACTGATTACTGTGACAGGGTTAAGATTAGGGTTAGATTGTACTTAGATTGTACACAAACGCTCCATTTATAAAAGCAGAAGTTATTACACGATGTATCTTTAGATACTGTTAGAACATTCTTGCTGCCTTTCCTCTTCTTCTTTGTGTCAAAAGCAAAACTGTCCAGTATTCATAAGACATGTATAAAAGCATATACTGATGCACTTGCAGAATCGTGTGAATGTACACATGTATTGAATAGGTTAATCTGACAGTGCCTGATCCATCCATACTGAAAATTCTGAATTTTGTATTTTACAGTCACATATTAGTCACACTTTTATCATTATATATCTGATTATATCAATTCAAACCACTTACTGACAAACAGTTTAATAAGGACACACATTAAAATAATGAATAGCCAGTTATAACTCAAACAAAAAAGGGCAACAGGGACCACTTGCTTGCTAAATATTGAGACCACATTCATCTGTGCTATTAAAGCTCAGATCTTACTGGTTGCTGATCTTACTTCATCTTCTTCATTAGTCAGCATTATACCTGTCATCTAATGGAACACTTACCCTCTTCATCTTTTGTTATAACTGCTTATTAATGCTGTTTAAGATGTTTAATACCTAATTCTGAATCATTCATAACTGCTTTAACAGGGTAGTCATGTTTTAAAATGGTACCTCTGAAGTGCTTTATTTAAAAAAAAAAAAAAATCCATCAAGAATGGAAACCTCATTTTAGTTTTATTATATATGAAGATGGAAATCATGGCACAAAAAGCTTCGATTCTGCACGCTGATACACTTCAGTAAAACATGGTGTGGCCAACGGGGACATGGATGCAGAATGACTCCTCTGGTGGCAGATTTAAATGAGTTCTTTTTCAGCCCCCCTGGGCTCATGCAGTTAATTAAATGCTAAAGGAACATGAGTGCAAATCAAATCAAATCAAATATTTGGAAAAGATAAACAAAAAAAAAAGGTAATGGCACCAAGGGCTGAAATCTAATCAGCTTTTGGTAGTGTAAGTATATTGTTGCGGTAAGAATGAAACATTTCCAAATCTCCAAAAAAGTAATTTTGCAAGAACAATGTGTGTAAATTTCAATGGAAGTAAATGAAACGAGCATTTTTAAAAGCCTTTCTGGACTAATTTCACTTCTCTGTGCTCGACACAAGTTAGACACAATGAAGCTCTAATGACAGACGATGAAACAAAAAAGAAAAAGGTAGAAACGAGGTTTCAACAATGAAGGCATATGTTTATACACTCATTATACACTCCCTCAGTTTGTGGCTTATAGAGTCCCTAGACTTAGACTTTTTGTCTTTTTGTGCCATGCAGTGCTAGAAGTCCCAATGATACACATCCTATATTCTTGTTTTAGTGTAATAATAACATTGAACACTGAGTTTTAACATTTACAATAACACCATACATTTTAAAAGATGCCTGGAAATCGCTAAAAAACGTGAGGTTGCCAAAGCATTAAAATTATACCAATGTGAAGCAACAGGTAATGCAAATGCAAGCATATGTTACAGATATTGATATCTGCAGTAGTAAATTAAAGAGGCAAGGAAACCCTATCAAGAGCAATCTAGCATTTCAGCAGCACTTTCCAGAGACCTTTACCGCTGACATTACTTTGCAATTACTGCCCGAGAGTAATAAATTTCCACCCAGAATGTGCTATGGCCTACTCGTCTCTCCCCACGCAGCCTGGCATTAGTGCCATTAGAGCTTCATGGATCTAGCCTTAAGAACGCCTGACAGGCTAATCAATTTTACAGGCACCCATCTTTTATAGGGCTGTCCGGGAGAGAGTCACGTAATGAGCCCGCAACGCTTGATGAAGTGGAAGTTTACAGACAAGAGCATCACGACTGAGGAGGCATCCCAGCCATCCATTACCTAATAATGGACTGGAGGAGAAAAGCAAGCAGAAGCACCGGAAACACGGGCCCAGGGACATAATGGATGACCCAGCGAGGTGTTGTTGGATGAAATTCACCCACAGTCTGTAGAATCGAGTCGTTGCTTGGTATTATCACGGTGCAGAGGGAGAATCAGTAATCAACACCGTGTCACACTGGTTCATGCTATCTCAAAGCAATTCCCTTTTATTGGAGATACAAGGCAATATCTTAGCCTATGAAACAGACCAGAGTCATTCAGCTCCATGATGGCGCATGAGATGAAAGTGTGTCAGGGTAAACATCGTATTTCATCAGGACTCTGCACTGTTATAGTCATCACAAGACATTGTGAGTTTGCCTGTATGTCTGGAAAAAAGAAGTAATCCTCACGCAGAAACTCAGCGAAGAAACTTCAGTTTATCCTCATGAAAAGTTTTCACAAACAAAAAAATGCAGGCCAGCAAATTTGATTCTCATGCAAGTAAGGATAAATATGAACATTTTGCTGATTCAACAGTCGAGTGGTTTTGTGGTGATTTAAGTTAATTTAATGTATTTGAAGTGGAACATTTGAACCTTGAAATATGAGAGTATTACAGATATGGAGTAGAGCAACAAAAAATGTTTAAGAGAAGGCCACTTTTAAAAGCTTTTCTTTTACACAGCATGCACTTTATTAAAAGGCAACACAGCGGTAAAGTGAGTAGCACTGTTGCCTTACCGCAGGAAGTGTCCTGGGTCCCGAGTGGCCAAGGATCTGTTCTTTGTAGAGTTTTAATGTTTAACCCCATTTTGTCTATATGGGAGCTCAAAATGGCCATGACATGTACAGTCATGGCCAAAATTGTTGGCACCCCTGAATTTTTTCCAGAAAATCAAGTATTTCTCACAGAATAGTATTACATGTTTTGCTATACACATGTTTATTCTATTTGTGTGTATTGGAACAAAACAAAAACAGGAGGAAAAAAAAGCTAATTTGACATAATGTCACACAAAACTGCAAAAGTGGGCTGGACAAAATTATTGGCACCCTTAACTTAATATTTGGTTGCGCACACTTTGGAAAAAATACCTGAAATCAGTCACTTTCTATAACCATCAATACGTTTCTTAAGCCGCTTTCAGACCGAACGCGGCGTGCACTGCGCTTTGCCCTGAAACCCATTATTTTCTATGGCTTGCACGGTGCAACTAGATTTGTTCCAATACACACAAAGAGAATAAACATGTGTATAGCAAAACATGTGTTAATGCAATACTTTTCTTTGAGAAATACTTGATTTCCTGGAAAAATTTCAGGGGTGCCAACAATTTTGGCCATGACTGTATGTCAGGTGAGTGTATGTGTACATTTGTGTCTGTGTATCTTTTGTGTGAGGGACTGGTGACCTGTCCAGGGGTGTTTTGCTGCCTGTTATGTGCTGAAATAGCCACCCCTTGTGACCTTGGCTAATGAATGAATAAATGAATGAAGGAATAAATACACTTAAGAAGAAACCCATCCACTGCAGTTCCTAGTGGGAAGTAAAGTAAAGTCATAGTCATGTGTGAACACACCACAGCACAGCACACAGTGTGAACAAAGTGAAATTCTTTCTCTGCATTTAACACATTAGCAGTGGGCTGCTACCAATGGGGTAGGCCAGGGAGCGGTGTGGGGATGGTTCCTTCCTCAAGGGTACCTCAGTGGTGACACTAGCAGTGTTGGGATTTGAACCCACAACTATAGTCCACAGTGGTGGACTGTACAGTATCTGTTTGTGTACAGTTTATCCGTAGTCAGTTTGGCTATTTTCAGTGATGGATGACCTTTGAAATGTGAATGACTATACTGTCATATGTGAACACACCACAGCACACAGTGTGAACAGCAGGAAATTCATCCTCTGCATTTAACCCATTCACCAAGTGAAGCAGTAGGCAGCCAGGAACACAGTGTCTGGGGAGCAGTGTATGGGCAGTATCACAGAAATGCTTAGAAGTCTTAGAATCCCTGACTTCCTGATCGAATGCCATAACCACTAGGCTACCAGCTGCCCAAGGAGTATGCATGATTATTATACTCACTGATGTCCTAATATACTGGGAAACTGGGATGTTCCCACCTAGCTCACTACGTAGAGCACGAGACTCAGGGTCATGAGTTCAAGCTCCCCGCTGGGGAGCGTATTTACCCTTTAGGGCAGCTGGTGGTCTGGAGGTTATGAAGCTGCCCTTGTGAAAGCCTAGGGTTTGAATCCAAAAACTGCCAGTGGCACCACTGAGAATGTTTCATTCAATTCAGTGACCATCATATTTCACATTTTAGCCACATCGATACACTTGTATCACCATCACTACACATTACCATACCACCATCACGTAGGTGCCGATATTTGTTTACAATCTATATACTATCAATTGCCATCCTATGAGATTTACGAATGATGAATGGGGTATATTTGTAACTACGGTTTGTAAATAAAAGTATTGTGGATTTTTAAGACAGTGGAATCAAACTGTCTAGTTCACAACATTTCACACTGAAGAATTCATGAAGAACTGGAGAAACAAAATCTGTTTTAACTGTCTCTAAATAATTCAACAACACTCTATCATCAACTGCTCCTGTACTTTGCAGGGACGTTGACAGTCAAGGGGAACAGCTCCATTAAACTGGGCCAAATTACTTGAAGACAGCAACCAGACCGATTAAAAACAGCAGAAGTCATTGATCAAAATAATGATGTGTACTTGTTGGCTGTTAGCATCCATTTATTGTGAACAGTGGTGAGAAATGTTTGCCACAAAAACAGTTTTGTACCCTGGCAAACTATGAAGGAATAAAGGGACTCCCCTTTGTGGCCAAAGGTACAAAGCACTGGGATAAACTTATAAAAGAATATTACAAAATCTAAAATCTAAAATATCAAAATAATATGAGCTGGCTAATGCCTATGATAATGGGATAATACTTGACCTCTCAAAATTTCAAAAATATTATAACCATTCTTTATATTTTGACTCTCAAAATATTAATTCAAAATCATAACAAAATTAGACATGTTCACAGTATTTAAAAAATGTACTAAAATTATTATAATCATTATTTTTAATTACTTGTCTCCCCAGTTTTGTTATGGCCATAACTACCCACTAGTTAGGTATTGCCCATAACACCATGCAACCCACACTGGGAGGGTAAAGGCTGGGAGATATGAGACAAAGCCCCGTCTCAGATTTTCAAACTGTTGCTTTCACACTGAACAGTTCCACATGCTTGGAGGTGAACACTAACTGCAGTACAGTTACATCAGCTAACAGAAACTTGTGAAGGCTTGTACTATGCTGAGTGATGGGAGGGTGAGTCAATATGCGAAAAAAGGAAAAGTCAATCGCTAACAACATTTCAGGGAATTGAACCCACCCAGAGAGAGAAAAGCCAATTATAGTTTCTTGGACTCCCAGCCACAAATGTCTGTGGTATTCCTAGGGATTGAACTCGTGGTCTCTTGCGACAATCGGGCAACGATTAGATGGTTGCACCGCTCAGGAGTTCCTGAAAAGTCAGAGGTAGTGGGTGATTTGAGAGGGGAGATGCGGGGGCCATTCCACTTGTTAACAAGACAGCCAAAAACCTTCCCCCCTTGTTATCCTGCCAACACATAGTGTGTGTGTGTGTGTTGGGGGTGTGGGAGAAGGGTGGGTGTTCCCAGTGGACCACCCATCTTGTTAAAAATAACGAATCGCTTACTGAACGTAGACATATTGCTGTCAGAAACAGAGGAAAAACAGTTATCTCCAAACAACACTTTTTCTCCTACCTAGCAGAACAGCCTTCTATACAAAAAGATGCAAGCATGTAAAGCATGTAATTTACAAGGTTATTGAAACCACCAACACTATGCAATAAGAAGGATGGCTACGCAGTGACCCAAAAAACAAACCCAAGCTATCTTCCATTCAAGGTTCACTAAAGAAGCCCCCTCTGCCTTGATGCACCCGTGCACTCTCTTGGCATTCTCTCAACCAGTGTAAGCTGAGCCATCTGTGATGCTTTACCAAAAACCTTTAGGAAGAGATCCCTTTCCTGAAACCTTGTTGGCACCTTAGCAATTTTTGTACTTGAAATAAACTCACTATTTCGTCTCATCAGAGATTAGATCCAAATTTCAGATGCTGAGGAAGCATTCAGTCACTTTCCATCAGCGATGTGTGGAGTGATATAAATAGATCAAATTCAATTCATATATGAAAATAAAAGTGGTTAATTGCTGTAAATTAAACTTGACCCCATGAAACACTGCATTTGTATAGGGTTGGTATATTTACAAGACCTTGCTGAGTTCATTTAGAAGTCCTAGAAGTGGTGAAATCAGGGTGTGTTTGAAGTCGCTACTTTTTTTGTACAGTGTAGTAAGCATTCTGTGGCTGGAACTGTCTGACACAGACATTTAAGACAAAAGAAGCAAAAATGTACAGCGTGAGAATACAAACCTCTCCTGAGCTCGTTATCAGCCAAATAATGAAACAGCAGGAGGGAATGAGTGTGTTCAGGGGGAAAGGGAAAAAAAAAGATGACTGGCTGCTTGGAATCCTCCCATGGTTTATCACACATCTTAAGAATTCTGTTTGAGCCGAGTCAGCCAGTGAGAAGCTTGTCTCTGGGCCTCAGCATGTGGTATTAAAGTCGGATTTGAGGCTTCTCTGTTCCAGCGGTGTCTCTCACTTTCAAAGTCAGGGAGAAGAGCCATGCTTGTGTGCTGTACCCTGCAGTTTAGAGCACTTCCCCAGGCCGCAGGTATTCCAGCCTGCATGCAAGCATCTGCTCACTGCGCTCCATGCTAGCAGACCCTATGTGGGGGGTTTAGTAGGATGTGATTGGAATTACAGAGAGGATACAACTTGTTGTGAACCCTCAGCTTACCTCACATGAGATGTTGCCTTGAAAATGTACCTAAATATGCTACATTCAATATATTCACAAATACACAAACACAGAGATAATAAAAATGGCTCTTGTGCTGATGTTACTGATTTGGAAGCCCTTGTTGCTTCCAGGTGCTTTCATTTCATTTACAGTTGATTGGTGCAGAACTAGCAAAGCAGACTTCTCACTGAAAGTGACTGAGCCCTTGCATGTGTACTGGACCTATGGTGTCTTTCCCAGGGGTTCAGTGGGCAGAGGTAAAGTCAGACAGCAACTTCAGCCCTCATTAAATACCCACTGTCTGCTCCATCTGGTGTCTGTGAACTGTTAGTGCTGCAGCCACATACAGCTGACAGGGGGATGCTCTCTACCAAGAGCTAACGAAGGAGCAAATCCCTCCCCATCATGTCACAGCCTTATGAAAACATGTTCAAATTCATCTTCAGAAATGTGCTGATGGTTGTTCATATTCATCTTCAGCAATTAGTTGATGGAAACACTGATTTATTTGTATTCACTTTTGCTAGGTTTTCTAAAATGTGTTTAAAAAGCTTTGAATGGAAATTCTGTTATCAAAATCATGCAAAGCGTGTATCTGGTTTGATTTTCTACATCATTTAAAGCTACAAGCTCTCATCGCCCATTTGTGAGCGTGCCATGAAAAATGAACCAATCAAAATGGCCCAAAAGGAGGAGAATGTTGCTAATCAGCAAAGTCTAAAAATTAAGGACATTTTGGACAAGTTTGTAAAAGTAAGCAACAGAAACAGCAACCAAATAATGAGTTAAAGCCCAAGTCAAAGCTAACCTTGATTGTGTTTATGGAGTTTCATCTGGTAACACAGCAACAAATGTGACACATCTCTGCCATATTTGGTAGAATGGAATGCATTTCAAACACTGAATAATTTCCTACTAGAGACACTGGTGCAATCTGATTCCCACCAATTAGTGCTGCAGTGGAACTGTCCCAAATCCAGACGTTACTGTTGAATGCATTCTTTCGCTAGCTGCTGCAGTTGTCAAGGCTAGACAAAAGGAATTTTGCTTTCTTTAAGACTCTGTTAAAAGAAGAGCAAAAAACAAACACCCAATCAACCCCCGGCAAGCAAGCAGCTTTGACAGTTTTAGCATCATAGCATGGCTGACTTGTGTCAGAGCTGTTGCCTTCAACCGTAGCTTCTCAGCCCGTCACACAGACTGATTATGCAAGAAGAGTTGAATTATTGAGGAACACACTGGAAAGAAGCAGAGGAGTTTTTTTTTGCAGCAGCAGCAGCAGCAGGCAACACTGTGCCTGCAGGGCTTTACATTGCAGAAGGCCCTGTGTATCTTTATCAGCTCTCTGTGGCCGGTTCCCAGCCACCCAGACCTGAAAACTCCCCGACCTAAAACGAACAGAGGCCAAGAAAAGCAATAAATCTGCCAGCATTTCATCCAGAGAAGTATTGCTCTCAAAGGACAGATCACGTCAAGCTTGTCCGCCCGCCTCTCCTGCTGTTGTTTTATTTCTTCACCTTATTTTTTTTTGGGGGGGGGCCGCATAGTTCTCATTGGTTCTCTCCAGCATCTTACAATCTGGAGAAACCTGACATGCATGAAATGTGGAGATTATTTAAACATTACGGAAATGCCTCAATAATCTGAATACTGAAAGCTTTGTGCTGTTTGTGGATCCTAGTGAGAGTGTTTATTTAAGGATCCAAACAATAAGATATTCAAATATGATATGATGAAAAAATGATAGCAGTCTGTTCTGAATGCCGAACGCAAACACAAATAGGGGCTCTCAGTGTTTCATTACCTAACAAATGCCATTAACTCTTTCAGTGATTCATTACCTAACAAATGCCATTAACTCTTTCAGTGATCTGAGAATAACTG
Source organism: Brachypetersius gabonensis (assembly GCA_037577145.1). Lineage (NCBI taxonomy): Eukaryota > Metazoa > Chordata > Actinopteri > Characiformes > Alestidae > Brachypetersius > Brachypetersius gabonensis. The sequence continues at coordinate 6,794,819 of JBBJLR010000139.1, read as the reverse complement.
AATATCAGTTTTAGTGTCATGACCAGGTAGTAGAGCATACCTCCCTTTGTGTATATTGCACTTATTATCATTAATTATGTTAGTTTTATTAAATTGACCAAAAGACCTAAAACTCACCAAAAAGTCAAATTCACGGAAACTGGGGATCAGACAGAACCGTGGAACAGGCAAACAGGTACTAAAAAGATGGAAAAGTTCATGGAAATGATCTAGAATTAAAACTATGAGTTCTGTAGGTTCCAGCTTGAGTCAGTTCTTGATTATACAGTGGCCACAACCCACATTTACACATATAATTATTTCATTGGCAGAATGAACTGAATTGGCTGACCTAAGGTTAAGCTTAGGCTATGTAGCAATGTTTAGGTTATTAGCAAAATCCAGTACAGTTTCCAGTACATTTGCATTGGTTTGGAATTCAAATGCACCTCATCTAATCATAAGCTTGGTGAAATGTTGAAACAGCTGAAACACAAAAGTGTACAGTGGCATTCCCAGGATAGTATCCGAATACCTGAACAATAATTATTCTCCATAGAGCTTACTGAAGTATTTAATAATGCAGCAGAGCCATAATTAATCATACAAATAAAAAACAATAATCAAAAAATTAAAGGCAATTGTCCATAAAATCAGTCATTCGAGCAAACTCAGTAGACGGCGCTCTGTGGTGGGATAAATCATTCAAGTCGTTCAGCTGTTTTTCTGCAGTTACAAGCACAAAGCACAACAATGCTTTGGTAACATTGAGATTGCCTTGTTCTTTTATCACCTTTTTCAACTACAGCTGCTGAAGGGACTCCTAACACAAACACCTATTGATCGGGGTGGAGCTCAGATAACATTTTTGGCAAAGGGTGGCTCACGTCTCATTAGGCTGTCATTATCTACTCCCTTTTAAATGATTAGGGGCCGCTACCTCTCAGGCAAGCGGGATCCAGACAAAATCTCTGAAGGGAAAGTCACAGATGGCGACCTATTAGCTCTTTTAATAGGGCAAAGTAGCACCAAATTCCCGGTGTGTACAACGCCGGTGACACCAGCACTGATGACGAGGGGAGAAGGTTATAAAGGGAGATGAATAATGTATCAGCAGGAGGCTTTGCCCTCGGCTGATGTGTTGACGCTGTGCTAGGCTGCCGGAGAGGAACCAAGGGGGTAGACAACTTAATAACAGCTTTCCCCATTCAGCACTGGGCTCCACAGGGCACTAAATTGTTACCTGAGCCCGAGTCATGGCTACGTGAGCGACTCACTAATAACCATCTGCCCCCACTTTTCTTTGATCTACTGCTTTATGGGACACTAGCCTGAATCTATAAGGAAACATCCCGTTGCAAGTCAGAATTTCCTGTCAGCAAGCAGTTAGTTAGAGTTTGTCAAGGACCTCTCAAATGTCATGACTACGCATAGCTCTTTAAGATCTAATCTTCTTTAAGATCTAATGAGCCCACCGTGGAAACATCAGAGATGAATGTACATGATTAGAACATAATACAGCATGATACAACACTGAAAATGTTTCCTGACTGAAGCAAAGGGTTATCCTTTAAGAGGGCACAGTCACTGTGATCACTGGCTAATGCTGGAGATATAGCTTCAGGTCTCAGGTATCTCAACTTTTATAGCAACTGCAATAATGAAGCAATTAAATAAAACTAGTAGGCTATAACAATGAAATAATTAAAGAGTTAGTTACTTCTTATGTTTTAATTTTATAGCCAAAATTGTATGTGCAGTTTTGTGTCTGAGCAGTTAGTGAGCTGGACTCACTCCATCCAGCTCACTCTCTCTCAGGCACAGAAACTGCACATACAGTCTGAGACAGAGCAGACAGCATCATCACACACAGAACAAGGTTCTTCAACAGCTTCTTCCCTGCCACAGTCAAACTGATGGCATAAAAAAAAAAAACACTGAACAAATCAACACCACACTACCTCACCTCACTTGTACCGTACAATGTGATAAATCATTGTCTGTTTTTGGTGCAATACGCTAAATGAAGCAGTTAGATTTGTGAAACAGGTGCAAAATCAGGTGCAATTTTCTAAACGTGCAATACTATAAGTGTGCACTACCTGCAGGGCTATCCGGATTCCCCACGTCGAGTGCTTGTATTTATAATAAATAAATAATAAAAAATTCTCCTCGTTACCACCCTCTTTGTACAGTGTTTTATATAGTATATACCATTAGCAGATCGCTCTATCCTCCGCTTAATTTTTTCATCTTTTCTCTCATAAAAATGTATCTTGACTCGGAAAGTTTTGCCGAAGAATTCCAATGTGCATGGACTTATGCGCAAATGGCAAATAAATAGACTGTACCTCTCTGGATGTCAGAGCTCGTACTGAATTGTGAAACCTTTTCAATGTCAAAACATACACTCTGAGTTAACGGCAAACTCATACTGCACTCATGCCTTGTACCACACCCAAGCATATTTGCGCCCCTTTCCACTTCCTTCCACCGGGTCGCTTGTGCTCACATTACACTTAATATTCCAGATCTGAGCATGCATTCACCATCACATCACAGCTTTACCCTGTTTGTCCAGTGAGCTGCCAGACTTATAGAGTGTTTTTTCTCCTCACCACATTGCTCAATGTTTCTTTCATCCACAAGCATTTCTTGTCTCTTCTGTCCAAATTTCCAGCACTACACCTCTGGGGACTAGAATCATCCCTTTTTCTGTCACGTTTGTTAAAAGAAATATTCATGATTTCCATTCGGGCATGATTAGCAATCACACTAGATGTGTACTATGACCAATAGTCACTGAACTGTGCCCAGACTCACCTTCTCAAGTGAGATCAGACATGTGTTAGCATACCGTACCAGGCATTGTGCAGAAAGAGCACACTATCCAAATAAACTGGAGTCAAATGTGTTCTGGCATGGTATGCATCATCTTGTTTGAGTACACCTGTAATTTAATCCACCTTTATATGTTTTCCTCTGTCACTATAGACTAATGTATTCCAAAGCTTGGCTCAGTTGCGGAATCAAGTTTTTTATCCGGAATTGAAGAAAATTACTCAAAAAAGTGTAATTATCTTAAACTTGTACTCATGCAATTATTGCCTCATGTCTTTTTACATTTGAATAAACAGCAGGAGAGCAGAAACTAAGAAAAACTGAAATGCAGGTGCTCCACTCACACAGTCACTCAGGCAGCTACGCCAGAGATGATAGAAGGCCAAGCTTAGCTTTTGCCTGAGGAGACTCTCTGGGAATCTGAAGAAAAAGAGCTATGAAATTAAAACAACGACCCTCCATTCAGAGTAGCCGTCAGAGGGAGGAGAGGCTGACACTAATTGTGAAATTGATTCATAAGAAGCAGTGAACTTTCCAAATTGTAGTCCACTTAATCTGTCTCCAGGAGAAGAAGAAGTGGTCCGGGCTATTGTTGCTAGCAGTGATGGAGCACCGCAGTTAATTATTTACATGAAAGGTGAAAATTTGAGAAGGTTCTCTTGGAGCAGGGGGTAAGGTGTTTCATTTAGCCATGGCAAACATCTGAGAGAGCTTTGTGAAACATAAGTATGTTATGATAGGTCCTACCCTCAAGGGAGGTAGGCAACGGCTGACTAAGTTTAACACCTGAGGACAATAGCTCTCTGACAGCATCCAGCCATTACCGTTAAAGTAAAGCTCAGGCGACCAGGATTTGTTCTGCAGGATTTGAAATATGTTCCTTGACATTTCAACTAGAGGTGCTACAAAGTCAAAAACTATATTGGAAGCTTTTATATTCAAAGCCCAATGCAATGTTCCTGCAATATTGCAATGCTGACTGCATGCTTCTCTCCTGTATCCTGCATCATTTGTGCCTGGCTAGAATGAAAAACAATCCAAGCAATGTCATTCTGATTTAAAATAACCTTTAACGCCCATTTCATAATTGCTGCTTCATGAGGCTTGTAATGATCTTATGTCATTTTGGGCCATTGAAAATTGTACAATAGCTGATGTTAAAATAAATGAGTAAATAAGCTTTCCATCTCATACACTAACTGTAATATATATCCATCATCCCCTATACAACACAATCAATGTGTGTTATAGATCTTCCCCAGGGAGAATCTGCGACAGCATATAAAATAATTTCCCTTAATTTCATGAGAGATAATGGACCGTCATTTTTTGTCTCCTACAGGGTGAACTGATCCCATATGTGACCAGTTTTACCAGTGCAATGAAAAGTCTGTCATGATGATAGATTGACTGCTTCACAATGCTATAAATGTACTGTCGGCCTTGTACATTGATTGATAAACGACCCAATCCACATCAGACAGACGGCTCTTATATCGGCCGACATCTCTGTTGTGTTTCAACTCTGTAATGAAATCATACTAAGAGATAATTAAACCGTCGCTTGGTGACATTGCAGCAGGTAGGCCAGGGGTTTTGAATACTGCGAAATTTTGCTACCACTCTCAGAAAACTTCAAAGGGCTTCAGTGAGTCAGAGAAAGAAGACAAGGGATGCATCCAAATGGTCCAAGCGACTGCTTTGTTCTTCCAGCTGGTCTAAAATGAAAAGAAAGGTGGATGGAATGAAAACTCAGATGATGAGGACACATCTAAAAAAGGAAACCTCAGTTACAGAAGCTATTAGTCGAAACAGTGGCTGGAAGTTCTGCTGGAACTTTTCAATATCGGTGCTTAAAAAGAAACAGTATGTGTAAGAAAGAATACAAGATTAGACCCAAGAAAGATCCAAATATTTGCACAAAAAAGACAAAGTACCAATAATGGAATTGCTACATATAGTGATTGCGACTGCTTTGCTGTGTATATGAAAGTACTGGCGGTCCAATCAAGTGACATGACCTTTATTAGTAAAAATAATTGACTTTTAATATAAATACCTTTTTTTTTAAAAACAGAAAGGTTAAGCTGGAACTGTAGTAAAGATGTCAAAAGCACACAGTACAAAAACACTGCATATCTATCATTTCTTTAAATTGCTAGATTCATAGCGGGAGATTGACAGACGGATTGGTGCGGCGTCCGCAGTGATGCGGGCACTGCACCGATCTCTTGTGGTGAAGAAAGAGCTGAGCCAGAAGGCAAAGCTCTCGATTTACTGGTCAATCTACGTTCCTACTCTCACCTATGGCCACGAGCTTTGGGTAGTGACCG
>JBBJLR010000139.1:6774692-6788785 GCA_037577145.1 Brachypetersius gabonensis | reverse complement strand
TGGGAACGCCTCGGGATCCCCCTAGAAGAGCTGGACAAAGTGGCCGGGGAGAGGGAAGTCTGGGTTTCCCTGCTTAGACTGTTGCCCCCGCGACCCGAATCCGGATAAGAGGAAGATGATGGATGGATGGATGGCTAGATTCATGATTAATAAATGATTATCAAACAATGTGGGGCTCATTTCATGGACATGGATTAATCTGAGATTTGCATTACAATGCCAGTGGCCTTTCACCATGATAAAAAATCTTGGATTATTTAGACAACCACCTCATATCACACAGTTCTAGTGGGGGAATGACTGAACCCTTCCAAAATCAGGGGCTGAGCTGCTCTGTAGCTGAAGGGAGGGGGTGGTGGTGGTATTTGGTGCTCACTTTTGACAGCTTTTCACTTCTCCCTATTGGAAAGCTGTGTTTTAATTATCAAAAAAAAGTGGTCAAAGACATCTAGCATAGCTGGCTAATTATCATTGGAACACGTTGTGAATCCACTTACTTAGCAACACTCAATCATGTTTACATTGTGCACAGCAAGCTAAACATGTCTTTCCCACTGAAAACTGATGGAAACAGTGCAGCCTTGTTCCCGCCTTCAATACCTTTTTGCTGGATAGATACCTTTAGTGACAGCAGGTTGCCTACTTAATGATAATGATGGATAATACTGTAATAATAATATATAACAATAAAAGCACCATTCCAAAACACATTCTGAAACATACATATTCATGTGAAGTGGTGGTGGTGGTGGATGTTTTGTGTTTTTTCTTTTGCATTTTAAGAAGTTACATGCTGCTATTTGTCAAAATGTCAGTTTTGGATTTGGAAGACCTTACCATTAGCACACAAACAACTGTTTTTCGTGTTTTTTATTTTGCTATTTATTTGGTAATATGTTTACAGAATTAATTGCAGCTTTAACAAACCAAACTTAGTTACTGTGCTGACCCACTCAGACCTCTGCATTCACCATGTTATGTCCAAGTAATTGTGTAAAGTAGACAAGATAAGGAAGCAAACCCACCTCAAGCCAGTATGCAGGAATCATTTTTTGCAAATAATTAATTGTGGACTTATAACACAATAACAACACCAGCCAAACACATTCAGTGCTGCAGGAATGTATTTTTAGTGTGTGTGTGTGTGGGGGGGGGGGTATGGCATACATTTAATGTGTCTTATTTGGATACATAAGTGAAAATACATTAAGTGAAAGTAACTATCAGCGCTAAAGTCTTCCTCTGCAGTTAACGCATTTACCAAGTGAAGCGGTGGGCAGCCAGAAACACACTGCCCGGGGAGCAGTGTGTGGGGATGGTCCCTCTTGCTCAGGGTACCACAGAAGTGCTTAGCAATCTTGGGACTCAAGCCCATGACTTCCTGATTCCAGGGCGAACGCCCAAACCACTACACAACTAAATGTATCCAAAACATTTTTTCACCAAAAATCAGCGCTAATGCCCTGAACTCAACAACTACCGTTACCACTGAAGAAGAAAACATTTTCACCTGTCTAAGGGTTATGCATAACCAATGATTATAAGCAATGTGTTTGTTATTGTTCTTCCTCTGTGTCAACATGGAAATACAGAAATTCAGTTTAATGCATTACCCTTAAAGAAAAGGTAAAGGTTAACCCGCATTCCCCACCATGATATGCAACTCAGAAGGTGCAATGCTGACTAAGCAAAAAAAGGCGGAGGATATTTCCAGTTTCCGTGTTATTCTGAGGATTTCCGTGCAAAACTATGATTTTGGTTCTCCCCAAAAAAATATCTCTGTGTGACTAAATCCGTGACTCCTGATCCGTGTAAAACTGGAGGATTACTGAAGTTGGTACAGGGCAACTGAATAAAAACAAAGCATGACCATCATCAGCCTAAAACAAGCAGAGCTGCTGGTACAACACAGGGTCTGAAAGCTGCTGTAGAAGCCTCAGGCTCCAGGAGAGTAAGGATATAACATGACAACCTTACCAAGGCTATTTGATCATAAAGAACATTTTTATTTTAGCATTGCAAAGCTATTTACCCAAAATCAACTGATAGAATATGCATATTACCCACATTTCCCCCTCTTTGCACATATTTTGAGCATGCAGGGTAGCCTATTTAAACTTGGTCTTTTGAACACCAAGCTCTAGTTACCATGAAAAACTCCAGAACCACAACATGATCCCCTGCAATTTTAATAAGTGATTAGGCTACACATGAAGACACGGCCCTGCAATATTTATGAAGGCCGAACTTGAAATAGTTAGCCCTTGGGAAGTCATTAACTTTGACAGGTCCATTCAAAACACACAATAACAGAACCTTTTTTTAGTCACAGCCATGTTGCAGGTATCTCGTCTAACATACATCAGCAGTGTTGGTCTCTGGAGGTTGGAAGCCTGAAAATGCCTCCAGTGAAGCATATGAGGCCAGCAACCAGACTTTTCTTTTAAACTGCTGGTCACACAAGACTGCTGATTGCATCACTGCACTTGGAGGAGAATGCTAAGTGCTGGACTGCCACGCAACCCTTCAGACACCCAGCTGGCTGGTACTTCACCCAGTATTATTGCTCCACTCCCAGATTAGAACCAAAATCCTTGTGGTGGGTCTTCAGCCATTTAAAATAATCGTTAATTGTCACAGGAGGGCAGAAATGACTGACCGGAACACCAAAACACAACCTTGTCGCGTGGGTGAAGAGCCCAAGCGTGACTGGCACGAGAGAGCGGGTTTACCACACGTTTTACTCTGAGAACGCTCCGGTAGGGAGTTGAGGTTCGCACCAAACAAACACACACAGGGGAAGATAGGGATTTGCTCCGAAGAGCCAGAGTACTCACGGTACCGTAATAGAGAGGGTTATGGGACACGTTGGACTGAAGCATGCAACTTCAATGTCTGTGCGAGTTACTAACACCGGCTTCCACCTTTTATACCTGACGTGCAATCATTTCCGGTGCCCTTTGACTGCACGTGACCCGGTGTGCGTGACATTAATATTGCCCAGCAGTGATCAGGTGACTCAGGTGAAAGACTGCACAAAGATCTGGGGATCCCTAAAATTACTTTTTAACATCTCTGGTCCACTGACAGACCATCTTTCTACCTCTTTTTAAAATAACATTAAACAGAAGTTAAATGAATGACATTACGAACTCCCCTCCATACAGCCAGCCAAGCAAAACTGCAAGGACTCTTGATTCTTTGCCCTTGCCCTTGACTCGAGTTAGCATTTATTAAAAACTCGACGATTGGCTCCTTAGTGGCACAGCTTGCTATGAAGTTGTGCCCTTTAACTGGAAGATGTGTTTGATTGACTAGAATGCCTCAGCCATCTGTGGCTGAGGGTACATTTGGCCATGCATCAAAAAAAGATGACTTAGATCCTCTGTCTCACTTACATCTGGGCAGTACTGGTCAGTTTTGGTCATCTACTCACTCGCATACAGAGAATTTGGTAGTCAGTGCCTGGGGTGTAAACCTCCCACCAATTGAGCTAATTATGGTTCTCTGAAATAGAACGTAAAACCAGCACTGGACAGATATTTACACCAATATTCCCAACCAATATTTTATGAGAAAAGCAAAGTGCTTAGGCAAAATTTGTATATTTTATTCCTCATACTGCATCCATAATCCTACTTTTCTCTGTAATGCTAATCCTGGTCACAGTTTCTTTTATTAATACAATACATTTCCACTGGCATTGATGTATATGCACATGAAAATATCAGATATCACATTGTCCTATACAGGTGTATCCCTGTATAGGACAAACCAATTAAAATTAAACATCCAAGCTTAGAACTAATTAATAACCATTAGTGCTGTTCCATTTAAGAGCCTATATTTTAAGAGTGTAGTCAGTTCTTCCCCCAGGCAAAATTATGCCCCTTCAAGGTCTGGGCAGCAGTTAAAAAAACATGCTGTGGCTTTCTATACATGTAGTGGGGAAAAAGCAATTAGTCTCTCAAATTGGTTGGTGTCATTTGGTGAGAACGGGTGGAAATTGGGAACATAAACCTGTGACTGGGTTAAACTACTTAAAAGTACTCATAAGACTTATTAAGTCACTGCCAACCTAAGTGCTACCAAGACGTGCCCCAAACTATAAGCCATGGCTTACACAGTACATTTCTGAAGTAGGATGAATGAATGCCTTGTCACTAATCTGAGCATGTAAAAGCAATGAGAGTGATAAACAGCTGGCATCTGCAAGCAGGATAATGAAATAAACAAATTGGGATTCTCAATAACAATCACATCTGTTTTAATCCCTACCAAGCCTTAATGACCTGATAAACAAACATACTTATATCATATTCGCAGTAGGAGCCAAGGAACATCCCTGGGAACAAAGTTAAGATGACAAATACCAGCTGACAAATACATGCAAGCAGTGCTAGGTGTGCATAATATGACAAGGGAGGACAGACTTAGCATGCCACAATGGTTGAAATGCTCATCAAAACTGTCACTGAAAACGACACTCTAAATAAATCTGGAACGAGCAATATCTCAGTTGCATTACCTGCACCTGAGCGAGGAACTGGATCATAATGTTCTGAGCTCATTTTCTAAGAAGAGATGTAATACATATTAAAAGGGAAATTAAATGAAAATGCTTTATATATTCTTGCTTTGGGCTTGCTTAGTTGACAACCTTCCTGTTCAGGGCCTTTAACATAAAAATTCAAAAGAAATGAAATAAAAGACAACATAGTCTAACCTGCATCTTTATAGCGAGTGAAAGTACACTCTTGATCCTTTGCCCTTGACTTGAGCTAGTGTATATGAACAACATGAAAACGTGATGTAATTTATCATGATTACAATCACAGATCCTCATACGTCTTTATTCTGCCTCCAACTGAAGAGTACTTGAATCTGTTCCATTTCTTTATTCCAAAATGCTCTCGCCTTTCAAAGCGGCAGTACAGTATGAAATGCACCCTAGCATCATTTTAGCTTCAAGGCCTTGTTAAACATGCATCTCAACTACGGACAGCAGTCTTTCAAGAGTCAAGATCATTTTTTTCCCCCTTTCTCCTCACCAGACATCTTATCTTGTCGAAAGAGAGGTAAATATCTTCAGGCAGTCCTTCCCCCACCTTTCTGCATTCGGAGCCCTTCAGGTAGTTTTCCACCCACGATGCTAGCTCAGTCAGGTCTTTGAAAGTACACAATGCCTGCTCTGTGCTGCCCCTCACAGCTACAACTGTCAACTTTGGCTCTCTCTGGTTGGTATGCTTGACTTCGACAAAAACACCAGCTAAAAATAAGATACTGTCCCATGGGCTTCCAAACAAAAACAATTCTGGAAACGGTTATTCGCTGCTGCTGATAAAAGCTAACTTTGAGGCTCTAAATGAGACATGTACCCAAATGAAGCACTCCACCACAGTGATAATCAATAGAGATGCTTTCCACCCTCTTGCTAAATTGCAGCGAGTTGGCCTAATTAAGAGGCAGCGCTGAGCGTGGAAAATGAGAAACCTGCAAGTACAGATGGAAGAACACCTTGGAAGATCAATATGCAGAGTGCTGCAACAACTCAGAACTTATCCCATCCCCCTATGTGCGACATTAAAGAGATTACTCTCTAAGCGGGAGACATAGCCAGAGGTTGGAGTTGCTGTCATGGCGATCGTTAATTGATACCTGAGATATGCTACTCTTAATTATTATCAACAATTCTGACAAATGCTAAACCTAATAACAGTGAAATACCACAACTATCGCAATGAATATTTTCCTCTGATAATATTATAAATGTGTTTTACATTGCAATTTTTAAATAAAAAAATGTATTTGCAGAACGCAAATTGATATTGTCTACTTTGGGCATTAAAATGCATTCCTTTGCATTTTAAAGCCGAAGTATGGATGATGTTATAAACTGTTTTTCTTAATTACATTGTCGAGATTCCTGAAATCACATGTTTTATCAAGAAAAATACACTTAACAGGGCATTTTTAAACAAGCATAAATCCAGCTGTGAGAAATATAATAGTGAATCCTTCAGCAAAGTCCTTCAAAAGATGGTTAAGAAAAAACATGCAGAATGTAATGATTGTGAGGATACATATACATATATAAGTACAGGGGGTCCTTGAGTTAGGAAGGCTGTGATGTTCATGTGGGCGAACTAGTTTAGAATATGCAGAATACACAATAACATGCAGCATGAGTGAGGGAGTACGCTTATCTAAGCGCATGTGTTCTAGTTGTGTTGTTTGACAACTTTATGGCCTTAATCATGGCCTCTGCACAGATGTTTTTACACTCTGTCATTTTTCTTAGTTGTGTTTATAGATTTTACAACTGTGATAGGAAAGGATATAAACATGTGCAAGGTTGTTTTCGAGACCAAATCTAGGTTACATTGCTGTTGAAGGAACAGATCTCCATCATAACTTGAGGACCCCTATATCCGTGTATTTATATGCGATTTCTATGTTGTATAGTTGCATTGTTTTAATAGAAATAGTAGGTTTGGGTTTGCACTTTGACTTTTCAGTTTGTTAACCATGATAAACATTTCTTCCTTTCGGCCAAACAACATTATAACAAAATCTTTCTGTTATAATCAGGAGCAAATAAAATATCTCCTTTTCATAAACACAAATGTGATATAGATTGAATGCTAAATCTGCACTTTTACATTTCTCTGCTGGTTTCAATAATTAATATAGTCCTTATTATATTTCAGCACGTTTGTATCATCGGCAGCAGAAGCTTTACAGGCTACTGGCAGGAGCAGGTTCAGTAAAGATGCTTTTAAGACTATGGAACATATGATCAAATTCTGATCTGCTATGAACTTGTAAAGACATCCTAATGTATTTGTCCTTATGTAGGCTATCATCAGGGGCTGTGAAAACTCACTGCAGTCCATTAGGCATAACGCACCGTCTCGGAAGCTGTCCATCCCTTTGCTTTTATACTCAAGCTCTATTTATAGTGAAACTGCAGAAGGTTGCAGCCAAGAAAACTAGATACTCAATATAACTTTATGGTCATAATAACATTGGATGTGAAGCTCTAATGTAACTAAGCAGCATATAACTCATTTCTATATGCACAGTGTAATAACATCTAAAAAATGTAGTTTCACTTGTTGATCTGTCAACTAATTAGTCACTCTTATGAATGTAGTTCTAATAATAATGTATTAGCCTCAACAATTAATCTATTTATAGGTCTGTGATCTGTAAATGTTTGGAGCTATGACATTTGTTTTTATTCAATATATTGTAAAATAAATGTATGTAATATAAATGTGCAAAACCAGCTTTATTAAAATCTTGTTAATGTACTGTATGCACGGCTAGAATATGCGATGTAATATTAAATATGTAGAACATTTTAGGAATAGAAATGCAGCATAATTTAACAGGTTTTGACATGTAATTGTATTTTTATTTCACTTGAAAAATTCCGTATTTGACTAAGCTATGTCACGGTTCAGGCAGCCTCCACCAGGTGGAGCTGGGTTTCTGCTTTAAGGTGGGTTTTTTGGGACTCTTATTTTAATGCCCTGAGTACTCCTGGCCTGTAAAATAGTTTCCAGCTGAGGAGTACTCAGGGTGACACGTATTAACTGTCTTGTTGTATCTTGTCTGCCACATTCACGTTCACGTTAGTTCCTGTATCGGCCGTCGAGCCAGGTTTGTTTTCTGTTTTGTTTTCTGTTTAATAAAAGCACTTCTAAGAAAGGCATGGCTGCTCCCTGGACTCCTTTTATACCATCTTGGGATTACGGGAGCACCCGTGACAAGCTATCCTTTATTTTAATACAATTATGTCTATTTTTGAGTAGAAACTTCATTTTCTTCATTTCTTTATTTGCTGCCCTCTTCAGGTCATGAACTCACCCTAGGTTGGACGCCGCTTTGAAGATGTGAGCATAAAATCAAAGACAAAATGTCTTTTACCATCGTTGCCAATAATGTTGACTTGTTTGAGCTCTAGTCTACGTTTGCCTGTGGTTCCTTCTCTGAATACTCTGAAGAAACCTTTTGGCCGCAAAATGAATACATGCTACAGGTTTTGAATGCCGATCGTGGCTGAGAATCAAGAATGGCAACATAGAATAGACCAAAGCAGAAGGATCTATGTGATTGACGGAACATTTGTGGACCGCCAGAAAGAGATATCATTCATACAACTGGGAAAGACTACAATATGTGCCACAATATCTAGTTCTAGAAGCTTGCCAACAAACTTTTTTGATGCAGTTCTGTTGCTAAACAATTACAACTCCTAAGCCAAAAAAATTTATCTGAGAGGATGGATCACAAATCACACCTGTAGAATGCCGTTGATGATACACATTCTCAATATAAAAACTGAAGACGAAAGAGGGGGTGAAAATTGTATTCCCCTAAGGAATTGCCTTAGAAGTCTATTCATATAACTGCTTTGTTATTAGCATTATTCTATTAAGAAAGATTAAATACAGCATCTCCTACTGCTACTCCAACTACACTCCGTGTCATTATCAAGCTCCGAGTCTAATTTATGCCCCAAAACCTACAAGTCATGTCTCATCAATTGGCTCTCTTCACTAATGAGGGAGAAGGGTAGAATTAGCTGTAGGGCGCATGGAACATTGTTTGTTATGACTTCTGAATGACAGTGCACATAGCATCTAAAACCTTTCAAACACAGCTTTATCTCCATTATTGACTGACATCCCTAAAGACCCAAATTCAACCCTTTATTCATGTACTTAAACAGACAAGATTCAACATTATCACCATAGTTGAAAATAGTCTGAAGTGTATGCTTGTCTTGCTCACCCGCTTCCCGAGAGATCTGCATGAAGGCTTCCACTCCTTTCTCTCCGTAGCTCCCTTCTGAGGCCACAGTGGATACATAGTTCCAACCCATGGCCTTAACAATGTCCACCATGGCCTGAGCCTGGAAAGAGTCTGGAGGCACCACGCGTGAGAAGAAATCATAACGGCGGTCGTCACTCAACTCCGGAGCCGTGGAGGCGTAGCTGATCTGAGGAATCTAAACAAAAAACAAAAACAAGGGACAGTGGACATGAGCCTCACAAATCAGCCAGAACATTGGTGGAGAAATTATGCCTCTTTAGCTCTGCAGTGGAACCCGAACGCAAATGTAGCTAAGTGATGGAAGCTTAAACTCAACCAATTAGTATTATGCAATTCAAGTTGGATGTGACTACTATATATACCTCCGTATTTATAATTTATGACAGTACATCATACAGTGAATACATTTGAGATCATGTAACCATTTGAGGCATGTGTGTAATAATTTGCAGTTTGCACAATGCCAACACAAAGGGGGGTAAAACTGCATCAAATTACTGAATATGGAAATGCTATGTGGTGATGCACTGTGGAGAATAAGCATTTTAATAATTAATGTGTTAAGTGCATTAGTAAATTTTCCTGAAAACAGTCATCATTTTTCTTCATTCAGAGTTCATTCTAAATAATGTGAGAATACTGAACTGTTCTCATTATTCAAGTTTATTTCTGTAGCCATCAGCAGTGGAACCATTTAACCCCCACCCCCCACCCCCCCACCCCCTTTTCAAAATCATTCATCATTCATTCATTTGCACAGATTTCCCCCAAGTTTTTCACTTCTTCCCTCCCAGACAACGGTGCGCTGTGATCAAATTGTGTAACAAACCTTGGCTGAAACACCTGAAATACAGTGTTTCTTCTCATGAGATAATGAAGTAAGAAATCTGAGCTTTAATTCATTAATTCAGAAAAAAAACCTCTTCATAACCACATAATCTGAAAGCAGTAATATGGTGTATACAGGGGAAATGGATATTAATTTTGCCTTTTGTACAGAAATTGTGGACTGTACCACACCTGCATAGTAGGCACAGATTATGAGGCCTGGACTAAATAAATTGGCAATGGCCAGATCAAAATGCATCGGCAGCATATTTTGTCTGGCCAATAACGGAGCATGAAGCAATAGAATCTCATGTCATCGGCGCTGCTCTGCGCACACCACAGGCATTCATCATCTCGGACAGGCTGCATAATGCACTCATTGTTTTGCGAGTTATGTAATGAAACCATGAGTGGCACATTTAAGCATTCAAACTCGGCGGAAGCCATGCTGTGATGAGAACGCAAAGTCCCAGAATGCTCACAAAACACTGTTTAGTCTCGCTTCGTTCAGATTCTGCACGCCGAGCTTTGGAGCGTTATGCCTCCTCTACAGTGGGACCCAGTTCAACATGTCTTCGGCTTCATATCAGCACGTGACTCGAGGCCTCGGGAGCTCGAACTCAGTTGCGAAACGTTTCAGATGAAGTTGTGAAAATGTGCTTGGCAAAGATCTCCACCTCTAATCAACGCAGAAGGACCTCCGAGCTGTTTTTCCTAATGTGCTCAATAATCGCGTGCCTTGAGCTGAATATTCAATATCAGGGCGATTGCGGGGATGCATTCTATCAGATGTAATAATTCAGAGATGAGAAGGGAAATGAAAAAGGTTTAGAGTGATCACACAGCTCCAGCTGAGCTGATAGAGCAACACACTAATGGTATATCGGAATCTAGGGACAGATCAGTTTGCTGCCCTAATGCTGCTACCTTTTACCTTTTGCTGTTACAAAAAACTGTGTAAAGCAAACAAATAGCAGCTATAAACTTGGGAAGTGTGAATTTCAGAGGGTTTATGCTGTTAAGTCAGCAGCCTATGTGATTTACCTCCAGCACAGTGTTGCTTTATATGTTGCTGTAGGACCATCTGCTTCAACACTCTCCAACACTCTTAAACAAAGTCGAAGTGGAAGTGGAAGTTTAAAATGGAAGAGTGTTTTTCCCAGAACTGGTTCTGGAGGTCCAGTGACCAGCACAATTTGGTGATTTCCCCACTCAAACACATCTGGTTCAGCTCACCTGTAAATTGACAGATTTAGTGAGTGTGTTTGAAGAAGATAGCTACAAACTGTACTGAACATCAGCTGTCTAGGACCAGATCTGGGCTATCTTGTTCAAGGTCTGTACCAGATTAAAGCCACTTGTGGATTCTGTTCTTAGATCAACATTCTTAGATTCTAAAGAAACCATGCTGTGCCTAAACCAATCAGTGATGTCATTTTTTCTGTCAGATACACTTTTGACATTGTGGTCTTTTATTATTTATTATCATTTTTGAGGTTTAAATTTTTGTGTTTAGATACATTTGTTAGTGTCAGAAAACGTATCAAGTTGAAATGTATCTTCAGCCCAAACAGACAGTAGTGCTTTGTCAATTTCCCAGTTGTTAGTTTGGGTCTCCATTATGTTTTGCATAGACAGTAAAAAAAAAAAAACAATGACCTTTTTCCATGTTGTAATATTATTTTGACTATTCAGAAAGCAGTGATGCATTGATCTTGGCTATGGCCCATTTTTGACCTGCCGCTGAGCAGCTTGGGTATGATTTAGGTATGGATTGCTTTATTCATATTGGAAAAACATTTATTTGCGGTGCAGCCTTGATCCTTGTGCCAGTGGAAAGTGTCGTTACATCCTAAATGGACATACAGGTTGTAGTTTGGTGTAGATCATTTTGTATTACATGAAGGTTATTTAAGCTTTTAAAAGTCTCATGCATCCCAGTAATTTAAAGAACCATTCATTAAAAGGTTCTTTATGAAACCAAAACTGAGTGAATTGCACAGACCTTTCAGTAAACCAGTTTAGCAATACAGGTCAAACAGTATTTTATATCAATCACTGAGAAGAACTAAAATCTTAATATGGATGTATTACCCTGGAAATGTACCAAAAGCCTCTGAAACCCTTCAAAGAATCCTTGTGTCAGCAGTCTTGTTGTAAGAACTTTTATCGAACATAGGTTCAGCATTATTGTCCAAATAGAAGTGTAACTTACTAGTCTGGAAAAAGTACTAAA
The DNA here is from genome assembly GCA_037577145.1 of Brachypetersius gabonensis. Classification (NCBI taxonomy): domain Eukaryota; kingdom Metazoa; phylum Chordata; class Actinopteri; order Characiformes; family Alestidae; genus Brachypetersius; species Brachypetersius gabonensis. Next base: position 6,776,877 of record JBBJLR010000139.1, on the reverse strand, counting down.
ACCTTTTGAAATCCTTCAGTGAGCTCTTCAGGATTCTGCACAATAAGAAAATGGAAAAACTGGTGTTTCATCACAGGTAAACTCATCCTTGGGTATTTTGCTATCAGAATGATTCCTACTGTACAAACCAATCAGGAAGGTCAGCATTTCAGGGCCTGCTGAACGTGGTGGTAAACTCTCGCCAAACTTAAAAAATGAGTTTGACTGTTATGTGCCAGAGACTTCCTCAGCAATTACCTTCTTGACCTTTCTTCCCATTTGACATAGACCTGGGATTACTTGATCTTTGACCACGCAGGGCTGATCTATACCCCCCCTTCGTTAATTCTCCTACCATAAGGGAACGCGGGCCAGTGAATTTCAATGAGACGTTATTATTTTCAATTAGCCTTTTGATCTACCATGGTTTAATGACAAGGCAGGCGTTTTCCATTAAAAGCAGGCCAGACTTTGGGACTGGAGTCTGGAGGTGGGTGTGGAAGTCAGCATGCGATCCATGATGGAACAAGCATCGCCATATACGGAAACATGCTCGGAGAGTAAACAACAATAATGACTGTCATACTGAGAGCTGCACCTCTAAATTACTAAGATAAAAGACCTCCATGGTGTAGCGAGCCATGCATTTTCGACAAACTCGTCAAGGAGCTGTCAGTCTGTATGCTAATTTTTTTCTCTCCATGTCATGCAATCCTTTTGCCTCCCACAGCACATGTCTTAACTCATCAAAAATATCAATCTCAAAGACTAACTCCCAGCAAAAGGCTTTATGTCAGTCTAGAATATGCTTTAAAGGCAAATGACATGTAGACTGTTACTGACACACTATGATATAAAGTGTTGGCTGATCATAATATTGATAATATCTCACACACTGTATGATCATATTTTCTTCTGCCCATTCATAGTAAATAAATGAGCTTCAGTAAATAAAATGCAGTTGGGAAAATAGGAGAAGAAAAGGAAAAGGAAAATAAAATAAACATTGTGTTGGATTCTCAATGTAAAAAGGTTCATAGATGTTTAAAAAATGAAGAAAAAAATCAGCTTCTATTGTTAGTAGTGTCAGGTACCTATGTGTACCTGGTTTTATTTTACCTGGTGGGTAAAATAAAAGTCAATTTTGGAATTTCTTAGCAAGGATGTCCCTCATCCTTCCTTGCATTGCCCTTGTTAATCATTTGTAAGCTTGTAATTTTACTAAATAAAACCATGTCCTGTCCTAACTCTCTGAAAACCTTTAGCAAAAGAAATCCATTCAACAACAGAAATCTCAAACTACAATAGTAATTAATACATTGTGATACACAGTGACACTGACAACTAAACATTTATTTGCCTCATCCTAATGGAAAACCTGATTAAAGACCCAACACTTTAAAAAGCAAGTGGAACAAAAGCTCTATTTTTATTAGAGTCTTCATGGACTGGAGCTGGATAGGCTTGTGCAGGAAAAATCTCCTCAGTTTGAGAGATGAAATGCTGCACCCTGGAGTGAGTTCTTTTACACCGAAACTTATATCAAGCTTCACCATCTCATGTTTCCCTTACATTTCTTTCAGTTCTTCTCTCTTACTCTCTCTCTGTCTCTCTTTGTAGGGTAGAAATAATATCAGGGCCTCGGTATCATGGCCTTGGCCCCCATGCAACCCTGCTCCCCTGTATTTATGTGTCTGTGCCGATGACAGGGAGGGCTGTGATGAACATTGTGCATCAGGCGGCCTCTGGACAGGGCCCCATTATCGCACTCCATTATCTTGTCCATCAGGGTGACTGATCAGTAGACGACCGGCTACCGGTGTCCATGGTGTCCATGTCAGGTGTGGAGCAGGGAGAATAGGACCCCTGTCCGGTCATCTGTCAGGCAAAAGTTTTCTTCAGCCACACAAACAGTGCAGCACCGACAGCCCTTACACTAATACATCACCACTTTCTTTGTTTGTTATCTCTTCTAGGAGGTTATCAGAGTAGCTGCAAAAGTATTTTAAAAGGTGCAAACAGAAGATATTGTGTTAAAGATCTGGATCGATGTTCATTTTTATCAACAGAAGTTTGTGACATAGTTAGAAGGGTACTGCAGTACTAATCTGTCCAACTGATATTACACTTATCAAAAATCATATACTGTATTCACATATACATTACACACACACACACACACACACACACACACACACACACACAC
>JBBJLR010000139.1:6753541-6773225 GCA_037577145.1 Brachypetersius gabonensis | reverse complement strand
GCAATGGGCGAAGGCGGGGTACACCCTGGACAGTCGCCAGCACGTCGCAGGGCCACATATAGAGACAGACAGCCAATCACGCTCACATTCACACCTATGTGCAATTTAGAGTGCTCAATTCACCTAGTCTAAATTTTATCCAATTTAGGGATTTTTTAGATTTACTTATCATCCCACCTGTAGTACCTTTGTCCATTTTATTAACTTGCATTTCTATTAAAACTATTCACGTCTATTTGAGATTACATAAGTCAAACTGGCTTGGGATAATGTGTCATAAGAGTTATTAGTGCAAAACCAAAGAAGCAAACTCCAGACACCAAACCTGCCTATTATATTTAGAGAGAGCAGATAGTCCAACCTCATGATCATCATGATCATTTAATTTTATTTTAACAGTTGGAAAAATAAGAGTCACATATTGATGAGCTGTTTTTAGACTCATTGAGTCACTTTAAGTGTCATGAAAAAAAACCCACAACCCTAGTAGTTTCTACTTTCTGCTCAAACATTTTTTATTTAAATTTTGTTGCCTTTCTAAAATCGTTGCTTCGGGTCATCACAGGCATCTCTCTCCTTCTACTTATCTCTTTATTGGCCGCTCAGAATTTTGATCAAGCACTACAGATATTATAAGGGTCATAAACAAGACCTGCCTCTTGTGTGTTCAAGCGTCATAAAGAGCCTCTAAAAACAACTGTCTGGATCAAGCGCCAACATAGTGCTCCACTTTCATCCCTGTCTCCGGGAGACAATTAACAGAAACCATCCGCCCCGCAACAGACACTAACTTCTTGTTCCAGGATGGCCGATAAGCTCAGGCACAATTACTTCTTGAAGCCTCCTGTGAAATATAATAAACACCTCCCCAGGGCCCTCACAGCTCTACAGATGCACATTTGTGGAAGTCCAAACTTGGCAAACACAATCTGATAGGTTTCCAGTTTTTCACCCCTCCCAGTGATTAACCCTTAGAACATGCGCTTCCAGCACAAATATGTGCGCTCATGTTCATTTACATCAGATAAATGATACAAATGATACATCATCATCGACACTCTTCATATGAAAGTTCCTTTGGTGTTGATGGTTAAAGTGTCAGACATCATGGTGAGCTTTGTTTGTTGATCCTGTGTCATGTAGAAACAAAGTTATCATTTTCAAATATAACAACCACCTGCGCCGGGCTGGGCACCCACGCCCATGGAGTCCCTGCCTTGTGCCCACTGACCCCGTGATAGGCTCCAGATACCCCTAACCCTCATGAGGATTAAGTGATTACAGAAACTGAATAAGTGAGTGAGAGCAGTAAAATGGTGTCACACGTAAATCTTTATAAAGAACAAAACAAACAAAATTAACACAAGATCTTTGAACCCAGGAGAACTTTCAGGATAGTCTCCGCCCACAAGTGGGTGGGGAAAACACACAGAGAGAGGGGATCCAGAAAGTGATTGAGCATCAAAAGAACAGCAAACAGTGAGCATGTAGGAGAATACACACCAGTTTTAGACTGATTTACACCATTTAGATATACTAAAATCAGAATTTGAATACAAGATAAGTTAATCTTTATTAGTCCCATAAGTGGGACATTTGCAGCCACAGGCTGCCACTCGCTGGGGTGGCAGAAGTATGTGTATTTTACTAGTATTATGAGTTAATTTAGACTTGACGCCAGAGTGGGCCAAAAGAGATGAGCTCTTTAACAACAGCTCAAGCTTAAAACACATTTGGGGTCATATTCCCACACGGAACAAAAAGGTTGGGGCAGGTTGACAGCGGTATTAAAAAGTAGCAGACAAGAAGTTTGATGACAGGCACCAATCAGGTAGCAGAACGCCACTCTGGGGGAAATAGGGAATCAATGATGTCCCTGAGATGAGATTGGACGTGGGATGTGATCATTGACATTTCAAGTGACATTTCCTCCGCCTCCATTTTCCTTACAACAAGAGGGAGAACTTGAGGTTATTAACTCTCACCATTGGGAAGAACTTTCAGAGTGTTTGGCATTAAAGAGAATCTATGACAGGATGAACATTTTGTGACCTCTATATCTGAAATTAAACTAGTTCAGCTAACCAATAGACAAACATATTTTAAAAATGAGATTTTACATAAAAACAAATAGAAACATGTCACACTTTGTTGGGCATTTATTTTTACTCTAAGAATCAATGTCTTACTAGACATTTGCAGTTTGCATTGCCATGCATGACTGAGGAAACAGAAAAAAGACTGCCATGCAGTTTTGTACCCTGTGCTGTAGCTTAAAAGTGTAGGTAACTGCCTTTGCTGGCAGCAGTGGAACTGAATTAGCAGTTAGCAAGCTGACAGTAAACATATAGTAGTTCACTATTTGACAACTGACTGCTTTTTCCAACTGACTGCTTATCATGTAGTCGCTCATATATGTACCTTTTTATGGACATTGGGGTTAAATGTTTGAAAGTATATTGTTTACACAATGCTAAAGTTAGTGTATTCTGCCTTTTATATTTTATTTCCATATGAAGGAAATGTCTTCTGACGCCAAAACAACCGCACTAATGGCAGAGGATGCAGCTTGGTAGTACAGCAATTCCACATACTGATACATTGCCCATGAACATGCACATACCGCAGCTACCTTGGGGCACGTTTGAATGAGTTTAAGTGGGCAAAAGACAAAGGCTCTGAATGTATGGTAGACAGTACACCATTTAAGACAGAGTTAATGACTAATACGTGATCCCATTTGGAAGTACAAGAAAAGCGCACATAATCCAGTTCAAATCCATTTAAATGAACTTGGCTGATAGCCTTTACACAATATTCCACAAGAATATGTAGTTATTAAAGAAATAAAAATATGATGGACAGCCTGATTGAATGTCAGGGATCATCTACATGTGCTCATACAATAATTGGTGTGCACTCTTCTTCCCCAGACTCAGTTTCCCTTGATCCTTAATTAGGGAAATCAACTGAGCGGAAGAGAGCTGCTCCTGATGCGAGGGGTCCATTCTGAATGTAGGGGCCAGGAAGCCTAAGCTCCCTCTTCCACAGGTTTGTCTAATTACACCACCCCTCCTATTGCTTTCTTCCCATTAAGTAAAGAGCAGGCTGTAGCAGGGGTGTTGTCGAACAGGCTGATCCCTGAACCAAACACAGCCTAGATGAGGCAAGCTTCACATGTGCATGACAAAGCAAACAAAAAACAGGGCAGAGAGCCAATGAAACAAGTAGAGCACGTACAGCACAGAAGGTGAAGGGTAATCAGGACCCGTATGGTGTGCATGTCTTCAAAAAGCTTCAGTTGCTTGTTTATATCCCACCTGTCATTCAATTAAAAAAACTAAGACAATACTTTGAAGTTGTAGAGTATTATTCTGATTTGCATTTGATGAAAAATGTCAGAAAGAAGATCTAACTTTTGCCAATCTGCAAAAAGCAGTTGGAATTGCAAGATAAAGTGGTGGCAAATCTAATTTATTATAGAAAAAGCCATGTTGGTTTTTAATATAAATATATTTAAATATTATGGCTAAAATTTAGCAGAAATACTGTTGTAAATACAAGGGGAAGGTCTGGTTTGCAGGGAGTGCCTCAAGGGTGCATGTGGGACCCAATCATAATGTTCGCTCAAGCCTCAGCACTGAATGAATCCACGATATGAGAACTCCACGTGAGTCAAGCCCTGGAAATCAAATTACAATGCGAAGGACACCGATGATGAGAAGTTCATTTGCCCGGGATTTTAATCATTCTGACCTGCTGGCAGGAGGTGCAGCAAATCACTGATTTCATTACAAGTGCCCATTCTGTCCCCTCATGCCTCTCCCATTCCTCACAAAAAGAACAGTGGCATGTTTTCAGTTCATACTTCCATTTTCCACAGCGTGGGCCTATTTAATAAAATAACAGCGATGAGGAGAAGAGGTGAAATAATATATATTATAGCAATAATTATTCAAATGAAAATACTTTGGCTAAATAATATGGACTGGTCCCAGAAGATTTTATAGTCCAGCTATTTTTCCTTCCCTTTTTCTATATTTTACTGTTAAACACCGTGTTCCCAGTTTGCTGCAGCTCAGTGACAGAGGATGATCCGAACGAAAGGACTCTAACTACATAATTCATGAAAGTCCATTGTCGTGGCACGCGCTAATCCTGTTTAAGCTAACATCTTTAATTCGCTTGTCCAACATGGATCCAACAGTGAAGGGAAAAGCTAAGATGGGCTGCATGCGTCAAGTCCAAGAGGACCATCATTGTTTTAACAGCAACCCTGAAGGGCAGTGTGCTGCAGATTAAATGTTTTCTCAATAAGCGGATGAATCAGACAATGGCAGGGGCCCACGCCTTGTGATAAGGCTTCTGAAATGCCTCTGGATATGTGCTGATGTGTTCTGGCACGCGGAGGCCCTGCAAGCGGGTCAGCAAAGTTTACCTACACTGCCGGCCCCTCTTGAATATGAAGGCACACTACATTGACACAACACTTAAACAGGGGTGACACATTTCTAGCATGAAAAATTCTTTTCAGACAAATCCAGCACCTGCTGCCCATTTCAGATTCATTGTTATGTTGTGAGAGTTTCAGGATCAAAAATCCTTCGTCATTAGCTGAGCTTCGCTAGCGCCGCTGCAATATTTGCTACATATTCAGAATTAAGTATGCAAATGCTTTTGACAGTGAGAACTCATTAGAAAGCATAATTAGCTACAGTTCACTGGCACTGGAGCAAAGCTGAGATGATAAAAAGGAGAAAACTTTGGGTGAGAAGTGCCTGATTTCTTTTAAATCTGGTTTGCCTATAATCTCGTTTACATGTTTATTTTGATGTTTCGCATGTCATTATTGCCTAAAAAGGATTACCTCTGTGTCATGATATCAAATCGTGAGTTTAAGGGAGACTTTAAGTTCTCAGACACTCTTGGTGTAATTTGCTTGGCTTTCTTGCAAGATGGAATCACATAAATCCCGGGTGCAAAATGTGCTCGCACTGCTGTAGCACACTAACAGCATGCATAGTTGTTAAAAAATGATGCTAATCTACTACAACTTGAAGTTAGACCAGAATTGTGGAGCATTCATGTGAAATCCTTACACAAAATCTTTCATCATAAAACATTTGATCATAAAACCAGCAAAAGATGGCAATTAGAAGCCATGCATTTCTTGAACTATTTCATTAATCCAAGACATATGCAAATGGCGTTCTATGGTGTCTTATGTGCTCTCTTGGTTCCCAGTCAATGAAGTAGGAAAGTAATGAGCTTCCACCCCAGTGCACAGCCTATACCACCCCCTCCTCATTTCAACAGCTTGAAAGCCCAGTGTGCCGGATCCATAATGTAAACATCAAATGCATTTCAGTTATTTGCTCTGAGAGCTGGGCCTTGGAAAGAGAGCGCTATTTTGCTCAGCACCCCAAGGCCAGCAGCGCAGTGTGAATCTGAGGGATCTCATAGCTTTCCTCTTCATCTCGCCTTCTCCAGCCTACCCACTTTACCCTTAGAAGCCAAGACGTAAAGCACGATAAAAGTCCTCCTCTTCTACTTGGAACGTTTTGATTAAAAATTTAAACTGTCCTAAAAGAGCAACCTAAATATTAGTCGATATTAGGTTAAATGAATTTCATGGTCCTTACAAAAATGTAAACATAATTGTTTTTAAGGGGAGCAGTGCGAAATGCTGTTGGCGCCAGCCAAAATGCTCATGAATGGAACATTAGGGGTCATCACTTGAGGAAACATTAAACAAGATCTCCCACAAGTCAGTAATGAGTAGAAGATAAATAGATGCACAAAAATATTCACGTAAATAAGTAAGGGAAAGCATGTAAGCATTTACGAATGTTCCTCTGTGATACTTCTGGTCCCAGAGGGAAAACAATATCTGCCAGAATCTGCTGAATGAGATATTTCTTTAATCACCCTAGCATGGAATAAAATGTTCAAATAAAAATGACTCTAAATGTTGGATTACAGTACTATAAATATAAAAAGGCTTACTGGGAGCACCAACACATCCCAAAACCCTTCAGTCTTGCTGTCTTTTTTCAGAAAGATCAAAACAATCGGTATTGAAATGCTGTGTGGCTGAAATGCAACCCTCCCGTTCGCCCTCCCGGTTGTTCCAGATGTATTCAGAATGCTCAAATGCACAATTGTCTTGTTAAGCAGATCCCCTCCTGCTTCATTCTCATGCTATATACAGAACCCAGTGAACAATCCTTGACTTTTGCTGTGTTCCTTCAAAGCCCATTTGTCTACCGTGTGCCGCACAAACCCCTCGGTGGGTCATAAACAAAGGAGGCGGCGGCCATGTTACGGAGCGATACCAGACACCACACAATATCCACAATGGAACATTTTGCTGTGATTAATTTTTGGGTAGCCAAACGCACCATAAAGCCGGTCTGAAATGGAGCACAGCCCCTTGTGGGGACAAGGGGTGGGGGCTTGCTGTGGACGGGAGAATGGGTTTCAGTGTTCCTCCCCATCCCTCTACGAGAGTGAAATGGCCCTGAGCTCCCAGGGCTCTGCAGAAATACCTGAGTCTCTGGATAAAACCGGGCGTGCGGAGCCAAACCTTTTACCCCACGGGACAAGGGTGTAATTGGATCACAGCGCCGTACAGCACAGACCGTCATTTCACAGGGTGAAGGATTTAAATGTGGAGAGGCCATTAGCATCCTCCTCTAAAGGTTGGCTGGACAAAGGCAGGTTAGGAATCCATGTAATATCTGACACGGCGCTCTTTTGACGCGCTCATTTGAGGCTGTCGGTATACTGATCCCTAGGTGGATTTTTGTTAGGGTTTCTAAGAGGTGCCCCAGTACATCACAGTGAAAAAAAGTGACACATCACATGGATGGGTCACATCAGCTGCATTGGACAGCAATGATTTACGTATATGTTATAAATTGCTTAATGAAAATCCATGCTGCTTATATATTTTTTACATAACCGACGTTTGTTTTCTCTTAAACTTTTGAAACCTTGAATATCAGCCGACTAATACTTATTCTTTATAAACTACAATGCAACAGAAGGTATTATACTGCATATGATTTTTTTTATTTTGCTTTTATTTAGCCACTAAATACCACTAAAGAGTTATAGATCTCATACCAGTTCATAAGACGAGACATAATAAAAGCACTAGTTGAATTCTACTTATATTAGCACCCAATATATTTGTATTGTACTGAAATTTGCATTCAGTTAAACCCACACCAGGACGGGCTTGTATACAGTCTAAGGGTTGCACACCATTTATGTTCAGCATTCGAAATATTCTGGAAATGTCAAATCAGGAATCAGAACTGAATGTATTGTTACACCCCTGGCAGTTTTATTCACTGTGTGTGTTTTCCCCCAGTTGTCTTGAGTATAAATCTCACCACATTTGCTTCATTACTAAAGCCGAAGATGAGTTCTATTTTCTCTCCAGTCCCTTAGGGATTCCAGTCTCCTTCCCATAATTCAGAGCAAGCCATATCTGTATTATTACCATACCATGATAGTAAAATATTCATTACTCGTTGCGTTTACGCCACAGTGTAAATCAGTGCAATGAACAATTAATGCAGAATTAAAAAAGGAAATTACGCATTATTGCCGCCCCCGTTTCCCTCCCCCTTTTATTACAGAAGCGACAGTAGTTTCTTCTGAAATAACGAGGCTAGTAAACGGAGGGCTCTGCTCAGATACGAAGCCAAACTTTTATGACAGCCGGCGCTCCCCCCTCTGTGTGTGTGTGGAATATTTCCTTGCCAATAGAGGGAGTGACAGCTGGTCCTGTCCCCATGTACTGTAGTAAGTGTTAAAACCCATGCGAGGCCTGCAGTTCTGCTCAAAGTAAATAAGGTTGTGTGCTCTCATTTGTCTCATAAGCATGCTGGTGGTGCGTGGAATTATGTTTGGGTTAATTGCAGATCCTGTTTGGTTTTTCCAAAAGCACATTTTGATTTATGCCGCTGTATCAGAGCTGCTACCACTATAGGTCATAAAGGCATAAACCACAAAATTGCGCACATAATATGGTTTTATTGGATCTACAAGTAATTTGTCCTGTAGATTATCTTCACAAATAACTACTTTTGTAATTTATTTTACAAAAGTAGTTATTTGTGAGTGTAATTTTTTATGAGTGTAATTTTAAAAAAGACTAAAGTTTTGGCGTCAAAAAGCTACCGGAAGCCATCAAGGAAAATTATGCTGCAATAAATACAACTGAAAAACCTATTAAAATGTTACTGTAAACTCTATTATTATTAAAATGGATAAACAACACATTGACCAAAAAAAAAGTAAATAAAGATCAACTGGGGGCAGAAAAAAGCAAAACTCTTGTTGAATATAAATAAATAAATACAATCTGGAATGGTTATGATAGGTGGGATGTATATGGAAATGACTGAAAACCTCCACTCAAAATATGTACCCTAACTTTTGCATTATTTATGTTTTACACATGACTGAACACAATATTAGGGGTCTAATCTACATACACTGCAAATATTACAGATATCTCAATGAACACAGCCTTGAAAGCAGTGAAACGCACTTGAGATAACCTTGCACCAGATGATCCCGGAACCTACTGCCAGCAGCCTCCTGACGTCAGCCTGGACCGGGCTGCTGTACCAGGGAGAGGACAGCGACTACTCTCCAATCTGCTCTCCCAGCACAAAACAAGTTACGTGCACTGTATAATGGCATTTTCCATTCATTGGCATCATTAAGCTTTAGAACATGATCAGCACGAGAAGCCCTGAGCTTTGTTTGCTGTCACACAGAACCAAAGTTATTGTAATTTTTAAAAATGTAATAATAACAACTACAAAATTGTGTCACACAAAAATGCACATACATGACAAACATTGACAAATGTAAAAGATCCTTTTATTTTAGGTCTTTGAAACAAATGGAAAAAAAAACAAGATCTTTAAAAGAGGGGTAGGGAAAACCCACAAAGGGAGGGGGTCCGGAGAGCTGTTGAGTGGTGGCGCATCGAGTGAAAGAGCATCAAATGGCGAGCACGTAGGAGAGCAAACACCGGTTTTAGATTATTATACCAGTTATGTTTACTGAAATCAGATTTTACTAACACACTCTGAGTTCTAAGAGTTAATGGCATCCATAGTGTGCTTGGTACACAGCATGCCGAGACATAAAGAGTGCCTCACTTTAGGGATTCCAGCTGTGGGTTTCTGAGGGAATGAGGGGAAGGCATTTGGGACATTTGGTGAGACGAGGGGGAGGAGAGAGTCAGGCTGGGCTTCCTGCCCTGTGGCTCAGTGAACCGTGTGTGTAGGCAGAGCAGAACACTCCGCAGCACCTTCAGTGTATTTTAAGAAGCACAGCATACAGCGATTATTCTCTGTTTGACAACAACAGTCACCCTCACCTCATTCTGGAAGCAGGAAAATGAAACACAAACATACGCACCCCAAACACAAGGGTGGGTGATATGCCAGAAATATCACTCTGACACTTATTCCAAAATGATGCAAGTTTCTCAGAGGGCTGGTGAACATATGTGGAAAATAAAATAGGAGAAAATAAACACCAGTGCCCCATGTAAAGAGTCTTGAAAGCTACAATATTGGATTTTGGGAAAATCCAATTTAAAAAGGTATGGCAGACTGATCGAAAGATAAACAAATTGCAAAAATACAAATGCTTGTCCTAAAGGTCCATGTCACAGAGTGGGCTGTGACGTTTTTGTAGCACGCAGCGCATAGGCAGACATTTGCTGGCAATTTGAATAGTTTAGCTGACCTGTCAATAGTGAGGTCTTATTGTTAACACTGTTTGCTTTATTCTGTGGGTTCTGTGAGTCATACATTTATCACTGGTTGCTGTAAATTATTTTTAAGGCACCCGACTTTATTCTGAGTGCTGGGAAAGGCCTGCCTACATAGAGAAAGTTTATGTGACGTTAGATCTGGTATACTTACTCCATATGCATTAATATTTTCATCTCTTGTCTGTATTAATTTGTCTAGTATAAATGTCTAGTATCAGTGAATGCAAACAATCACATACTTGTTTACAGGTTTAAACTGTAATTACATAATCACCATCATTGAACCTCAGTGTAGTTTCCTGGGTCTTGTGGGAAAATGGGTTGAAATAGAGGGGTTTGACGGGTTAGACTAAATTCTAATTTTTGCATTTGTGTGAAAGAGTGGTATTGTGTGGTTATTTGCTTCTTTAGTTTCTTGTCGATGTAAGTAACAATGTTGTTATTATTTAGTTACTTGATTTATTTTGTTAGAGTTGTCTAATGGGTGAGTCTACAGCTAGCTTTGGGCTGTATAAGGCCCTATGGCAGGGGAGGGCCACTCCGGTCCTGGAGCCCTGTGGTCCAGCACGTTTTGGTGATTTCCCTGCTCAGAAACACCTGCTTCACCTCGCCAGTTAATTGTCAGGTTTAATGAATATGTTTGAGGAGAACTACCATCAAACCTTGCTGGACACCGGCCCTCCAGGACTGGAGTTGTGCGATAGAATTGGAGAAGGTAACATTTCTATTTAGGACAGGAACTTTGGTGAAGGGTCTGTAGAGACTTATATAACATTTATTTTGTTTTTCCACAGTGTTTGTTTTTAATTTTGGATATCATATTTAATAATTTGCATAAAATTATTTTTTAACTTTTAAAGGAATAAAGAGAAAAAAACTTGCCCATGCTGACCAATTGGTGACAGTCCAAATGTCTTTCCAAAGAAAAAGGGGAGAGAGATTTTAAAACAGAAAATGAAACAAATGGAACAAAAAGTTAGGGCAGTGTATGGAATCAATGAAATGCGATACAGTTACGTTTCCTGAAGACATAATAGCAAAATAATAGCAAAAAGCGACAGGCATCCCATGAGCTATTTGTTACTGTACAGTTTATGCAATTACTGTTACTCCTTACTGCAATTAAATTGTATCTCTGTTAAAAAATGATGTGGGAACTTGTTACAAATGATAACACTGTGGCTGGGAAAAAATTATATTTTCTATTGTCATAGGAAAATTTTCATCGCTTTATGTAGTGATATGCTCTTCTTATAATCAGTACTTTATTATAAGAACTCAATTTGTGTATTTTTATGGAAAGAGGACACTGTTAGTTGTTTAATGGGAATTAAAGTAGTGCATTGTCTAAACTATTTAATCAAAATCACTGTATTCATAATTCCTGAGAGAAACATTGAAAATTAATCTTTGTCTAAGCAAATATTTTGTCTTTATATGTCTCATATTATTAAAAACACCACCATATTGCTAGGATTGAGTCCAGTAAAACCATGTACAGAAACACCTTTATGTTATTTTATGTTTTATGTCATTTCTTTCTGTAATAAAACTTACTTGACATTAATGCAAGTCTTTTTGAACATATACATGTATAAAATATAATCTTCTCTATTTAATGACCAATGACCAAAGCTAACGGTTAATGGCTGACGATATGATTTATTTGACTTTTTGATGTCTTTGGTTATTAGGCTTGCTGATTAGCTGGCCTGAGGGCAGTCCCTGTCCTTGGTCTTTTGCACACAAACTTAAAAATTCTGCCAATCAAATATTCATGCTTCTCGCTACTCAGCTGTTTTATAGATTCCAGTGACCTCGTGTGTCTCGGTTCACGATTAAACCTTGATCAAAATGTCGGTAATTAAACATTATAAGACATAATCATTCATAATTAATTCTTCCTTCCCTGGCACTACCTCACCTTGTCACCGTTCATCCTTACTTTTCATTTCATGCTCGATTGTTATTTCCCCGCCTCTACATAGGAATTCAGTTTAAGCCTCCCCAAATTCAGCATGTATTGATGCTTACACTTACCAGAGGCCTGACTGGGGTTGTTTAAAAAAAGGCTCTCTAACTTTATAAGCTCAGCTGTTAGAGAGTTATCTACAGTCATTGTTCTTTATCACATCGTTTGAATGACAGCAACACTTGCAGTGCTAAAGCATTATCAGTGATGAAAACTCTCCATAACAGCAGCTCAGATAGGAACTCATCACAGCATGTGCTTCGCCAACAGCTAAGCATTAGAGATAAAGGGGTGGGGTGAGTACAATGCCTTCCAAATAGCACCTAAGGGAATGAACAAGCTTTGAAATATCAGGGTGCTAGCCAATATGTTTGGCTTCGGTTGGTGCATTATGTGATCCAGGCCTCATAACAACAAACTTGCTATTTCAGAAGGTAGGATGGAATGTGTTTATGCCAAATATTACATTCCTGTCATGGTGAAAACTCTATCCAGATAAAGCATGAATTATTGGATGTAGTATATTTGCGGTAGTGCAGTCTAAAGCTATTACCAGGTCTCAGCACGAAGCCTTGGGTGTAGATCACACCAAGGATACCATTATGCCTGGTAGAAGTTTCATGAACTTCTGTTAAAATGACTTTCGTCTGCTAGCAATTGCTGGGCCAAGTACTAAAGTTAGACCTAGAGCTATCTGATAAAGAAACTCTAGCTTGTCTTTTTTGGTGTGTGAGCACCAAATTAGCATTTGTTAATAGAGGGACTCCCTTGCACTGGCCTGTGAGGTTATTCAGGTGCTAAAAAAGTAAGTTGCTGCCAAATAGTCCTTTTTTAAAGGAGTCTCTTCTCCAGCCTGCTGAGTGTAGGAAACTATAAAAAGAAGATTTGGCATCATCATTTTTTTAAAGGCTTTTAAATTATATTTTGGGGCTATCTCCAGTGAGGCCCATTATTTGAACAAAAGCAATGGAGTGGACATGAATAGTTACCAAATTAAGCATTTAATATATATTTGGGCATGGTCCCTCTGCTATAATATTTAATCATGTGTGTGCTAAACGTATACTATAGTGCACTTCTAGTTATTCACAGTTTGAATGTCAATATTCAAAATGATCAAAAAGTACTTGTAATCCCTTTCCAACCCTAGACCTACAAGGCTTTGAACACGTCTTCATTCATTACAGTAACGTTGACAATACCCCTGCTTTCTCATTTTCAGTAATGAAGGTGAGTTTTCTACTCTCATCATAATCTAATCATAACCTTTACACTCAAAGTGTGATGACTAATGCGATATATTATTCATTAAATCACATGGGGCTGTATGTTGAAATCACTGGCCGTAATAGCGGTTCTAGTGAAGACTGCTCGGAGCTCAGTCAATGAAGCCAGGTCACTGGCTGAGATGAGAACATGCTCTGACCCCGGGGGGTGAAGTCACCATCTGTATTGCACTGATTAAACTAATGAACCATGCGCCGTAGACATGAGGACGAACCATGGAAGCTAATGCTGCAAACGGGCTCGTCCGCTTTATTTTTTATTTTTTGCCTATTCGTTGTTTGAAAATGCCTTTGTATCCCCCTTGCGTGCAAATGTCAAGTGCGATTTGTGGACTTCTTTCCACACTGTATTTACACTTTCAGCCTGTCACTGTTTATGCAGGATTGGAAACATGCAAGCTCTTCTGTCTTTTCAGTGACAAGATAAGCCAGTCACATTAGCGTTCCAACTGAACTTGCTTCACAATGCTAACAACAGATCCTGTAAAGCAAGGGGTGGGGTGGGGTTTGGGGGGAAAGCAATTCAGCCCCTGTTGATATGTCTGGCAAACAATAAAGATGGAGCACTCCATGCCTCTACACACGCATTTGATCTAGCGAGAGGACGGCCAATAAATTTTACATCAGGTTGGATATTGGAGTCTTGATGCCACGAATCAGAGGCACCTCATCTGAATGTAAATGCGCCGGCCAGGTTCCATTTCGTGGAGCTGGAGACCTGTGGGGAATTAAATGTGTTGGAGTGCTCTCGGTCCCATGGCTGCCACCAAGAAAAGAGGAAAAAAGCATGAGAGTGAAGAGTGCTATAAACTAAACACTTGCCTGCCAATTAAAGCCAGTGGGGAGACTCCTGACCAAAAATACATCAAAACACCTTGCGGTTCTCTCCTTTTCTATTCACATAAGAAGGAGGTCACAGCCATTCAAGAGCACCCTCATGGTTTCACTCTCTGTGTAATTCAGTATGATAATAGCTATAAAACACAATTGTTTAACATAATATTGTTCAATGCAATTTAACCCTTACCATGAGTGGCCTAGAGCTGTACTGGAAGCTCAACATATAATACATTGTCCTCAACCAGCAAAACAATTTTATATATAAGTTCCTCTGGTTTGTGTTAATGCATTAGGTGTCAGACGTCATGCTGAGCTTTGTTTGGTGTTCCTATGTCGCACAGAAACAAATAATAATAATAATAATAATAATAATAATAATAATAATAATAATAATAATAATAATAATAATAATAATAAAAATAATAATAATAATAATAATAACTGCTGTTTTTGTAAAAACTGACAAAACTCAACAAATTTCTTTTATTTTAGGTTTTAGAAGCAGTCTGAGTCAAATGTATCCTTCCTTTGGAGCATTGGCCCTGCAAGCGATGCTTGTGTTTCCCTTCTCTTCCCTTCTCCACGTCGCTGAAGGACAGTTTTATCCTCCAGCGCTTTAGCTCCCCAAGGCACCTTTTCAGTGGCCTCCTCTGGACACAACACTTCACACTTTGGCATGAACACGCTGGTTTTGTCTTTCAACAGCATACTTCAAACAAAGTCCCCTCCCCATGTTCCTCTTCAAACCACAGTGCTTTTGGTTAATCCCAGCATAAAACAATCTGCATCAGACTGTAGAGGCAATTTAGCCCCATTATAGTAAACAATGGTGGTATTTATCTCTGGAAAATGATCATTATCAGGTTTCAAAGCACCCTAAAATGCAAGAACAAAGACAGTGATAGCAGCTTCTGTAATCTTGCTCTTGAGATCAGAAGACATGTCTTTGCATATTGGTATGACCAATGTGTAACTCAAAATGAAGGGAAGGCACACTGTAGCCCAGACAAAGAAATCTAGGTTGACAGTGCTGACTTTTATTTGCCTGCTCATGGAGAAACCTCACAGCCAGAACATCTGAAATTGAGTTGCCTTCAGCGTTATTCTGTTTTCACAGTCTAACAGCACCTGCTGGTAGATGGAGTGACTACACTCCCCGATGACAAGCCTCCTGTCTGTTAACATCCCTGACACTTACGTGAGTGTCTTTCTAGTAAAACAAGAGCTCATTCTTCACCAGGCGGTGAAGAACCTCAGAAGCCGACACTGAACTAATTCAAAACTTGACGGTGTCATCAAGCTGTTGACAGAAGTGCAAACTTTCTTCTTCTGCAGCATCTATCTCGGCTTGTTCTTTTCATGCTGTTCCACAACAGCATGTGATCTTTCAAGACTGACCCAGATGCTCTTCCTACCTAAGGCTTGAGGAATGACAACCGATACTCTCATTTCTGTAATTTGGCGGAGGAGCGCATGACTCAGCCGATTGGAAGGCAAACACAGGAGGTGCTTTGTTGAAGAATCTGTCAGATGCTCAGAAGCCGGAAGCACATTGTGAAATCCAAACTCCTCAACAGCTCCTTTCTCCCCTCCTCACCTCCTTTAAAAAATTCAAGGTTGTACAGATGTCCCAGTCTCTTAGAGACTGTAATGAGATCATTACACACTTCCAGAAAATGTCATGGGCCCAGTCTGGAAACCTTGTTATGTGTGTGTGTTTTTTTTGGGGTCTTTTGGGACTCGCAAGTGATGGAAGGTTTCTTGTTTAAGTGCATTTGAGGCGAAATGCCACTGGGCACACTTGCAAGGTTGAACCCACGGCTGACCTTGTACTTCAAATGTCAGCTATTAAATTGTGGTTCTGTGGTGGCACAACATGAAAAGCATCTTAAGGAAATGTTCTTTGAGGAAACTCAGAATTAAAGTTGATAGAGCCACAGAAAGGCATGTTGAGAAAATCAAAAATGTGTACACAATACCCATCTTTCATATTCTTTATTTGCGTAGCCCTACAGCGTGCAGATACAACAGACATTACCTCGTAACCTTAATGATGAAATGATGTTAATGTTCAATATAATGAGACAATTCTGGAGCAGAGCACTGCCCTGAAAACATTTCTTTCAAATGGTTGCAGACACAAGGAATTAACAAAATCAGGTGTAAAACTTTAACTTAGTCTAGATCAACAGAAACAAGAGTTGAATCTTTAAGAGAAATGCTGAACATTTCATGTTTTTGCAAATTTTTCGATGATTTCTGTTCTCAGCCTGATTCCATTAAATGTGAAGCACATGCTGTGTGGATAATGTAAGAAAATGAGCAAGGTCTGTGTCACGACTGCAGGTCCCTCCTGACATTATGCCACCATTTGGCTTGATCAAAACCAGTTTGGTACCATATGCAAGAAAAATTTGCATAATTAATGTGTAATTGCTATGTAACCCTCCAATAATGGCTCAATCACTTGACTTATAATTGGGTTAAGAGCTCATGTTGGATCATCAATCAGAGGTTAAGGTTTGTAATAGACGCTGAACACTCATGCAAATAGCTAACTTTGCTACATAGTGCTGCAGACTTGAACTAGCAACTGAGTAATGAAACAGTGATAAAACAAAATCAACACTGTATCAATCAGACAGATGATTCAAGGATACAGCCAAGAACTTTATCTTAGAATTAGACAAACAGCTAATGTAGATTAAACAAACTGTATGGCATTTTTTCACCACTTTTCATTTCACTGCTTTCACCACCACCCCCCAGGTCCAAGGGTGCAAGACATTTCTTCTTTCAGCATCTTTCAGTACTTTAGAGTTAATCTCCTCATTCAAGGCCTTTGTTATATGTGTGTGTGGATGTCAAGAAGATGGTCAAGAGAAAGAGCTTACAACAAGCTGTATTATAGACCAAAAGAAAATTGGTAGCTTAGTATTTGATGAGGGCGAGATCAAAGTCTTTTTTAAAGAAGGGAAAATGTGGGAGAAGTGATACCTTGTTCTTTCAGGCACCATCTTAGTACTTCCCTGCTTCTTTTATGTCTTCGTCCAAGCTGAGGATGTATCAACTTCTTCAGATACCTGACAGAAAGCCACTTGTGCAACCACTGCACCCCGGCACTGTGATTTATCCTGAGCCAACAGCTTGAACTGGTGCTCCTTTGTGTGCAGACACTGCAGTATTTATACTGCTTACAAAGCCCCTTCACGAATTGGAATTCTTTAGTAAAACTGTACTGCTATTACAGTAAATTAGAGTGAGGAGGGGGGGGGGCTTTTAGATCTTATAGCTACAATATCTAAAGCATCTAGAAAACTATTTAGTGCTGTGTAAACCATAGATCTAAATCATCAAGATTTATTCATTACATATATATCTCCTTAGTTGGCTTCGGACACTGAAATGACTAAAAGAAAAGAGAAAATTCAAACATCTGTAACAACTGTGTTATACAGCATAGTTTAATTCATTTTTAAAGAGCATAGGTAAATAAAAGTTTGTCATGTTAGAAGTCATATAAGCAAGATCACTTTATAATGCACTTGAAAACAAAACCAGCACAAAACTAAAGAAGCAAATTGGAAACATTAGTTATGCTTGGGACTTGCCAAAACCACAACATTAATAAACAAAAGAAGTCCATTTTTAGTGGATGGCATCCAAGAGAGTGTACATTTGACAGATTTTCAG
Source organism: Brachypetersius gabonensis (assembly GCA_037577145.1). NCBI lineage: Eukaryota > Metazoa > Chordata > Actinopteri > Characiformes > Alestidae > Brachypetersius > Brachypetersius gabonensis. The sequence goes on along the minus strand of JBBJLR010000139.1, from coordinate 6,755,623 downwards.
GACAGAAGATGATTTTCCGGACCACATTTAAGTGGGCATTCTGCCATAATTACAGTAAAGGTAAAAGGTAAACATCCAAATGGCATAAGAAGTGCCATAAATTGTTGTTACTGTGAGAAAACATTAAAAACTTTACTGTAGGGCAGCAATCATAAGGCTATTTGACACTTTTGTAAGTCAGACAACTGACATACACATAAATGAACATTAATAAAGACGTAGTCCAACAAGCATCAGTTGTTATAGCACTTTCTGGGGTGTAAATGACAAAAGGACCCTTTATGAGAACTGATGCTTGTTGGAATATGCCTTTATAAATGTTAGATGTCATGAAGGGCTTATGCAGGCATCATGTAGTCTCTTGCAAACTGTCCTTCAGTAAGTGTTACCACATTAATGATTTAAAAATATTAAAAATATGATACATTTTGGTTTTAGTTAACCCTTATATTCCTTACATGGCAAATGCTATATGCTAGTTACACATTTTTTATTGTGTGTTTTAAATTCCAATAGCTTTGGTTCTATGTGACACAGGAACACCAAACAAAGCTCAGCATAACGTCTGACACCTTGAGCATGAACACAAACCTAGCGCACTTGCATATAAAGAGTGGTTTGGCTGTATGACAACAATTTAGCGCATTAGTTGCACTTCTGGAACGGGTCCGTGCAGCTCGTGTTTATGGGCTAATGTCCGTTCTGCTCCACTTTTTTATCTTTTCCTTCTTACATTTTCACTGATTTTGCCTTCCACTTTGCTTGTACTGCACTTTTTCATGGCTACTGAAAAGCACACCAGGAACCTATACGATTGCATCTGCCACACACACCCAAACAGGGAACACATTACAAGGTGTGACACCCCAATCAGCTCTGGGGGAAAAAAAAACCTAACAAGCCCAATGTATCCTCTCTGGGATTTTCTGACAGAACATGTGCTTCAACAGCTAATGACCCGCCCAGCGGTTGACAAGCAATTACGAAATTACAAGTACAAAAGCCCATCAGCCATGCCCAGAATATTAGAACTCTATCATACAAGACTGTTTTTCATCAACAAAGACAATTGCACAATGACAACATGTCTAAAGAAATGCTTGCAAGAAGTAAATTGGTGTGTTGACAGGCTATTGTGTGAGTTCTTTTTTCTTTCTTTTTAATAGTGGTGTAGATTACATACATGCAGAATTGGCACCTCTATGTGATTTCAGATTTATTCAGCTTAAATTGACTGCTGTCTTGACATTGTAGGATTGTTAAACCCTTATTGTTTTTGGAGGTGTCTAAATTCTGTTCTGAGAGGCCATTTTTAGATGCAAAGCTTGTCATGAACCTGACAACATCACATATTCAAGCCTTTCCTATCGTACCAGGTTGAAAACATCATTTCATCACCCGAACAAAGCTGTTCCGTCGTATCATTTCCAAAAAATCACCCCATGCTTGGTTTCATGTCATGTGTATAAGATTTCAGTCACAGATTATGACTCTATGTGAAATTAGTCAGAACAATAAACACGCCTGGCAAGGATCCTCCACGGCTACAGTTGAGGAGACGTTTTCTTCATGTGCAGAAAAAGAGCATGAGAAAGCATCACAGAGGGAAGTGCATGTGTAGAATGTATAGATCAGTTGCATATTGAAAGTGTGAATATCATCGCAAAACAATGGACATATACTTGATAGTCATAACATGCAGAGAAGGAGGCCTGAACAGGCCCGCAGTAAAAGCTATGTTCTATTCCATGTGGACTTTGGGCTCTTTGTACTGTCATACCAACACATTCCTTTTGAACATGAATGAAGATGCATCTTTCATAGTCAACCAGTGAAGCTGTGGAGGATTTCATCCACTGATATGGCCAAGATCATATTAAAACAATGTGGGGAGTGTCATTTGGGTAATGCTGTATGAGGGTCTAATCCTCTATCCCAGAATCCTATGAGAATGTCTATATATTTCGATTAAGGCAGATTCTCGGATCGGGGTATTGTGTGCATGTTTGTGCATGTGTGTGTGTGTGTGTGTGTGTGTGTGTGTGTGTGTGTGTGTGTGTGTGTGTGTGTGTGTGTGTGTGT
>JBBJLR010000139.1:6737521-6749601 GCA_037577145.1 Brachypetersius gabonensis | reverse complement strand
TTTTATATTCCATTTGCAGTATTCTACTGTTCGGTTCTTTTAATTTTAATTTGTATTGTATATCTTTATTCCCCTTGCATATCTATATCCCTCTTGTATATCTTTATTCCTCTTGTTGCATTGAGCATGTAGATGACAAAATAATTTCCCTTGGGATAAATAAAGTTCTTTCTTACCTTAACAAATTAGAATGAGGTTAGCAGGGGTTAGAATTAAGAAGAACGCTGAGGGGAAAAAAAACTGACATAAATGTAAATATAAAAAAAATATATAAAATGCGACCTAATCAAAAGTGGCTTGACAGAAAAATGTTCCGCTGGTTTCGACTCCATGGACTTGCTTTTGAGATGACGACTGGCCATAAACTGTGGAAGAGAATTGCACTGCTGATGCGTCAGAATACACAGACACAGAGATACACTGGAAGATCAAAGTGTGCTGCAACTTCTGCGCTATTGCAGTGCAGTTTATGTTCAGCACGCTTCCTGCATGCCTATGGAAAAGTGCCTTTAGTGAGTATGTGCTGTACAGAGCGGATCACACACAACAGAACAAGTATATTTTGATTTTAAGTGGCTCGGGTTTGGCAGGGTTTCTGTCTGATAGTAAAGAGCTGAAGTTTTATGCAAGGAGTCTTTATTGAAGAAAAAGGATAGCGAAAGAACTGTTCCTGTTTCTTGTTGTTAGGTAACATACCACTAAAACCTGACAAAAGCACTAGTAGAAATTGCCCTTACTGCAGGTGTGTTTTTTCCTGGATTTTCAACAATATTTTGATATTTATGGCCCAATCTAAAAGCCCTGTTCTGATAGTAATGAAGCAACACTGTTATTATAGTAATTTCCTGACACTATTAGAGCAACAGTACATTTCTAAAGGCTGACAAGAACATAAACAACAAGAATGGCTCTTCTATTACTTGTCGTTACTGTTATTATTACATAAGATGTGCAACTGTTTATGGCTTCATAGCTGAAGGCAGAAGTTTGTAAAGGAAACACGGCTCACCACCAACTCCATAAAGGAAAAACACCAGAGGGGTCATCCGTGCACACAGCTACCACGCCCGCAATGTTGTGTGAGCTGCAGTATGTGCCAAGTCTACAAATAAGGCATCACCCACTCACTTTTTGTCATTGCTGAAACAGAATTCGTTATCAGGAAATGCTTAGACTATGAATACAATATGAGGACCACTTGTAATTCATGAGTCTGCCTGACCTATAATTAAATAAAATACATTATAACCTACAGCTATGGAAAAAAAAATAAGCAACCACTTTTCCCTTTTTTTCTGTTCACTGTGTTTGTGTGTGTAAAATGCACAGGTTGCTATTCTTTTATGAACTATTGCAGTGTGAGCTGTGTAAAAAATAAGAAACGCCTCCATACGTGCAGTAGAGTTTGAAGAGCAGCTTTTCTATGGTCTGTATTCCAGCAGCTTCCCTCCTGATTCAGTTTCTGATGGGATTAAACAGAGTCACACATGCACACATTGTGTTATGTAGTTTAAAAAGTGTTATGTTAATATTTCCAAGGTATAATAAATTATTTATATGTATTATTTTTAAATATTCTCCTTTTTTTGTTTGGAATTTTGAATCAAATGTGGTCAGTATTCAGTGTGTGCACATTTTACACAGACACACTCCCACAAATTAGAAAGTCAATAACTGGAATAAAAATCTCTTATTTTTTCATGCCTGTATATGCTTGCATTATGCAATACTAGATTAGTGATCTAGATTAGGCTTTAGCAATGGTTAAGCCTTTAGGCACTGAACTGAAGGCCTAAAGTGTCAGCCCGACTACTAATATACACAGTTGGGCCTTATTAGGTACACTGAGCTTGTGTCTAAGGCATCACCCCCTCACTTTTTGTCAACGCTAAGACCCCTCACAATTCACAAATCCGCCCACTGCAAGTAAGGGGTCATAATTTGAAATCACCCTTTATAATGTGCAAGATGAATGTGTTTCTAAAAATATCCAGAGGAATATAATAAGAACTTTAACATTACATTTTTTATAAGTTAAGAATGATTACCTTTTGGATATTCGTTGTTTTTCAAAGTGATAATCAAAATTACAGTGTTTAAAGGGATGTGAAATATATGTTGACCAGGTGATTCAAACAGGACAATGTGTCAAATGTGTTTCAAGACGTGCCTAAATTTAACATTGTTGTAGCTTGATTACAGTGAGGTTCTTCATATTCAACAATCACATGACCTTATATTTGCCCCCATGTAAATTGATCTCCATGCAGAATTTAGATTTTTGTAATTGTCACATGACAAAAGATCTTACATAAGCTTTTCTGAGTATATCATGGGTGTCATTAGGACTCCTAGAACACTGAACAACCCCATCATGAAAATAACAACAGCAACAACAATGAAAACCTGTGCATTTTGTTTCTGTGTCAGCAAGAATTCTTTCTGTAATACTTGCTGCCATTTGGGGTTCAATAGAAAACCAGTTCTTGTAACTGAAATATGTGAGTCTGAAAAAACATTTTTAAGATGTTTAAAAACCTCTACATAATGTAAAGGGTTCTTAGAAGTTTCTCTAGCTTGGTAAAATAGCTTTTTTATACCTTCACGTTCTTCATGCCTATTACATCCCAGATTCCATGGATCTCTAGGGTGTAACATTTAATAGGCAACCGCACACAAACGCAAGACGGAGAGGATGACACTTACAGTTTACGAGTTTTATTTACACTATTTACACAAAGAATCCCAATATCTACAACCCACAAACACAGTCCTATACAAATAACCAAGTTTAAACAAAATATATACAACTATTCACAACAACAAAACAAGTTCTTATCTAAAGTGGGACAACGGATAACACAAACGAAATGAACATAACAAAAACAGGTCCCTAAACCTGCCTAGCACCAAATCTTCTCTAAACCAAAACAAACGGTGTCTACCCGAATCCCACACAAAAGAACATAATTCACCAAACATAATACATAACGAGTGTGAGAACAGAACAAAGGGGGGTAACGAAGTTCAAACGCAATACAAACAAATACAAGTACAAACAAAGAAAACCTCCTTGCTAACGAGGCTAGCTACACACCATGGCTCTCAGGGAGTGCAGCTTGACACGAAGCCTCGGCACAAAGTCTTCACAGAAGACTAACAAGGCTAAAGGAGCTATTTCTGAACGAAGCCCCCCAGCGAAGCTCGTTTCTGAAAGAAGCGAGGCTGCTTTCTGAATGAAGCGAAGCTTTTTTTTTTCCTCCAGCTTTCCCGGAGCTTTTCAAAGTCCGAAGGCGGGACATCAGCCACCAGTCTCCAATCGTGTTTTGTTCCGTAATCGGCCAATCACAGGCATTGGAAACATTGATGACACGTCACTCATCGATTCGGGTGGCTGAGGTCCTTCGGACCTTGCTGCTTCCAATTCTAGCTGCCGAAAACTGACTTTCTCTATCCGCTTCTATCCGCCATAGGGCAACACGAAACACATGCTCACTAATCTGCCCTTTGATATGGGCTTCCACGTTGATCCGCGCCAAGCAGACTCGCAAACGAGCACTGCCCAAGTTCAAGTCAGCAGAATGCATGCACACTGGCGGAAATGGCTGGAACGGAGGAAGTACCTGTGCGGCTGGTGAGACTTCCGTCTCGACCACAGCACTCACTTTCCGTTCCCCAACCAAAGCAGCAGGAGCAGACAACACAGCAGCCGTACCCGAATCGGACACCTCAACATGCTCCATCTCCCGTTCGTGTGTGGTTGCACAAATTTGAAATATCAATTAATATGAGTAATTATTAATTAATATCCCGGACGAGCCCCCATTCTGTTATGTCCCAGATTCCGTGGCTCTCTAGGGTGTAACATTTAATAGGCAACCGCAAACAAGACGGAGAAGATGAAACTTACAGTTTAAAAGTTTTATTTATACTATTTACACAAAGAATCCCAATATTTACAACTTCCAAATAGAGTCCTAAACAAATAACCAAGTTTAAATAAAATATATATAACTATTCACAACAGCAAAACAAGTTCTTATCTAAAGTGGGACGACGGACAACACCAATGAAATGAATATAACAAAAACAGGTCCCTAAACCTGCCTAGCACCAAATCTTCTCTAAACCAAAACAAACGGTGTCTACCCGAATCCCACACAAAAGAACATAATTCACCAAACATAACACATAATGAATGTAACGAAGTTCAAACGCAATACAAACAAATACAAGTACAAACAAAGAATGAAGCCCCCCAGCGAAGCTCGTTTCTGAAAGAAGCAAGGCTGCTTTCTGAATGAAGCGAAGCTTTATTTTCCTCCAGCTTTCCCGGAGCTTTTCAAAGTCTGAAGGCGGGACATCAGCCACCAGTCTCCAATCGTGTTTTGTTCCGTAATCAGCCAATCACAGAGCAGGAATAGGTGGACGGACCACACACAAGCTGTTATGACACAGGACACAAGAGAAAAGAGAGAGAGAGAAAAAAACCCAAAATACGTGCCAGGGCACGTAACAATGCCTATGCATCTTATTTACTAAGCTGGTTCTTCTATGGCATCATTTAAAGAACCCTTTGTGACAATTTGTTTTAGAGTGTAGTTCCATAAACTGCATAGTAAGTAGTGGCTGCCTGGATATCTGTCCATTATGACCAGTTGTATGATTTTTCATCCTGTTTAACACTTAATATTATTATGAAGCATATTATCTGTCATGAAAATATATTCAAATATTGTGAAAATTTGCCATGCTGTCCACTTTTATTTCAGCAATCCAAATAACTGGCCAAACCTGTTGCTCTTACAGAGCATCATATCCTCCTGTTTGGCAAGCAAAAAAGAGTGCACAGTCATGGTCAACCAAAGGAGACTGGCAAACGTAATTAAAACTATTAGCCCATTGTACTTTCCTATCCAGAGCTCTTCCCAGTAGTCTGCCTGCAAACCCCATTGTTTAAAGCAAGCTAATGCAGCCCTGAGTGAGTCAAACCCCACAGCACAGTGGAATTATGTGGCTGTCTCGCATGTTGAAATAACACATCTCCATCCCCAGAAGCATGTATGGCTCCTGCAGGAGTCCCGCATGCACCGTGCATTCCACTGCTCTCATCCATCCTCCAGCAGTGACACTGGAGCAGATGGCGCGAGTCTCGAAAGCCCACCACGACGCGCTCTGAGTAATGTTCCCTCATACCACCCCTGATAATGGCCTTGCTTTGTCTTTCTGGGTGAGACATGCTAGAGGACCCATCTTTCGGGAGAATTTAGAGGCCAGGATTAGCGCAGATAACGTTCAGTAATGTGTTCGGGCTCCCGAGCCAGGTGCACAGCTCATTTGAGAGCTATGATGTATTTTTTTTACAGCCAGTAATGTGGTGTGAAATGTGATGCAATGTCTAGCTGTAAATGACTAACTTTAAAGGAAGCCTATTAAAGCCTTGACACTTCAATATTTCCCATTAACATTAATTTATCCAAGAGATGTTAAAGAAAACAGTTTGTTGTTTGTTTATTCATTTGTGCTTTTTTTGTGATGCATTTGAATGCTTCGAATGACCATCATTTGTCTAGTGCACTCTTAAAAAAAGGTGTAACAAAGTGGGTTTTTGGACTAAAACCATAAAAGAGCAACCTTTGTTCTGCTAAAGAACCTTTTAATTGATGACCCATAAGAGACAGCTATCCTTTAGGCACTTCTGCATAGGTATACAAGAACCATGCATGAAACTTGCAGCATACTTTTATTTGCCAGTGTATCTCAGCCCGGTAACAGAGTTTCTGACTCTTCAGCAGCATAGTTCTCTCCCGACAGTTTATGGCTGGGCATCCCAAAACCACGTCCATGTAGTCGAAATAGACGAAAGTTTTTTTCTGTTGGAACTGCTTTTGTTATCGAGGTCTTTCATCATTTCTAGTCTTGTTTGAGTTTTTTATTGTTCCTCTGCATTCTTTAGCTGTGCAACAGATAACACCCAGAAGACTTAGCAATGCCCTGGTTCACTTCCTCGTTTCTCACAGCGTTAAATGTACATTTGTTTGCATCATAGAAAATTCCCACTGAAATTTATCTTCACCCCAAACAGACAGAAGTGTGCTTGTACTGTTCTGAAGGTGAGTTCTTCTAGAATTCCATGCTAATGTTCTAGAGGTTCATTTTTACAGCTGAAACAATGTTTTGTTGTGAATAATTTCACATAAATAAATTAACCTGGCTTCACTGTTCATCAACATTAGTCACCAAGAAGAATCAGCTAGTGCCTTTTAGCTTGCAAGCTACTGCTTGAAAAAAGAAAGCCTTGAGATGCCCTTTTGATGCCAAGATATATGTTGTTTTCCCCAGACATACACCTGCTGTTGGGCAATGGATCAACCCACTGAAAATAGGGCTTTAATATGTAGGCTACAGAGCAGACTTGTGACTAAAAAAATAAAGTTGTGTGAACGCTTTCTTATCATCTTGACAGCACTGGCTGTGAGCCAGTCCAGCAAGGCATATGTGTTGTTCACATTTTTGTTCTTGTCACGGTTAGCCCCGTGAGCATACAGGGGGTATTGACGTTAATGTCGCCGTGACGGAACAGACACGGCTCAGGCCCTAAATACAAGGGAAAACAGAACACAAACAGGAACCCGTTGACGTGGAAACAGAACAGAACCTGTTGACGTGGAAACAGAACAGAAACAGGAACCTGGTGACGTGGAGAATCAGACAGATCATGAACACACGACCGGAACACGTGACTAAACCAAACGACACGTGACCGGGAACCAGGGCAACCTAGTCTGAACCGTTACAGTTCTCTTTTTTATTTCTCATGCACTTCACGATAGGAAAATGCATGCATTCAGTTTTTATACACGAGAAAAAAAAAACACTTCCAAGATATTCTCTCACACTTCCAAATCAACAAAAAGTCTGGTATGACAATCAGGAGATGGAACGCAACCATCTTGCCTTTCTAAAAAAGGATCACTGAGTCTTTAATCATGTTTAGTAAACTTTAAGTTAAGAACCTAAACTTTCATACGTGTACAACCTTTACATTTTGTGGTGGTACAAAATGCTCTTCACATTTATGCACCTCACTGACAAAAATCTATCTAGGATTGCTGATCTGATGTATCACAAATCTTTATGTGTGGGTGTTTGCTTCAGATATCAGTGTAAAGACCAAATTTGCACTGGTCAGCCTAATTCAATTCAATTCAATTCAATTCAATTCAATTCAGTTTTATTTATTTTATTTTTTATTTTATATATATAGCGCTTTTTTTTTAACAATGGTCATTGTCACAAAGCAGCTTCACACAAAAGAAATAATGCAACCATAAGGTCTAAGAAATAACCAACCGCCATACACAAAGAATAAGATTCTAATTATGTATAATGCTGAGCTGCTTCGTTACATTTGCACATGAGTGGAAGACCAGCCCCATGCGCCAGATTGTGTCACTGAAATCTAAAGTAAATGGTGTGAAATTGTATCCTGGCAACCAGGTCTATACACTGAATATTGTCTGGGGACTCTTCTCTCTAGTAATGGAAACCCCACCCGTCACTGAAAACGTGTGCATGGAATTTCAACACAAATTAGTTTGCACATTTCTTTCCACTTTCACACTGGACAAACATGGCATTTGTTCATCAATGAAATTCATTTCAGCTCTTCAATAAAATAAGCAAACTAGAGGCATTATAATGAGACAATATACAGGTGTAGTTATGAAGGTATGGACACACTCACTTGACTGAATGTTCTCAAGGCATTTTGAACTAAAGCCGTACTCATATTTATATTCTACTTTCTTCTCTTGTACTGTCAAGTAAAATGTTATCTAATAATCTTATAATTTCTTTTCCACCTTGGGAACAATAATCAGTGGACAACAAATGTAAAAGTTGATTTTTTTTTCCCCTCAAAGAAGAATGGTTAGTAGTGTGATTGCATCAACAATCACTCTACTGTTCTCCTTAAAGTTCTCCTTATTGTTGGAATTTGCCACCTCTTCTACAGTTTTGAATCATGGGCATGGTTCCAATGTCAAAATGTCCATTACAATCCCATGCAGAGTACTTGAACACATCTTATCAATCAAATAATCAGGGGATGCATACTAATTGTTTACAGTTTTTGTGATCTTTGTGGTTGAGTCCCTTCTGTAATACACGGAGTTGAGTCGCCTTTAAAATGTGTGTCTGAGAGGGCGTCTGTGATGTCATGGGTATGGAGGCCAGAAAAGTACAAAAAGAGGTGAAAGCAAATGCAGAGAAAAAACACACAGCAGACATCAACACACTGCTAAGGTCAGTTATAAAAAGTAAGCCTCACTGTTTGTTGCGGCATACTTAAAACTAATCAGCCTGTGAACATGGCTATGTGTGCTTTCAGCCATTCTTAATGATAAATGGCTGGGTAAATTCCCAATCCTCCAGTGGCGCAGTGGCAAGGTGCTAGCCTCTGACTCAGAAGACTGGATTGAATCCATGGTGCAGATTTTTTTTTTTTCATATAAACATTTTTTGCCCATAATTCCAATGTTTTTTCCAAACTAGTTTTATAGCAAACACACTACCACACTTCACACTTTTCTCACGGAAATGCTTCTATTTTATTGTTTACCCAGTCTGATTTCTCATTAATTATATTCTTTAGTCATTTGGAAAAGCACCAAGAGTGTGCAAAACTGCATTTACTGCAGAAGAGGGATACTCTAAATAGTCTAAAATTGAGCTGGTCGCTGCAACATTGCATGTGTTATTCCACGGTCTTATTCCAGGATGGATAAAACAGGAAAGTTGCCCATTGAATAGTAGAAACTTGGGACCAATTCCAGAAAGGACTTCCGACCAAAGGACCTTCATTTGAAAGACTGTAAGTTGGATGTATTCGTAAACAGCATCCAACCCTCGGAAGCTAAAGGCACTTCATTATACACTCCTCTGCCAAACTTCTTCAAAGAGTGCTTTTGGTCTGCTCTTGGAGTGTGTAGCTTACTGAATTGGGAGAAGAGTACGCCTTATTAGGCAGCATAGTGAAACACAAATAAGGTCAGATCAGCCGCGCAGTAAACCCGTGTGCCACCAGAGGAGAACCAGAGGGAAGAAAAGGTCACACTTTAATTGATGTCACAACTACTTTCTTCTTGACAGCATGACTATTATTTGCAAAACAATGTCGTACCAGACAACATATCCACCCTGATATTTACGAGCTGCGAAATCTCAAAATAACACTTGAGGATATGCTAATATTACATTTCGAGGAGGTCAACAGTACTGAGCCACATCTGAAAAAGTTAGCTAAGCACTTATTGCTCCGAGGGTAAACTGAACCGCAGATGTCCGCTGTGATTTCTTCAAATTAAATTACCGGAGATTCTGAGGGGCACAAGACAAAAACATAAAATGCCATTTCAGTATCTCTACCATTTTCCTCGCCTTTAGCCCAGCATGGTTAACCCAGTTGTTCCGGGGCCCCCAGAGTTTTATTTAGTAATCGGAGAATGACTAATGCATTTTTTAGACAAAACATTTAATTATTTGTTAAATGATAATTAGAAAAATAAATGAAAATCCTCCATTGCCTGTCAAACAGTAGCACTGTGGGGGAAACCAATTTAGAGACTTCTATGATGCAAATTGATTATTACATCAGACTGAAATTGAATTCCTCAACGCTCTGTTTGAAATTTTGTGACAAAAATAACAAAATGCAGTGGAAAGACAATATCCGATGCTGTACAGTCTAGCTTGCCCAACATGAATAAACAGCAGTTAAATGAGTAATGCTTGGACAGTTGTCCCAGCACAGTGGCTTTTATGTCTCATTTCTGTACTGTTGCTCAGAAAACAAAACGATGGATTTAAGATTTGGGAGTAAAATTGAATTTAGAAGAACTTATCTACTTATATTAAGAAATAGCCTTAAAAAGGGGGGCCATCCAGGCAAACGTAGTCAACAAAGGTATAGACAATGTAAATGAACACTCAGTGGTACAAAGTGGTCTTTAAGGTCAATTTATGTTCATTAAATAAGGTTTTAATCAGGGTACAGCACATTCATTTTCATAGGGAAAGGGGTGCCTCGAGTCAAGTCACATAAGTGAGATGAAACAATGCTTATTCAGTACCATGGCGCAAAACAAAGGATGAAAACAGAAACAATGTGCAGGCAGGCCAGGACTACAAGAGAGTACAAGAAAACACAAGAGCAACAATACAGTTTACAGTGCTGCTGTCAAAATTGGCCACAGTACTATTGCACATAAATACAGCATTAAGATAGAGGCTGTGTTCTAGCAGCTGTTAACTCATCAAGCGCAGGAGGAAAGATGATAAAAAATGTACAGTACATTATCAATAAGTGGGTCATAACATAAATAAGGAATATTTCTGTATATAATAACTAAAGGCCTTCACAAAAGGTTTTTTACATAGAAAAGTAAAATAAAAAAAATATTATCAAGACCTGTAGTCAATGAGACTTAAAAACTGCAGTGAAATGTGTAGCAAATACAATTCATAACTAAAAGGAGCTGAAGATGTACCCCAGTGATGGCATTTGTAACCTGAAAGATACTGAGAGTATAGCATCAGCATGCCAGATTATTTCAGTATTTCATAGATGCTGACCATCATTTCTTCTACTGCCAAAAGGACCATGAAATGTTAATTGCCTGAGATCTTGGAGGATACATTAAGACTTTTATGATGCATAAATTGAATTCAGAGTAACTGAACAGTGACTGACCTAAATTGTGAAACTGAAGCTCAAAAAACCCCACAAAAAACCCACCCTACATCTCATAAGGAATGTTGCAGTGGTTTATTGTGAAATTCATGAGCTACCTGAAATCACCATTTAAAGCCTGACATCTCACTTGCCCATCAGGCAGGCCTAGCAGGCATTACTCAGGGGGAAGGCATTCTTTCGCTAATAATATCAACCCTTTTTTCAGCTCCAGATTAAGGAGTGGGACCACATTGAAAGCCTCTGCATCATCGATGTAAGGGAAATGGTGCGAGATTTGCTGCAGCCCAAGATTGATTACAAATTGCCCTTTGGTATTCCAGCATATCATTAGCTCATATTGTGCCGCTGCTCTCACTTTGACAAGTCAATGCAACAGCAAACATCATCATGAGTCACTAGTTGCTAAGCACCCTCAATGTGGGCAGGTTGCTAGGCACTCCAGATTGAGCCAAGTTTGTTCAAGTAAGCGAAAGAAAGTTTGCCGTCAATGGACTCCTGGCCTGCAAATGGAGGGCAATTAGTGGCTTACGACTAAGTAGGAAAGTCAGCAAAGCTTTTAAAAAAATAAATTATGAATTATTAGCTGTCTTTTTAGTTTATTTGTTTCTTTCTTGAAGAAATTTCCTCTGGGATCAATAAGATTTTCTGATTCTGACTCTGATTCATAAGCACTGCCCCTGAACGTTTCACTGTACTATTAAAAATAGACAGTTTCAGAAACAAGTCGTTCATTATTAAATTCACAAAGTGCTCTGAGGGATTCTGAAGGGTTCTTTCGGGAATCAAGAGTGGTTTGTCTATTTCATTGCTCCAAAGGACCCTTGTCTTCTAGGCCAAGTGTGTGCATTTCAAGGGACGTGATTCGAACAAGTCTAGCAAATGAAATTCGTGACCACACTGCACTCAAACTGAGAGTGTAGAAAGAAACCCTACTCGAACTTCTGTTGTCAACATAAAGGTTACATATGACAAATTTCCAGAGGCTTGGATTTAATTTACTTGCTAACCTTCAGTTGATGGCCTTTACTTCGAGAGCGGATACAGAAACAGGAGCGAAAAAGGGGAGCATATGAGAAACAGTGCTCCATCCTTTACTCTGTCCCAGTCTCAGGTGAAGTAATAATGATGCAAAATACACAAGACAAGGATTAATGGGAGCGATCAATGTTTTCTAAAGGTGCTGCATGTAGCATTAAACACATAATTGGTCTATTGTTTCTAGACTTTGCCACTGTTACTGAACTTTTTATGTGTGTTCTGAAAAACTGCTCCTGAAACTAAAATCGTATATAAACATGGTTACAAATATGGGGGGTACTAGAGG
>JBBJLR010000139.1:6727521-6732521 GCA_037577145.1 Brachypetersius gabonensis | reverse complement strand
GGTAAGTGGATTTTTCTCATTATAGTTTCATTTATGTAGAAAAAAAAATACAAAATTAACTTCTGATTACTATAAATATAGTTTTACCAAGAAATCTGGATTAGAGATCAAGGCTTAGGCTGATCAGCTGCTACATCAAAACACTGAGAAGTGAAGTGAATAGTTTTGATTATCTTGTCAATGAGTGAGATTTAGTTGTCTGCAAGTAAGTAGTCAGTTTTTGAAGCTGATGTGTTGGAGGCAGGAAAAATTGGCAAGTGTAATGAATCTGATTGACTTTGATAAAGGGCTCGATCACGATGCCTGGTTGACTGGCTCTAAAATTATAGGTCTTGTGGGGTGTTCATAGCATGCAGTGAAGTATGTAGAGGCCCAGTGAAAATTCCAGACTATGATTATTGCTATTGTATAACAAGCATTAAAGACTGAAAAGTCTTCTCAAATGGTATTTGTTTCTGTTTTCCCTTGCTTCAGACACATGAGCCCATCATAACATACACAGTTACAATTATGTTCTCAGTATAACTGCAGACAATGAGCAATCTAGGCATTATTTGTGATCATGGCAAGTAACTAGTCAGAGGATAATAAAAGAAAATTGCTAAACATGGACTGATGCTTATGTCCAGTGACAGGTAGACAGTATTTTGTGGTAAAGATGCTGTAAATGCAATTACCTCCGACTGTAGAGCTGGCATAATTAGATTCAGTCCGCCTTCTCCCTTTCAATGGGTGGGGTGAGCGTATTTGTTCTGACAGATCGTTTTACAAATGAAAGTCCATCTGTAGATGCACAAAACAGGCTTACTCTGAGCTTCGGGCAAGAATATAATAGCAACAAATCTGTTGACATCCAGAGACAATGAAAGTCCCACATTGTTCAGGGTTGGTGGGGTGACACCAGACATGTTCAGACATTTTAGATGCCTTGGGCAGTTTGACTCATAACCTTAGCATCATCTTAGCATCAAAAAATCCACATTTGTTTCTGCCAAGGGCTAGTGCACAGTTTTAGTAAAGACACATGTGCAAGCTTGTATTTCAGCACCACTGCGGCTGTTCTCCAGTGGCTTTTAATGATGATGGTTTAGAACTGGATCTCTACAACAGTCTTAAGGTTGAAGTCGCTCCACAAAGAAACACAAGATCACACAAGGACCCTTTGCCCAAATACAACACAAAGATTGAAATATATGCCCAAATTAGATTTTTTTTCCTCTCACAGCCCACATCACACCTTGTCCAGAATTAAAACCCTGCTTTTGTTTTTACCTCCTGCTTTTAGTTTCTTCCACTCTACTCTTATTGTACAGTTTATAGTCTGACAAGCTATTGTCACTTGTGTCATGCTGTTTAAAGGCATTAATTGATAAGTAAATTAATTAATGTGACATTTGACCTATTTGGAGAATAGTTTGGAGAAGAACTTTTTCTATTCCAGCATGACTGTGTCTCAGAGCACAAAGCAAGCTCCATAAAGACACAGCTGGATCTGTTCGGTGTGGAAGAATTTGACTGGCCACACAGATCCTGACCTCAACCCCATCCAGCACCTTTGAGATGAACTGGAACGGAGATTGTGAGCCAGACCTTCTCATCTAACATCAGTGTCTGACCTCATAAATGCTCTACAGAATAAATGGGCACACATTCTCACAGAAACTGAAAAATATTGTGGAAAGCCTTCAAGAAGAGTGGAAGCTGTTGTAGCTGCAAAGGGAGACTAAATCCTTATTAAAGTCTATGTTTTTGAATGCAACATCATTAGAATTGCTGTCGGTGTAATGGCGATGTCCCAATACTTTTGACCATATAGTCTAGCTGTGAGCAGGTTGGGTATGGGCATACTGATATTTCTTTTTGAAACAGTAGTTTGAAATGCACTTCAATTTGCAATTTAATATTAGATTTTTAATTCATTACATTTATATGGAACTGAGTGGGTCTATGAAAAGCACACATGGCCCATGACAATAACTATGACGATTAAAACAAACTTTTCTGGCATCATTGCGAAAGAAAACAGCCTCCTTTGTTTCTTTTCTGTTTACCAGGTAGTTAGGCTTGCTGAACCATTTACTTTGTCTTTTTGCATCTGATTTTGCCCAGTACTGAATATGACCGCACATCCAAGTAGGAAAAATGATTTTTCCGCGGGCTCGTCGCGGCTCTCCTCAAGCATTCCCGGCACGAACCCCTCTCCGCAGGGCTCGTCGCGACTCCCCTCGAGTGTTTTGTCTTAATTTTAACAGAACTTGGATGTAATCTAACAAAATTCTGCCTAAACCTAACAGTAGCCTGGCTAAAAAAATGCCGTGCAAGATAACTGAAAAACATAAAAGTGTTATCAGCTATGTAAAAGTGCAGCCTGACAAAAGGCAGTCTAAATCTGAAACCCAAGAAAGTTCTGTCTGGAAGTAATAAAACTTTATCTATACCAAGCAGTGGCTTAAGAAAATCTAAAGCCTGTAAAATTTTTACTGGATCTGATTGAAACCCAAGAAAGTTCTGTCTGAAGGCATTCTAAACCTGATTATTGAAGTGAAAGTGACCATTCTGTCATACATGAACACACCACAGCACACAGTGTGAACAGCACGAAATTCTTCCTCTGTATTTAATCCATTCACCAAGTGAAGCAGGGCCTGGGGAGCAGTGTGTGGGGACGGTACCTTGCTCGTGGATGGGCTTGAGGTCAGGGCTCTGTGCGGGTCCGTCAAGTTCTTCCACAGCAAACTCATCCATCCATGACTTTACGGAGTTTGCTTTGTTCACTGCGGCTCAGTCATGTTTGAATAGAAAAGGTTCTTTGCCAAACTGTGTCCACAAAGTTGGAAACATGGTGTTGTCCAGAATGTCTTGATCTGCTGAAGCATTAAAACTGATGTTCATTGGATGTAAGGGGCATAACTTTGTCTATATTGTGCAACTGAACTGACTGTCATATCTATCAAATACCCTATATAAGTACGGATACTTTTAAAACTTCATCAACTGTATTTTGCAGTCCTAATCACTCTGAATGCAGGGATTACAATGTACAAGATGAAATATATTGATTATGGGTCCACTGTATATTGTTCTTGCTACACTGTGAAGATAAATGGGTTTATAACTTCTCCAGAAACAGTAAAACAGACTTTGCACTGTTGCTGGCCTCAACTCCTTACACAAGTGTATTAATGTGCCAGATGTGCCATATAAAATGCTGCCAGACTTGAGGATGAACTCATGGATGTATTATAAGAGTAGAATAACAAGCTAAGTAGCTCATATAAAATCCTAAAGATTCCCAAATGGTTCTTGGCTTGATGGTATGATTCTGTGAAAATCCTTTAATTAGTAAACATGTACATTTTGTAAGAGGTTTTTCAAACCTGAACAATGTCTCACATTTGTTTTGTATTTGGAAATGTGTGTATTTAATCATTTAATTAAGATATTTTTTATTCGGTTGTGGCATCGCTTCCAATAAATCAGTTCAGTTCAAATCAGTACAGGAATAAACAAACCCTTCAGAAACAACATTTAAAAAATGAAAGATGGAAAAAGTGAATAACATTATCTCATCCCAATGGCATCTGTCACAGAGTGGGATAGTTGATGTGTTGGAAGCAGGATAAATGGGCAAGCGTAAGTTTGACTTCGAGTGACAAGGGCCAAATTCTGATGGCTGGATGACTGCATCTCCAAAAATGGCAGGTCTCATGGGGTGTTTCCATTATGCGGTGGTCAGCACCTACCAAAGGTTATCTCATTTTGTCTTATCTGTCACAAAGGAGCAAAGTTATTGTAATTTTTTAAAAGTTATAGTATTAACAGCTACTGGTTTTTTTAAATGGCCAAATGCCAATAAAGAGAGAAAATTATCAAATTTCTTTAATTTTTGGTCTTAGAAAGATCTTTGAACCTGGGAGAACTTTCAAGATGGTTTCCATCCACAAGTGAGTGGGGAACACTCGCAGAGGGAGGGGCGGGGGCCGGAGAGCGGCTGAGCGGCAGCGCTTAGAGAAAGAGAAGCAAGCGGCTAGCATGCAGGAAAACAAGCACAGATTTCAGACTGGTTTACACTGTTTATATTTGTTGAAATCAGATTTTACCGATGCATTCTACGGATTAACAACTGACCGTTCACTAGCTCTCTTATATATCAGGTACCACTGAAACAAGATGATAATGTTTTTCACTTCACTTATTTAATGTTGTGACTAAGCATTCTCTTTATTTTGTTACTTTACAACCTGGAATTTAAAAGTATTTTCAATTTGATTTTAAGTGATGAACCTAGATAACAAATTACAGATTAAGTTAAAAGGGGAAAAAAACTTGTTTGAAATCATTCTAAAAAATTTAAAACAGAAAAGTGGTGCGTGCATATATTTTCATATATTTTCATCCCCTATGCCCCTACCACTACCCTTAAAAGCCACTTAATTAGTTAAATGCGATCCACCTGTGAGCAATCTAAGTGTCAAATGTCAAATGATCTCAATATACAGTAACCCCCCGCTTTTCGCAGGGGGTTACGTTCCATGAGCACCCGCTTATAGTGAAAAACTGTGTTGTTGTGATGTGGTAAAAATGGTTAAAAATGCCTATTTATAAACCCTTAATATACGCCCCCAAATATGCTCCCAAAACACTTTCATTTCATTTTAAACTCAGTTTAATACATTACCCAGAAAGAAAATGTTAAGGTAAACTCGTATTCATACTGTACAGTTTATACTGACCTCTCACAGTGCTAGAATGTAAATACCGATGTTACCCCTGTATAGACTACACTGTAATTGTAATAAAAATACAGCCAATCAGCGGCAAGAATAAATAAAAAGCGTTCTCGGATTGGTCACTTTCAAAACTCCCACCCCTGGCTACAGCGAGGGATGCAGCTGTCATGTCGTCACCTTGGGGAAAGAACAAAGCAGCACGCAACCGATATTCTTTAGGCAGGGAATTTATTGAACTTTAACAACACAGTTCCTTGAACTCAAAAGTAC